>BTHS01000017.1:3147500-3472500 GCA_036184385.1 Tokudaia muenninki
GACAATCACTTGGCCAGGTGGGCCGTGGAAGGCGGGGGCGGGGCCATGAGAGGCAGGGGCGGGGCCACATCTGTTCCAAGCTGACTCAGTTACGTCTTCTTTCCAGCGGAATATGGGTGGTTCAGAAAGAGCAGGTCCGGTGAGTGTCGCCAGGGCACAGACAGTTCCAACCGAGGTCCGTAACGCTTGAGACCTGGGGGCAAAGGTCACCCCACGGAGATCAGAGCAACCCGGACATGGACAAGGGTGAAAGTCGCAGGCTTTCGTAGGCTTGGACAGCGAGCGAGCGATTGGGTAACCCGAGGCAACCGGACACTCTCTGCCGTCAATGCTGAGACAGTAAGTGCATGTCGAGGTTCAGGGAAAAATTGGCTGCATTATTGCTTTATCCCTCTCTAAAGCAAACATGAAAGAGGTGAGACCCAGGCCAGCTGTGCACAGGACCTCACAGGAAGGATAAGAGTATGGACAGGATGGGGCGGGGCTGTGCTTATAAATCAGAATGCAGGCTCCCGTTGGGGAAAGAAGATCTTGTCAAAAAGGGGGGAAAAAATCAAACCCAACCCAGGAGACACCAGCGTAACGCCTGGATGGTGACAAACCCAAGGGGCATTCGAGCTTGCTTGTTGAAGTCCTTCCCTAAGGGCTGCCAAGGGGTGGGGCCCAAGAGCCAATTTCCCAGCCCAGGGAGTCTGGTGAGGTCAACTGTCACACCAAAGGCCTATCGATCCACGGGCCTGGACACTTCTCTAAGGAGAGCTGCAGAGATCTTTCTGTGGCCTGGAGCGGAGTCCTGGGGGAAGGGGTCTTCCTATGGGGACCCGGGTGTGGCTCGGCACGGCGTCCTCAGGGCGGAAAGGCCCAGGCACGTGAGCGCGGTGTTCAGGGAGGGGTGGGTGGCTTGGCCTCAGGTTCAGACATGTGGCTTAGGTTAAGGCTTGAGTTCACGGGCGTAGTGATATCCTGTCTGCAGAGAAACGACAGTCTTTGGTTAGCAGAGCATTTGGCACAGTTCTCACGAGGTTCAGGTTGTACTTGCGTGGTGCAAGGAG
Organism: Tokudaia muenninki; assembly: GCA_036184385.1. Lineage (NCBI taxonomy): Eukaryota > Metazoa > Chordata > Mammalia > Rodentia > Muridae > Tokudaia > Tokudaia muenninki. Next base: position 3,148,553 of record BTHS01000017.1, read on the forward strand.
CCACTGGGTTCCACCTTTCCCTCAGGAAGGGTTCTGGGGGAGATGGGGACTGACTGGGGTAAGCTGAGCAGTGACGCAGACATTCTGACCAGGAGCATTGAGCATCACCTCAGGGCCTCAACTTCCCTCAGTGGGACTTAGCACAGATTTGAAAACACCAGGGAGGCTTCTGGACGTGAGTCATAAAGCAGGAGCTGTCTGGGGTGCTCATAAGCACAGGGTATGTGGGAACCGGAAAACTCCCCTCTGCGCCCACACGCTAAACTCCATTCCAGCCTGGACAATACAGAATAAACACTAGGCCCTGAACCCTCCACTACCTAAAGCAGACCTGCCTGGGAAATCTCTCCATCACGTGTCCACCCATATACGTAATTACGTGACACATGCTGTACGCATGTCTGTAACATCCCCCCCCACCCCCCCGCAGTCAGACGCATGTCTGCTGGGGATTATCTAGAGTGTGACGGACAGAGAGCCAGGCGAGGGAACCCCACGAGGTGTCTGCAGGGCACTGGTCTAGCATGAGGTTCCAAGCTCCAGGGCCAAAACAGAACGCCCAAGACAGACCAACAATGTGGGGCCCGCAGAGTCCAAACAGCATGTCCACTCCAGCTGGGCTTTGCTCTCTGCGGTTCAGGAAGTAGCTCTCTCCTGACCACACCCAGGCCAGTTATTACAGCATACATCCCGCACTCCTAAGCCCGAGTTTGATCAATCGCTCTTATCTTCTCAGGCGTCCTGAGGACTCCACAGCCCCAGGGGCACTGCTGACCAGTGAAGAGAGCAGAACTCACATCAGACTCCTAAACAGACTGGGCCCTACCTACCTATCTGTGCCCCACCCCCAACCCACACCCTTCAGCCAAGCCCACTGTGATCAGTTCCCCAAAGTACGGGGATGGGCCTCTACTGAGCATGTGCAGATGTGTCAACATCGCCCAGGCAAGAGCCCGATTGACAAGAGAGCAGGTACACTGTCCTGGGAGGTCAGAAGCCATCCAGGTGATTGATTTAAAGGGCCGCCAGGAGGGCTCAGTTGGTAAAGAAGCTTGCTGTGCAAGCCCAGAGATGTGAGTTCAAATTCTGAGCCCCCTACACATGGGTGGGAGGAGAGAATTCACCACGGAATTGCCCTCTACATCTGCGCCGTGGACATGCGCCCTCACGCACCACATACTTATACAATGAATAAATACAGTTTAAAAATGAGAGGTGCTTTCAAGTACAAGGAAGAATCCTTTGGGAGCTCCTTGCAGACCTCCGGCCATTTCACGCCCAGCACGTTAGGGTCCTCAGATCTCAGTGTCAGTGAACCCTTTCTGGATCTCAGATGGATGCCGAGAGTCCGACTATACAGTCTCGCATTGAATTTTAATTGTATAGTTTGTACACTAGGTTTTCCCCATAAAAACTTTGAAACTTCGCCGGCTAAGGTGGCCTTTTATGTCCCAGCTTTCCAAAGGTCTTGAAGGGCTACAGGAAGGTCAGGATTAGAGCCCTGGTTACCCTATACCCTTTGCCAGACTTTTTTACCTCTAGTCCCTCTGTATAACCTCCTCCCCTCTGGAGTCCCCCCACCCCATCTGTGCCCCAGCACAGCCTGTCCTACCTGGTCAAGCTTGATTCTCATACAAGCTCTGCCTCTTCTTGGACTTCAGCTCCTTTAACCACTGGGGCGAGCACTCCTCTGACCTGAAACCACAGAACCGGTGTAAGCTGATCAACGTCACGGGGTCACCAAACCAATTTTACAAACGGGGAAAGTGAGCCGTAGAATGGCCATGTGACCTTCCCAGGTCTCCTCGCACCTCACAGCATGACCACCGTCAGCTCTGGCCTGAAAAGAGCTGAGACTAAACTGCAGAGAATCAGCCCGGTCGGGGTGGGGCAGCTGCCTCCTCCCTGAAGGGCGCCAACCAGTGAGGCCTCCCGACTCTGCCGAGTCAAAAGAGCTTCCCAAACATGAGAGGAGGCAGGGTGCCTCAGTTTCCATCTGTGTGCGGAGGGCTGTGCCTGGCAAGGGTTCCTGGAAATAGCCTGAGTTCTGGGTCATGTGGGAGAGGAGGGAGAAGAGAGGCTTCGGGGTTCATGTGGTCTCCCCCTGAGTTGCAGCTGTAGCTGTCAGAGTGCAGTATACACTTGCAGGGAAAACACCAATTAGCATCTAAAAACCCCCGCACGCACGTACGCAGTGGCAGGCATGCATCACCACGCACGCACGCACGCATCAGCATGCAGGCAGCACGCACGCACGCGCAGCCGCACCCACCACGTACCACGCACTGGCATTCTAACCTCGGGCGGGAAGTGTCCCCATCTGCCCCATCCTTACCTCTCCTCTTTCTCTGTGCTGGAAGGCAGCACCCGACTACCCAGCACCCCAGGCTGGAAGGGCGACTTAGGGCTCTTGGGCTGGGGTGTCCAGCTGAGAGACTCTCCGGGACTGTCCACCTCTGGCCTCTTGGGCAGCTGAGCCTGGGGAGAAGAGGCCAAATGTCGCTGTCTCCTGCCTGGGGACAAGCCCCATCTAGCCGTGTTCCCACAGCAACACCTCACAAGGCACTGGGGTGGTCCAGGCTGGAAGAATGGGACTGAGAAGTGAGAGACCGACGGCCTCCTCAGAGCGGAGGCCTCAGCAAACTCACTCCAATGTCTGTACAATGATGCGGAGCCTGCGACCTAGAGTCCACAGGCACATAGCAGAGGTGACTGGTACCTTAAGACAGTGTGAGCAGGATTCCCCTGGGAGAAGCTAGACATAATGCCATATGCCTGCCATTCCAGCACTTAGGTGGCAGATGGAGGCAGGGGATGTTACACCGATGAGCACACGGAAGGGGGAGCGGGAGGCTGGTTGAATATGACCCCGATAAGCGGAGAGGGAGGGAGGCTGAATAACAGACGGGTGGGTGGGCGGAGCGAGAGAAGGAAGAGACGTTGCTTGGAGTGGACAGCCAGAAGGAAGGGTGCGCAGGAAGGGGCAGATGCGTGCAGACTGCTCTTGGGAAGCCCTGGTACCTTCAGCACAGCTGGGTCCAAGCCTGGGAACACGGGCATCCTCTGCGGGTGGCTGACAGGGGTCCTCTCCACCCTGGGAGGCTCTTCATCCGATTCATCCCTCCTGGGTGACTTCTCTTCTATTAAGAGAAGCGCTCGAAGTCACTGGCGGCCCCTCCCACATCCCTGCAGGAGGACACAGACGCCCCTATAGCCCACTTTGGGCTTGAGCAGCTGGGCATGAGCCCCGAGACTGCTTCCTGCTCACTGTCTTCTTCAAATTCTGCCACCTGCTGGGAAACTGTGGCCACAGGCTGGTCGCTCCCTCTGGGGTAGGGCATCGGCTGACCCTCTTGGCTCCTGACACTTTGGAAGAATCCTTGACAGAGGTACAACAGGTGGCAGAGACGCATTCCACCAACAGGGGGCGATGTGGAACGCGCCAGAGTCTCTTTAAAGCATCCTTCCCCACCCCCCTCCAGTAAGGGGCTGGCCCAGGTGCTTCCTGCTGATGGGTTGCTGGATAAGGAGTTTCTACCTAAGAACTGGTCACCAGTGAAACCCAGCATCTCCTCTGGAGCCCCAGGCCAAGCTGGATACTGGGCATGCTCAGAAAGGTCGGGCCCAGCCTTTCTTATCTCCCAGCATGTGCTCGGAGCTATGGAAGCCACAGGGTCTGAGACCAGGTCCCTGTGAGGGAATCCCACTGTGGTGGGTTGCATTTGCTCCAGGTGGGTTGGCACGGTTCTGGTCCAGCAAACGCTCACTTACGTATTGAATCTGTGTGTGTGTTCATGCGTGTGTAGCCGTGTGTATGCACACGCCATGATGCTAGACATCCACATCCATCTCTCCTTGCTTTATTTTTTTTTTGGAGACAGTCTCTCACTGGACCTGGAGATCGCCAGTTCAGCTAGAAGAGCTGGTCAGCAACCCTCAGGAATCAGTTTGTCTCAGCTCACTCGGGGCTGAGGCTACAGGTGTACGTGGGTGCTGGGGATTTGAACTCAGGTCCTGGTACTTGTGAAACAAGCACTTTACACATCCTCCCAGCCTCCCCTGCCCCTGCCACACATTTTAACCTTCACTTGCTAGCATGGATGGACAATGAGAAGCAAGGACCCAAGCCCAACACGTGTTTAGGCATCTGACCAGAGGCTGCATTTGGTCATGATAATGTCTCCCCTGTAGACCAGGCTGGCCCCAAACTCAGCGATCAGCCGGGTCTCTGACTCTTAAGCTCTGGGGTTCAAAGTGTGTGACATCATACTTGGCTCTTTGTTTTAAAAAAGAGAGTCATGGGATGGAGAGATGGCTCAGCGGTTTAAGAGCACTGACTGCTCTTCCAGAGGTCCTGAGTTCAATTCCCAGCAACCACATGGTGGCTCACAACCATCTGTAATGAGATCTGATGCCCTCTTCTGGTATGCCTGAAGGTAGGTACAGTGTACTCATATACGTGAAATAGATATTCTTTTTTTAATTTATTATATTAAGATTATTTTTTATGTATATGAGTACCCTGTAGCTGTCTTCAGACACACCAGAAGAGGGCATCAGATCTCATTACGGATGGTTGCGAGCCACCATGTGGTTGCTGGGAATTGAACTCAGGACCTCAGGAAGAAGAGTCAATGCTCTTAACCTCTGTATACAGTAGCGGTTGGCCTGGAACTCACTCTGTAGGCCAGGCTGGCTTTGCATCATGAAGATCTCACTTGTGTCCCCAACTGCTGGGATGAGAAAACAGTCACTGCCCACCATCAGGACACATTTAAAACCCCACTTATGGGAAGTTCTACAGGATGAGAGATCACAGCTTCCTGGGTGACTGTGTCCCAGACCCTCTAAGGTCGGGCTGTTCCTCCCAGGGATCAGTGAACAGCCTTCTCCTCAGCGCAGGATGCGGGTCAGACTCAAGACGCACCGGCATACCTGTAGAGTCCTTGAACATCCACGTGCTGTGCGATTCCTCTTCCAAAGGGGACCGGCTCTCGGACTCGCTGAACTGGCTGCGCCGGAGCGAGTGGGAGATGGGCGCCCGGCGACGGCTCCGCTTACTCAGCTGCACCCGGGTCTTGAGGGCACTGGAGTCGAGGACCGAGGTTTGCTTTGGGGGTGGCGAGGAGGAGACAGGAAGGAAGAAACCGTAAGTGGAGGGCGCTGAATGCAGGCTGCGTGTAGCCTTATTCACACGGGGCGTTCTCAGGGGCTCACGGGGGCCGTGTGTCAGGCTCTAACGGCACCCTTGATGCCGTGAGCCTCGGCTTCCCCGTGGAAGCCATGCAGGAAGTGCCCTAGAATGCAAGTGGGCAAACGGGGCACAGCCTGTGACGTCACACGGGCACAGGCGCATATATAGAGCGCGGGGGGGGGGGGGGGGGCTCAGTACATGCCTGTTTTCTGTCTGTCTGATGAAAAGCTGAGCGCATTCTCTCATTCTTTATGACACCCATATTCATGGGGTGCTTGAGGTATTCACTGTGCCCCCCCCATGATAATCCAGGGTGCAGGTGGGAGGGAAGGGATCACTAAATGGGGTACCTTCCATGTCCACAGGGCCACCCTGGGCCAACTCCAAATGGCCTCCACAGGACACCCAAGTCGGAGTGGCATCCCACATACACCTCAGTTTACCCCATGCTTAGGGCCCCCAGCATATGGGTAGTCATGTCAGCCTGTTAACCCAAAAGGCAGGCAGGGGATGTCACCCCTCGGTTATCAGTATGGACATGGAGCCAGCTATTGGGGACCCAGGGCTGTTGATGCTGCCACTGCTGTTTACAAGAGCTCCACAGGAAGTGCTCAGAGTTCTAGAAGGAACGGCCAGCAAGACCTGTGTCATGTGACCCGTACCGTGCGTGCACATTAGCCGCATGCAGCAAGGCTCGGCAGCAGCAAGAGCTCAGCAGCAAGAGCTGAGTACTGAACAACGGATCACCTACTGAAACCCCTTACAACACCCAGAGAGGAGGGCGCCACACCTGCTTATGTGGCCCAGGGTCCTCGGAGGCTGATCTTGGCCCTCTCTGTCTACACTCTCATCTAGAGGTTCCACAGCAAAGACCTTGCCGTGTGTAGGCTGTGAGTCCCCTTGGAGACCCGTTAGAGGCCCCTCAAGGTCATTAGGGTCATCGGTTACCCAAGAGTAAGGACAGAGGCTTGGCTATCAGGAACGAAGGTCCCTTGGAGACTCTATCAAAGATCCTTATCTTTCCTTGGAGGCTCTAGCAATGGACCCCTTATCCTCCATTTTCCTTGTAGACTCTGCTGATGGTCCCTATCCTCCAACCTCCTTGTAGGCTACAGGGACGGTCCCATCCTACAACCTCCAGGAGCTTAGGGTTTCGGGAGCAGGATTGTGTCCAATTCTGCTCCTAAAAAGACCAGAGCAGAACACTGTGCATCCTGGGACTCAGGATAGCGGGCACATGAGGGATGGCTGGGCTGTGGGACCTAGGTAAGCTCAGTACGGGCCCAAGAAGAGGGTCTGTGCCTGGAATGACAGTCACGGAGAGTCCTCCATGCCTGATGAGTAAGAACCTGGAGAGGCTGTTCTCTGTGTTTGCAGGGTCCGGGCTGTGCACAGTCAGCCGTGTGGCAAACCACAGGCAGACCGTGAGCACTCACGGCACATTGTACCTTGGACACCCGCGATCGCCTTTGAGGCATGGAGCTGAATGTGCCGGTTATTAGTAAGAAAGCTGGGCAGCGGCGGTGCACACCTTGAATCCCAGCACTTGGGAGGCAGAGGCAGGTGGATTTCTGAGTTCGAGGCCAGCCTGGTCTACAGAGTGAGTTCCAGGACAGCCAGGGCTACACAGAGAAACCCTGTCTCAAAAACAAAACAAAATGAAAACAAACAAAACCCAAACAAGAAAGCTGAGCATCATCAGAGAGGTGAAGGCATTTGCCCAGAGATGCACAGCTAGTAAGGAGCGCCCTGTGCTACAGGAGGGCCCATGTCAAAGGACACTGTAGGGGTTCCTGGCACACAGAGCCTGTCCTGGAGGGGTGACGGTCCCACCCAGGCCACAGCTGCCTTTTAGTAAATGCCCGTCTCTATCCCAGCTGCCTCCACTGGCCGCAGGCTTACATGGATGAAGGAGAAATCATCCTCTCCCTCCGCAGGGCAGACGTCTGATGGAGGAGGCCTCTCTGGGCCATCCGTAGACTCCAACTCGGAACTGGAGCGGTCCGCGCTGGAGCTACGCCGGTCCCTGGAGCTGTCATGCTGGTCCACCGATGTGGACTCGGTGTATGAGGACAAGTGGCTGCCTGGAGGCTGCTTTCCTGCAGACGCCGCGCTGCTGTCGGGAGACGGAGACTCGGGGCCAAAACTGCAAGGACAGGTGGAAGGTGACAGGTCACCGAGGGTCTGAACACCAAACCCCAAGCACGTGAGCATGTGGCTCAGAGTTCAGACTCAGAGGGCTTCCTGGAAGATTCCCCTTCTGGCTACAGCAGCCAAGTCCATTGTCCCACGAGACACTGCTCAGAGGCAGAACACGGATGCCCCTCAGACTCCAGAGACTGTACACCCACCACCCAATACAGGAGCTGCTGGGCGCATGTGGCAGAGGAGAGCCAAGGCCCAACCCAGAGTGATGGCGGCACATCTGGAATCTCCACAGGAGGAGGCAGAGGCAGGAGGGTCAGGGGATGGAGGCCAACCTGGGCTATACAGCAACCACCTGTTCCTAGAAACACACACATGTGCACACACACACATACATACACATACACACTTACCGAGAGAGAGATAGACAGGCACGGACAGAGACACAGAGAGACAGAGACAGACAGACAGACAGACAGACAGAGAGACAGACATACACAGAGACAGACAGAGACATACAGAGAGACAGAGACAGACAGAGACAGAGAGACAGACACAGAGATAGACAGAGACAGATACAAAGAATGATGAATGATAAAGAGGCAAACACAGGCCGGTGGGGAGGTATGTGGTGAATTTCAAGGCTCTGAACAAAGCATCAGGGACCTCAGACCTCAGGTCCCTCCGTGTGGGGACCTGCCGGGACTCATCAGTCCACTGCCAACGACAACCTTGGGGACCTTTCTAAAGACAAAACCCACTTCCCCACTCCTTGCTGACCTACACATCTGACACGATGCAGGGTCCCGTGTGGGCAGCTCACGCTGCGTCTCCACTGGGCAAGGGCGAGGCAGGTCAGAGGGTCCCTAACGACCAGCAGAGAAGACTAGGCCTCAGGCCTCCTGATTCAGACCAACAGCTGCCTCGCTCGCTCAGCCAGCCAGCCAGTTGGTTAGTGAGTCACCCAGTCAGCCAGTGAGTTACTCTGTCAACCAACCAACCATTCATTCATTCATTCATTCATCCAGTCATGCAGCCACCCAGTGATGAGTCAGGCATCCAATCACCTACTCAGTCAGTCACCTAGTCAGCCAGTGTGCTACTCAGTCAACCAACCAACCAACCAACCAACCAACCAACCAACCAACCAACCAACCAACCAACCAACCATTCATTCATTCAGCTAGTCACCCAGTCAGTGAGTCAGGCATTCAGTCACCTACTCAGTCAGTCAGTCAGTCAGCCAGTCAGCCAGTCAGTCAGTCAGTCAGCCAGCCATCCAACCAGCCAGCCATTCATTAAGTTAGTCAGTCACCCAGTCAGCCAGTGAATTACTCAGTCATTCAGCCATTCATTCATTCATTCAGTCAGTCAGTCACACAGTCAGCTAGTCACCCAGTCAGTGAGTCAGGCATTCAGTCACCTAGTCAGTCAGTCAGTCAGTCAGTCAGTCAGTCAGTCAGTCAGTCAGTCAGCCAGCCAGCCAGCCAGCCAGCCAGCCAGCCATTCATTCATTCATTCATTCATTCATTCATTCATTCATTCATTCAGATAGTCAGTCAGTCAGTCAGTCAGTCATCCACTCCCTCACCCATGCACTCTGTCCCTCTCTCCCTTCAGCCATTCCTTGCTCACTCAGTTACTTGCTTACTCACTTACTCAGCCGCTAGTCACTTACTAGCTCAGTTACCCACTTGCTCAGTCTCTCAGCTCCTTCCTCACACACTCAGTCCTTCCCCCTCCCTCACACACTCAATCCCCCCTCCTTTACAGACTCAGTCCCCCTCCCTCACACACTCAGTACACACCAAACACACACACACACACCACTCGGTCTCTCCCTCCCTCACACACACAGTGGAGACACGAGTACCTACACTTCCAGGCACCATGTGGAAAATGGCATCTTGAGGGGATTTTGGGTACCACCCGGGTCACCAGGACTACTGCCGATGGAAACCTGTAGCCACAACCTCTCCTCATACACTGAAAGAACACAGCTTAGACAATGTTGCACACACAGGAGGGCTCACCTGACACCCCTGGGGCAGAACCCTAGTTCCTGGAGTGCTAGTCTGTTTCTCAACTCCAAGAGGCATTCACGGCCGGGTATGAGGGTGTTAACCAGGAAGAGGACAAACCCAGAGGCTGAGGGAAGTACCACCCCCCTTCGGGCAGCAGGGGGCACCACTGTCCAAGACAAGAGAACCTGGTCCCAGGAAGCTGCAGTTCCTCTGGAGGACAGCAGGTGGCACCGGCCATTGGAAGCTCCAAGGTCTCAGATCTTGAGACAGAAGCTGGGGAATGGGGTTCTGCAGGGACTCAGGGTCCCGTTGGAGACAGGCACGGATAACCAGACAGTTGGGAGCTCCCACAGAGATGCTTATACACACTCGAGGAAGCTCACTACACACATAAGTCACAGGTTAGGAGCAGTGGGAGGGATGGGGGCCCGGGTACAAGCCCGGCTCACTCAGCCACTGATATAGTGTCCTTTATTCGGGTCCCCGCCTCTCTCTGAGCCTCAGTTTCCCAGCCTGGCATGATGTCCAGAGACCACAGGGCTAGTCAGGCAGGCAGGCATGACCGGAGCCCACAGTAGATGCCAGACACTTGCACTTTCTGTGTAGGTGGAAGGTACCCGTGGGGAGATTCATCTCACCGAACCAGTGCCCCCATGAGGGAGGGGTAGGTTCTCTGCCACCTCCCATCTACAGTTCCCAATAGCTGCCCCGAGGGTTCCCTCCCAGCCAGGCAGAAGAGGGCCCTTTGAGTCACACACATGCTCACACTGCTTATAGAAATTAGTATGTGAACTATGAATCATCAGGTACGTGTACACACACACACATACACACACATAATACACATACATACACATACACATACATACACATTACACACATACACACATATACACACATACATATACACATACACACACACACACATAACACACATACATACACATACCACACACACACACATACATACACACACATATACACACATACATATACATAAACACACATATACACACATACATACACATACATACATACACACACATAACACACATACACATAACACACACACATACACACACATACACACACATAACACACATACACACATACATGCATATACACACATACATACACATACATACACACATACATACATACATACACATACACATACACACATACATACATACATACACATACACATAACACACATACACACACATACATATACATAACACACATACACACACATACATATACATAACACACATATATACATACACATACGTATAACACACATATACACACACACTCCTGACAGAAGACACAGAAATGCAGTTGTGACCCCGGGGCTGATAGCGGTTCTTTAGTTTTACATTTGGATGCTGGTTGTTACTGTTTATTGTTATGCATACTTGTTTCCTGGCTTGGGGCAGACCGAGGGCTGCCGTCTGTCCGTCTTTGGCATGTTTACATAGCGGGAGGGACCAGGCTTTGACACTGTAACGTGACACTGTCGTCTACAAATGTTTGAAGACACGTGTGGTGCTGACCTCGGATGCACGTGAGGAACCTCTGGTTTGATGAGCCTCAGAATGTTCTGCTACCACTAGGCTCCTAGGCCATAGCCCACACCTCTGACCTGCCTCCTGATTACAGAAGTCAAGTTTACTAAGCCTGTCTGTACGACTGTCCTTGTCGGTGTCTGTCCCTGTGGGTCTGCCTGTTATACAGTGTGGCTGTCTGTATGTCTGTCCTGTGGGTCTGCCTGTCACACAGTGTGGCTGTGGCTGTCTGTCCTGTGGGTCTGCCTGTCACACAGTGTGGCTGTCTGTATGTCTGTCCTGCGGGTGTCTGTTCCTGCCTCTGCACTCACCTGGTTGTGTCCAGGTTGCTTGTCCATCATCAATATGTTGTACTTTATTTCCATCTTTCTGAGGTTTTTTTTTTTCTTATGCCCTTTGTCTAACAATGGCTTCTTCCTGTTACAATTTCTTAAAATACAGAAATTTCTGAGTCAGCCACATAGACTCTGTGCTGAATAGTTTTATGTCAGCCTGACACGAGCTATAGTCATCAGAGAGGAGGAAGTCTCAATTGAGACCGTGCCCCCATTAAGATCAGACTGTATGCAAGCCTGTAGGGCATTTTCTTAATTAGTGAGTGATGGGGGAGGGTCAAGCCCATTGTGGGCGGGGCCAGCCCATTGTGGGCGGGGCCATCCCTGGGCTGGTGGTCCTGGATTCTATAAGAAAGCAGGCTGAGCAAGGCAGGGGAAGCAAGCCAGTAAGGAACATCCCCTCCATGGCCTCTGTATCAGCTCCTGCTTCCTGACCTGCTCGAGTTCCAGTTCTGACTTCCTTCAGTGATGAACAGCAGTGTGGAAGTGTAAGCTGAATAAACCCTTTCCTCCCCAGGTTGCTTTAGGTCACGGTGTTAATCACAGCATCAGAAACCCTAACCAAGGCAGCTTCTATCCCATCTGTGTCACCAGGGGCCTGGCAGCCTCACCCAGGTGTGTCTTACCTGCCCCCGTTCTGGTGCTGGTCTGCCCAGGTCCCATACTGGCTGTCGGCTTCCTGCACGAGGGTGTCGGTATCCTTGGCTTCGGGTGCTCGCCTGGAGAAACACTGCTTCAGCTGGTTCTGCAAGGACATGAGGAGGGAGGGATTCAGGCACAGACACACACAGCCCCACCACAGCACCTGGCTCCCTGCTGCCCTCCAGAACTCCCTCGGTTAACCAGAATCCCATCCATTAACCAGAGCCCCTCAGTTAACCAGAACGCCCTCAGTTAACCAGAACACCCTCGGTTAACCAGATTTCCCTCCATTAGCTAGAATCTCAGACAGGGCTTCCCATGTCAGGGCAAAGGAGATCAATGTTCCTGTCTACTGAGACAGGACAGGAAGCAGTACTTCCTGGGCTCAGATGGACACTTTGGACAGACTGTGTCTTGGTTCCAGTATGAAATGTCCCGTTGCGCCTCTGTGTGAACACTTGGTCTCCATATGGGAGTTTATGGAATCTTTGGGGCATAAGGCTTCACCAGCAGTGTGGGCTGCTGGAGGCCGGCTCTAAGTGACTCTGTCCTGCTTCCTGCCTGTGCTCTCTGCTTCTAGATCCTCCACGTGAACAAACTTCTACCACCAAGGACCAAGCAGCCCCTGTGGCTAGGCCTTCCCACCACAGTGGGCTGTGCTTTCTGGAGCAGTAGGCAGAGAAAACCTCCCGTCCATTAACCAAAACCCCCTCAGTTAACCAGAATCCCCTCAGTTAACCAGAACCCCTCCATTAACCAGAATCCCCGCAGTTAACCAGAACCCCTCCATTAACCAGAATCCCCACAGTTAACCAGAATTCCCTCCATTAGCCAGAATTTTGATACATATCAGAGCCAGGTACAGCATCCTGATAGATGCCACCTGGCCCTGTCAGTGCCCCTTTCCAACACAGCGCAGCCCATCTCCTCCCTCTTCAACACTGTAGAAACACCAGGCAGGCCTGGTTCCCACTTTCCAGATTTACCAGACCACCTCCCAGCACTGTCCAGCCCAGCGCCCGCACAGCAGTGACCCTGAACCTGCATCAAGTCACCTCACAGAGCTCAATCCGACAGAGAAAGTGATGCCCTGGACCAGTGGTGTGACTTGCAGGCTGGCAGCAAGGGGACAGGTCATCACAGAGCAAGCCATGGGCCCCGTCTAGTGCCTGACATCAGGAGTGGCTCATGAGTCAACATGATAACCTGCACCGCTGACTTCCCCACTCATCTGGATGGTCACCATGGAAACCAGCCACTATGCCCTGGAGTTCTCAAGAGGAAACAAAAGTGGCCTTGGGTGGGCCGCTCACCCAGCAATGATTCATTCAGATGGGCTCCCAGCCTGGTCTCTCATGACTCTCCCTGCTACTGTCCTTCAATGAGGGCTCTGGAGATGGGGGATGCGGAGGGAGAAGAGCCTGGCTTCCTCCCACTTCAGAACATCTCAGCTGAACAGTAGAGTACAGCATCATCGAGAACAGCCTTTCTGGGTGGCCTCGGGGCCAGGGCCCACCTCTGTGGCAAAGGAGCTACAATGGGAGCTGGGGTGGGGAGGAGGGGGCTCACTGGTAGAGAGCATCTGTCAGTATCACATACACTCATACAGACGCACCTGCGCGCACATACACCCTACACATTCACACAGACACATATGCAGACATACATGCAGACACACATGCAGACACACATGCACACATATACCCTGCACATTCATACAGACACATATGCAGACACACATGTACACACACCCTATACATTCATATACACATGCAAACACACATGTACACACACCCCATACACACAGACACACCTGCATGCACACACACCCCACACATTCATAGACACATATGCAGACACACGCAGACACACATGCACACACACCCTATATATTCATACAGATACACATGCAAACACACATGTATACACACACACACCCATACACAGACACACCTGCACACACACCTCCCACACATTCATACAGACATACATGCACACACCCAGACACATGCACACACACCCTACATTCATACACACACACACACGTGCACACACCCACATAGATGCACATGCACACACCCACACCCTACACATTCATACAGACACATATGCAGACACACATGCAGACACACCCTATACATTCATAGATACACATACAAACACACATGCACACCCACACACACCCCATACACACATGCACACACCCAGACACACATACACCCACACCCTACATTCATACAGACACACATGCACACAGACACACACCCACACAGACGCACATGCACACACACACCCCACACATTCATACAGACACATATGCACACACCCACGCACATACACAGACACAAATCACAACGAACATCTTTAAATAATCCATCACCCAAATATGACATCCTGATTGATTCTAGTCTGAGATTTTCTTTGGGTCAGTCCCTCCACACAGGCTCACTCCTCGGTGGCCAGAGAACATCTGTGTGGGTCACAATGCCGGTCCCAAGGGTGGCGACTGCGGCAGCACAGAGGATGGACCACAGCGTACTATGGGGTAGTGGGAGCCCTAGCTGGGGCAAAGCTTGTATTTTTACATCCCAAGGAACATGGGACACGTTCCAGGGCCTGACACCCTTGAATTTTCCCTGGGACTCAGGATGGAGCAGGTGTCACACATCTTCGCCGACGCCACCCAAGCTCAAAGCCTTCTGGGAGTTCTCATGGCTGCAAGGCCACACAGTCAGCTGCTTCCCAAAGGACTTGCAACTCTTATACTTTCTAGAAATCCTTGCATTTAGAGTTCACTTGAAGGCAAAACCTTCTGCTGGCTGTGTGTTCTTCTCTCGGCTCTGCCCAAGGTGGCTAAGTACAGGCGGATGCTGGATGAGCAAAGCCTCTGTAGCAACTGCCTGCTGGGCAACACTGGGTTAGAGCACATCCCTGTCCTGTTCTGGTGTAGAGGGGCACACTCTGTGGCCAACAGCATCCTTTCTGACACAGACAGTGGGACATCTTGTCCTCCCCAGCCAAGTGCTGTCTTAGGAGACTACCTGAATACCTCCACGGTGACTTCCTGTGACATAAAAGCTAAGACTATACAGTGGCTGTGGCCCTTTGCACAGGTCTGGCTTGGATAGCAGCTGAGACCTCTGGTGGTAAGGAGAAAAATCCCATGTCAGTCAAAGGTGGAAGAGACAGGATGAGCCTGAAGGTAAGAACAACACCTGCACCCTGAAGGAGGCCTCTCCTTTACACCCAGGAGCCGCTCCCTCCCCTCCCTCGCTGCAGGAGTTCACAGAGGCTCTCAGAGTTCTAAGACAAAGTGTGGCTTCTTCCCTCCCTACAGCAGCACAGATCTTAAGCTCATCTGTCCTGAGCCTCGGCAGTTGAGGCTCCTCCCTTTGAAGCCTCCCTGTTTGTGACTGAAGGCTGAGCCCTGCTCTCCAGAGAGAAAACAGGCCTTTCTCTTCCTTCTCTTCTATCTCCTTCCATAACGCTGCAAGCCCCCAGCCGCCCTACACTGGTATGTCCTCTCTCAGTCCCCAAAGAGATGAAGAACCTGCAAAGGACACCTCGTGTTCCCTGGTGACCCAGGCAGGCGCATGTCTGAAAACACATAACAAGCTTGGTAGGCTTGGCTCATGCCTATAATCCCAGCACTTAGGGGACGGAGGCAGGAGGATTGTCGTGAGTTAAGTGGTAGTCTGGGCTATGAACTGAGTTCTAGGCTAGCTAAAGCTTCATTGAAAGAACCCATCTCAAAAGCATAAAAGCAAAAGTAGGCAAAAAAAAAAAAAAAGGAGAGGTAAGTCTTGGTAGGCGGCAGCACCCTGGTCCTGCCGTATTTCTGCTAAGTCTTAACTCGGGGGAACCAAATTCCTAGACATCAGATCCTGGGGTTGGGGGGGGAGTGCTCGGAGGTCATTCAGTCTGCACTTCACCTACAGAGGAGGAAACCGAGGCACAGGAACTAAGCAAAGCGTAGCCCTTGGTTTGCAAGATGGGTGAGTGGCGGGGCCCAGAGGTGGGGGGTGGCTACATCTGTGGGATCCACAGCTCTTTCCAGACCCCCCCCAAAAAAACCTACTTGCTCTACCCTTCCCACAATGCTCTAGGAGGTTCTGATGAGGACACACACACAGGAAAACAATGTTTTAAAACCCTCAGGAAAGGCCAGGTGGCAGTGCACCACTTTGATCCTGGCACTCGGAAGGCAGAGGAAGGCAGATCTCTCATGAGTTCAAGGCCAGCCTGGTCTACATAGGGAGTTCTAAGACAGCCAGAGCTATACTCAGAGAAACGCTGGAGAGAGAGAGAGAAAGAGAGAGAGAGAGAGAGAGAAGGGAGGGAGGGAAGGGAAGGGAAGGGAAGGGAAGGGAAGGGAAGGGAAGGGAAGGGAAGGGAAGGGAAGGGAAGGGAAGGGAAGGGAAGGGAAGGAAAGGGAAGGAAAGGAAAGGAAAGGAAAGGAAAGGAAAGGAAAGGAAAGGAAAGGAAAGGAAAGGAAAGGAAAGGGAAAAGGAAAAGGAAAAAGAATCTGGGATTTGAAAGCCCACTGGTTTGGCCCAGCAACTGAAAAGCCCTAGGACCACGGTGGGTAGAAGTTCCTCCCCAAGGTTTGCACTGAGAGACAAGACTAGCACACACCTCTAACATCTATGTGGAAACAAGTCAGAACATTTGTCTCCCAGTTTAAAACCTGCAGGTTTAGCTGAATCAGCAGGGTTAGTCGCAGAAGTTCATCTCAGGAGACAAGCAAGGACACTTGGCAGGTTCCCGAACACAGCCGCTCCAAGCAGGATTCACCATCATTGCAAAACATCAACAGCAGCCTAAACAGATAAGAGGGTGTGGACCATGGAATATGTAGTCCACGCTGTGCGATAAAAACGGCATGCATGCAGAACGTTTGCCATCACAGAAAGATGTGCTCAAAGGGTCCGGAGGAGAGATTGCCAGGAAAGCACCTTGTCTAAAGAAACTAGTACGTGTGGGTGTAAGCAAACAAAACATATAGGTTCTATGGCAAATCGGCTTCGTTCCTTGGCAAATGGGCTCACAGTTCTGTTAAGAGTGGGATCGCCCCTTACAGAATGCGACTTCACTTAGAACGCATGCGCGCTTGGGGATGAATCGGAGATAAACTGGATAAAGTAAATCCGACTCCGCCCTGTTGCCCTGATGTACAAACTGTCAGCTTGGCGGGATCTAGAATTCCCCAGGAGAGACGCCTGTGGGCGAGTCTGTGAGGGGCTGATGGGAGATCCTCACTACATAAGAGCGGTCCATCCCACGGGCTGGGCACCCAGACTGAATAAAGAGGAGACAGTGAGCTGAGCATTGGTGCCCATCTCTCCCTCCTTCCTGACTGTGGGTGCCACGTGACCTCACCCTCCAGCGGCCCGGCCTCGCAGCCATGATGGATTCTAGCCGTGAGCCTCAGGCTACCCCGCTTGGGTATTTTGTCAGTGACAGCGAAGTGACTGATACACCAGGTAAGTAAACAAGTGCCCCCCACATACACATACAGGTGCCGTGAAACTCCATTACAAGCAGGAGGCTGGCAGGACTGTGTGTGCCTTTAGACAGTGCTTTCCTGACTCCAGATCTGCAGCCCAAGCCCTGGGGGAAATGCCAGGCCTGTAGTAGTTGTTGAGTAAATGCGTTGGGGATACATGTCTCTGCAAATGCATATATATACATACATATATCCTATACATATACGTACACACATATATACATATACATATATCATATACATATACACATACATTATATATATATATACATATATACATCCTATACATATACGTACACACATATATACATCTACATACAACATATACACACATACATATATCATACATATACACATACATTATATACATATATACATACACATACATATACATTCTATACATATACATATATACACATACATACACACACATATACACATATACATACACACATCCTATACATATTCATACATACACATATACATACACACATATATATAAACATACACATATATACACACATGTATATACATATATGATATACAGATATGTACACATACATACATCGTATATGTATACACATACACATAATCATATACAGCAACATACATATACACATATACATACAGCATATACATATGTATACGCATACACATATACATGTATATGCCCTATATATACATACACACTCATACATTATATACATATATATATACACATGCATACATTATATACATACACATATGTCATATACATATACACATATACATACACATGCATACACCATATACATACATACACACACATACATCATGTACACATACATACACATACATAGTATACACACACACACACACACACACACACATAATATTCAAATGAATAGGGATGAGTTCAGGGAAGCCGGTACAGTGGAGGAGAAATAGGAGAACATTAGGCCTGCATGTATTTGAGTGTCTGACACATCTCCTAAGAAAGAGACTTGAGTCAAGCAGCCGCAGCTGACAGTGCGGTTCCAGGGAATTCGAGAAGCCTGCCCCTCCCCGTCACTCTACACCCCAGCAGTGTGCAGAGCCGCGCAGTCATGGACCTAACTGGCAGGGGAATACCCGCTCTGTCCCATTACTCTGAAGCAAATTCCCCTCCAGTGCCCAGGTCAGCCTGGGAACACAAAGGTCATGCTCATTACTCATCCCAGTGGGCCTGGGATGTAGGACCCTGCATGAACCCATTTCACAGGAGAGGAGACTGAGGCCCAGAGAAAAGACTCCACATGTCCAGAAAATGGTAGGACTGGAGTGTGACCCAGGTTTGATGGACGCCTGGGACTGAGCACATTCCTAATTGTTTTGGCTCTGAGGCAGCCGGGCTTCAGCAGTGACTTCTCAGAGTAAGGGCCAAGCAGGGTGAGAGTACTCGGGGAGCACTCGGTAAACAGGCAGAAGGGAGGAAGGGAGAGAGGAGAGACCCCCAGACAAGTCCCAGCCAGGCAGGAGGGATACTGAGGCACACCGGGCAGAGGCTTGTTTGCCTGAGCCTCAGAACCAGGGGTCTGGATGTGCCCACACACACCTGTGTGTGTGTGTGTGTGTACACACTAGGCTCCCATCCTAGACCTCGAGCCACGCACTGCCCTTCTCTGAGCCTCAAGCTTCCTCTCCTGGTGAGTCAGTGGGTCTTAGTGGCCATAGGCAGCTTCAAAGGAGGAGATGACGCCCACTCCTGGGGGCTTGAGCCAAATCCAGATTCACAAACACTCGGTAGATCGGCTAATCAGGCCTGGCCGTGAGCAGCTCAAACCTCAACCTTTTGCACTGCAGACTTGAGCACACCCTCGCACACATGGAACAAGCTAATTGTTCTGAGCAAGGCTCTGTGACCCAGCCGCCCTGGATGCGGCCAGCTCTGCCGGCTGCTAGCTGGGACAACCTTCTGCAACCTCAGTTTCCCCATCTGCAATAGGCAGTGTGGGTTCTCAGGGTTCTGGGAGTCTCTTAAATAGCTGACCAGAGCTTGCACACACTTGGCATTTGGGCAGCGCCAAGCAGAGGCCAGAACAAGACATGGTCAGTTGACCAGCTGCCCAGACATCTTACCAAACACAGTAACAGCATGCTAACAGAGTCACCATTCAGCTAAGACCCAACACTGCCTGGTCACCTACCCCATCCCCATAAGGGTAAGCAGGCAAAGGGACCTTGTCAAAGAACATGGGCTTCAGATCTGCACGGCAGGAAGCCGTCAACACAGCACAAGGGCTGTGTGGAGAGACACCCTGTCTCCTTCTCACTGGGACTTTTCCCCAAGTGATAGGAACAGGCCAGACAGCTGGTCTGCAAGAGGAGGCTTTGGTTTCAGGGTTGGGTGTAGGGATCAGGCTTTCACGGGGGGGGGGGGGGGGGGTTGTTAGCTATAAAGGGAGGTGACAGCTGGGCTGAGAGGCTGGGTCCCGGAGAACCCCTGGGGCCTGCGCCCTGTGCATCAGATAAAAGCATAAAAGCTCTCTCGGCTTACAGCAGGGCTACATCCTGAGCCGCAAACGTGGCTCAAGAAAACTTCTGACGCGGAAAATACGGTAACACACCTCAGCCACTGAAGGTCCCGGCCCAGCCTGGCCTCCGACAAGGGAAAATTCACAGGAACCCACGAGTGGGAGACCACACCCATCGGAGTCTGATTCATCAAGAAGTATTGGGGTTGGAGAGATGGCTCAGTGGTTAAGAGCATCGACTACTCTTCCAGAGGTCCTGAGTTCAATTCCCAGCAACCACATGGTGGCTCACAACCATCTGTAATGGGATCTGATGCCCTCTTCTTGTGTGTCTGAAGACAGCTGCAGTTTACTCATGTAAATAAAATAAATAACCCTATGTTTTTGCTTTTGTTTTTAAAAGGAAGTGTTAAGTTTGGCCTGGAGAGAGCTTGCAGTTCTTGCTGAGGACATGGGCTAAATTCACAGCAGATCAGGTAACTCACAAACTCCTGTTCCTCCAGCTCCAGGGAGTCTGAGGCCCCCTCCTGGTCTCCAAGGGCACCTACACACATGTGCACGCACACAGGATTAAAAATAAATCTTTAAAAAGAATTACTAGCAGAGTCCAGCTGTCTGACACGGTGTATGGTGCAGTCACAGCTGTCCTGGGACAAATGCAGTCTGGGGGCGGCAGTTGGACACCACTAACCTGCATGACAGACACTGTCAATACCCCATTTCACAGATGTGGAAGTCGAGGTTGAGGCATCAAACAGGATAAAGAACAACAGATATGCATATAGCACTCAGGATATCCACTGAGCCCCAAGACTCAGGGGTTCTGTGACTGCCACTCTTCAGGGAAGGAGACTGAGGTACAGGGAAGGAGTGGCCCTGGAGCTGCTCATGTCCTACCCAAAAACTCATCTAGGGCACTGCTGCCCCAGGAAGTGCCTCCTGCCTGCCCTCCAATGCAACTTAGAGGAGGAGGAGGAAGAGGAGGAAGAGAAAGCAAGGGAACGAAGGGGGAAGAGGAGGAGGGGAGGAGGGAAGGGGAGGAGGAAGGAGAGGAGGGAGAATGGAGAGGATGGAGGAGGAAGGGGAGGAAGGAAGAGGAGAAGGGGGAAGGGGAGGGGGGGGAAGGGGAGGAGAGACAAGTAGAGAGAAGGGAGAGGATGGAGGAGGAAAGGGAGGAGGGAAGAGGAGGGGGGAAGGAGAAGATAGAGGAGGGGGAGGAAGGAGAGGATAGAGGAGGGGGAGGAAGGAGAGGAGGAGGGGGAGGAGGGAGATGATAGAGGAGGGGGAGGAGGGAGAGGATAGAGGAGGAGGGGGAGGAGGGAGAGGATGGAGGAAGAGGAAGGGGAGGATGGAGGAAGAGAAGAGGAAGATGGAGGAAGAGAAGGGGAGGATAGAGGAAGAGCAGGGGAGGATGGAGGAAGAGAAGGGGAGGATGGAGGAAGAGGAAGGGGAGGATGATGAAGGAGGAGGGGGAGGATGGAGGAGGAAGGGGAGGAGGGAAGAGGAGAAGGGAGGAGAAGGGAGGAGAAGGGGAGGGAGGAGGAAGGGGAGGGAGGAGGAAGGGGAGGGAAGAGGAAGGGGAGGGAGGAAGAGGGGGAGGAGAGGGGAGTTAATTTTTCTCACCATTCCAGGGTACAGTCCACCACAGCTGGGAGGCCACTGTGACAAGAACGTCCACTGGATGACCACATTGTAGCCACAATAAGGAAGCAGTGTGCTTAACCAACTCACTTTTCCTTTCTATACAGTTCAGAGTCCCAGCCTAGGGAATGGTGGCACCCACAGTGCGCAGGTCTTCCTACTTCAATATAATAATCAAGCTGTGTCCTCCAGGCAGGCCCCAGAGGCTCAAAATTGGGAGCTAGGGGAGGGTGGGTGCTAGGGTCTGTTCACCCTTAAACCCCAGGGCCATGCTCAGAGATGCCTCCAGGAAGAGACCAAAACTGGGTAGTTGACTGAATGAATGAACGAACCCAGGTACCACCTGCCTGCCTCTAGTGTCTACGAATATAGTTTGCCTTTCAGGTTGCCACCCAAATCTTAATGTGTCACAGAGTGTCTTTTATCCTTACATATATCCTTAAATAGTAGTTCTTATTGACTTAAAATATTATTTTATTGGGGTGGGTGGGGTGGGACATCATCTTGGAGATGGGGGTGAGGAGGAATGGGATGAACTAGGAGGGGGATAACAACTGGACTGTAAGATTAAATAATAATAATAATAATAATAATAATAATAAGAAGAAGAAGAAGAAGAAGAAGAAGAAGAAGAAGAAGAGGAGGAGGAGGAGGAGGAGGAAGAAGAAGATGAGGAAGAAGATGATGATTTTATGTAAATGGCTTTTGCTTATACATATGTCTGTGCACTCTCTGCATGCAGCTCTCTAAAGGGCCAGAAGAGGGCATCAGAGCCCCCTGGACTTGGAGTTCCAGATGATTGTGAGCCACCATGTCGGTGCTGGGAATTGAACCTGGTCCATCTAGAAGAGCAGCCATCTGTCCACCCCCTTATTAACTCTTTATGGAGTACACCCTGTTTGGGTGGAGCCACCGCAATGGGCGTGAAGTCAGGTGGCCAGGGGGACACCTCTTTAAAACACAAAAGAAATCAGGAACCAGGAAATCTCTGCCAATAGGCCGCAGTGGTCAAAGACCAGAATACTCCAGAAACATCTTGAGTCTTGGCGCAGAAACAATTTGTATTTCCCTCTCAAGTTTAAAGAAATGTTATTAATAATTTCTAAAGTTCCACAGTACAGAGCCAAGCGTAAGCTGGGAGTTTTAAAAACGCACTTAACCTAAATTATTGAACACACTGTAGGGGAATCATCCCATTGTTAGAAAGGTGGGTTAAAAGGAGAGAGTCAGGCATTCATCCGGATAGGAAACGGCCTGAGACACACACTGTCCGGAGGAAAGCAAGGGTCTGGAGAGATCCCTGGGAGGTTAAGAGTACCTGATGCTCAGCGGCAAACCCAGGTTCAAATCTCACACCCACGTCAGGAGGCGCACAGTTACCTATGGTGACAGCTCCACAGGATCTGTCTGTCTGTCTGTCTGTCGTCTGTCTGTCTCTCTCTCTCTCTCTCTCTCTCTACACACACACACACAAACATTCTAATTTTATTTTTAATGGAGGACAGCAGGGGAGGGAGAGAGGCAGCTTCAGGGAGAGAAAAGACAATATCTGAACACAGAGAAAGGTACCAGGATCCAGGAAAACCACAGGAACACAAGCAGCCGGTGCCCATGGGAGGGAGACGGAGTCAGGCCCTCCTATTCTGTCTCTGAGTGCATTCTGTGACACTGGAGAGAGGAAGCCAGGCTCAGGGAGGAACAATTATACAAAAGCCTGAGACTGTGCTGTCTCCACTATGTCCTCTTAGTGGAATCCGCTTACACAGAGCCTCCTTACCATCCCCCCAGAGCCTCTTCACCCCTCCCGGCCCAGTCACCCCACCCCAGTGCCTCCCCCTCCGATGTCTCCCCTCCTCCCCCATGCCTCCTCCCCCTCCCCCAGTTCCTCATCTCCCTCCCCCAATGTCTCCTCCCCCTCCCCCAGTGTCTCCTTCCCTCCCCCTCCCCCAGTGTCTCCTCCCCCTCCCCCAGTTCCTCATCTCCCTCCCCCAATGTCTCCTCCCCCTCCCCAGTGTCTCCTCCCCTCCCCCTTCCCCAGTGTCTCCTCCCCCTCCCCAGTGCCTTCTCATACCCACCCATCCCCAGAGATTACTAAATCAGCCCAAGCGAGCCAAACTCGACTTCCTTTTTCAAACATCACATGTCAACTCTCTCCCGATTTATCTCAGGCAAGGGACAAACTCATCAGGTGACAGAGCTGCAGCCCGCTCAGAAGTGTGAACCCACCAGAAAGCAGCAAGCCAGGTGTGTTACCATGGCCTCTCGGGACCAGTTCCTACCCCTTAGTGAGGGTGAGGTCTCTCCTGGGCATGACACAGCCACTGACTCAGACGCGACTTGTGGGGATGATCATATTATAATGTCACCAGGTGGCTCCGTACTCAGGTCTAATTCACAAAACTGATCGGCACAAACGTACCTGCCCACACACAGGTACAGACACACATGTGCACCCCAAACACACACACACACACAAATATATATTCAAATGCAGATACAACTACAGACTACAAAGTGTGTATACCTATGTATGCACACACAAGAACCCCCAAATACCTTCAAGCATCCACTCACAGACTAATACAGACAAAAGTACATAAATACCCCCGCGCACACGCACACGGCAGGCAGACATGTTCACAATCATACCATAAGCGTGCCCAGGGGCAGTCCTGCACAATCACTATCAGTGGCAGAAAATACTGCCCCATGGCTATTTTGTAAGTGTGTCCGATTCACATACAGCATTTCGTTGTGTGGGAACAAGACCACGTGGCCACTGAAAACAGGCGACAAGCCAGCAAAACAGACCAGCAGGTAAAGAGTATTTGCCATCAAGTCCGAGGACCTGAGTCAGACTTCCAGTATTCACAGGGCCGGAGAAAAACTGTGCTCTGGCCTTCGCATCTGCACCACGGCATACACACAGATTCGGAATAAGTAAATGAGAGTGCCAGGCTGGTGTGGGAAGGTGATCCGGGTGTGGCAGAGTCAGTGGAGGGGAGTCAGAAAGAGGAAGGATGGGAAAGGTCCTGGATCTCTGGATCCCTCGATCTCTGGATACCCCCACCCTCACCCTCCCGGCCACACTGGAAAGGCTTCCGATCTGAAGGAAGCAGACTCCCCTGAGACTCAGGAAGGGGGATCATACACTGACATCCACAGTAGCAGGACACAGGCTTGGAGCAGGGCATGGGACACGGCCTAGGCGTTGGAGGGGGTCAGATATGGGTAAGCGTGTGATGGGGGAGGCGGGGCAGGCCTGGATGGTCCCTTGTAAAAAGCACCCACTGCTGTGGAGCTCCTAAGGGCAGTGTGCAGCTAGTCGCAGGCCTGGGCAGACAGGTCCAGGAGGCAGGCTCAGGAGAAGAGCTCAGGCCCAGCTAGAGCTCCTTTCCCCGAGAGGAGGGCAGCATGCGGCAGCTCCTCTGCTGAACGTAGGAACCCAGAGCGTTGGGAAACCAGCCGCTCCGCCACCTTGCCTGAGTGAAGAGCTGTTTCCTCAGATTGCCCAGCCCTGGGCTGTTTTCACAGACCTGCTCAGACCCCAGGCTACTCCTGCCTTACCTCACAGCTAGATCCACCCTGATCTCCACCCAGCTCACTCACCAGAGGCTGCAAGAAACACGCAGGACACGCTCTCTGTCCGGTTCTCCACAGGGCTCAGGCTGGGATGGCCTGCCTTTGTGTGCGTGTCCTGTGGGTTGTGACTGGTCAGGGTTGTTCAGCAGCCCTCAGGCCTTGGCCACAGGATACAACGATGAGTCTTCCTACTCCCTATACATGTCAACATGTGTACATGTGTGACTGAACATGTAACGTGTACAGATCTATGTAAGTGCATGTATGCATGGGCTATGCGTGTACGTGTGTATGACTGCGCACGAGTAGACACGTGATGGTATATACAGAAGCCTATACACATGTGTATATGTCTCCTTGTATACACAGCTGTGAATGCAGATGTCTATATGCTTACATATACACACATACACATACATATACATATGGATCTTCTCTTAGCATGTCTGCATGTCAGTGTCCCAGATGACCACTAGTGTTTGCTGCCGTGTCATACATGACCAGTGGGTGTTTGCTGCAGTGTCATACATGACCAGTGGGTGTTTGCTGCAGTGTCATACATGACCAGTGGTGTTTGCTACAGTGTCATACATGACCAGTGGGTGTTTGCTGCCGTGTCATACATGACCAGTGGTGTTTGCTGCCGTGTCATACATGACCAGTGGTGTTTGCTGCAGTGTCATACATGACCAGTGGGTGTTTGCTGCCGTGTCATACACGACCAGTGGTGTTTGCTGCGGTGTCATACATGACCGGTGGTGTTTGCTAATGAGTTCTCAGTGAGAAAGAACTTGTAGGAAGAGCCTAAGTGTTCAGAAGTCAGCAGGTCCGAATAAAGCTGCAACACCAACAAGCTGATCTCCTGCAGCTACCAAACATAAGGCCTAAGCCCACTGGCCCGAGTGACCAGCCATGACGAGTCCAGACACCGACGCATCCACACTGAGTGGTGGCCCGACCTGTCTATATGGACAACATACCATCCCCCTCCAGTGTGAGGCTCAGGCCTGACCCGCAGAGCCCAGAGCTGGAGAGACTGGCAGAGCAAGAGAGGAGGGTGTGACTCAGAGTGGCAGGGCCCTGAGACAAGGGGGCACTCGGCATGGAACCTCTGGAGTCTGCAATCAACTGGCAACCGCCCCCTAAGCACCACAGACCTCTGGGGTCTGATTTCTGAGGCAACAGAATGAGGTGCGGAGAGGGAAGAGAGAGCAGCTGGGGAGCCGGGGACAAAAAGGGAAGGAGTACGGTGGGGAGCAGCATCCACCTGCCCCTTCCCCAGGGTCAGTAGGCGAAGAACCAGGCCTCTGAGAACCTGAATGGTGGGAGCACTGACCACAAACCTCCAACAGGTTCTGGGGTGAGAGGCAGGTGCCTTGGCATCTGGGAGAGACCCAGACCCTGGATCTTAGAAGCTGTGTGACCTGGGGCCAGTCACTTCATCTCTCTGAATTTCAATATCCAGCATTAAGGATACAGATTGGGGGCCAGTGAGTCACAGGAGTGTGGAACATCACGCCTGGTGCATGGGAAATGCTCAGAAATGGCTGTGATCATCAGGCCAGGGCCAGAGGAAGGACCGGCCTCTCAAGCCTGAAAGGCAGAATGGCAGACAGACCTTCCAGGAACTGGGTTTACAGGGTTCCTGGTGGGGATCACAGGAGGCGGAGCTGCTGGGGAGTCGGAGGGGTTTATAGGAACTGTAGAGCAGCAGCTCCGAGAAGAGAAAACATCCCTCCCACCCACCCCACCCCAGCAATCCTGACAGAGGGCTCTGCAGAGCAGGCAGCACCCCAGGTGACAGGACCCTCCCACCTCCCAGCAAAAGAACGCTCTTCAAGACACCACACTCCCACTCAGGAGCAGCCAGAGGTCCCAGGCTAACAACCATCCGGTGCCAGCTGGCTCCAGGGCTCAGTCAGGCCCGGCTCTGGCCGCTCCTGGGGGCAGCTATGCAGGTGAGAAGCCATGCCTGTTCCTGGATGCATCCCCTACCCTCCTGCACTTAGACCTGGGAGCAGGGGCTGTTCCTGCCCTCCACCCTCCCTCCCTCCCTCCCCACTCCAAATCACAGTTCCTTCACATGCTGGCAAACTACTCGCTTCTAAGGCAAACGCACAACACATGTACACATACATATATGCACACGTGCACATTCATACATGCACACATACATACACATATACATGTATACACACATAAACAAGCACACATGTATACATGCATACACTCACACATTCACACACATGTTCACAGTACACACTCGAACACACACATACACATGCATACACACACTCACATCATACACATGTGCAAACACACGTGTATACACATATGTACACACATACATAGTGCATGTATACACACTCATATACATATGCATATGCATGTACACGTGTGCATACTCATACTCGTACACATACACAAACACACTTTGTGTACACACATATATGCACACACATGCATACACACATACGCACACACAGTGGGTGTACACCCTCACATACACATGCATGATGCACACATACATGTACACACACACACACACACACAAACATTGGTGTGGAAGACTATGATTTGAGCAGCTTGTAGCCTTGCAAGAGCAGCTGAGGGACACCAGCTCCAGGTCCTGCCTGCTGCCCACGTGGCTTTGAGCGCTTGGCTTCACCTCTCCAGACAATATCAACTACTAAAATGATTGTGTATATACTATTACATTTCACACAGTGCTCACAAGAGACATTCCAGCAGGTGGGGCATGACAATTTGGGTGAGGTCTCCACAGTGTCACCCGGTCCCCCATTCGGGAGCGGGACACAAGCCTCCACTGTAAGAGACAGCCCTGCTCTCCAGCCTGGGTTCCGAGGGCCCTGAAGCTACCCAGGGCCTTATTTGGGGGTGTGTATGTCACCTGTGTTCCTGATGAGGTTCCTAATGTTCCCAGTGGGCACTGGAGGCTTCTGTCCCTCTCATGGGCAATGGTCACCAGGTTTCTAATGTCCCCAGGGCCCTGCGCTGAGGCTGCAGAGGTGCCAGGGCCGTCCTGTGTCCTGGGTGAATCATGGTCGCTGTCCCATCCAGGGAAGGCCTGTGCTTGTCCCCACGCTGGGCCTCAGCACAGAGAAAGCTGGTTCTCTGAAGTTGTTTTTAACTCCCCCGCTCAGAAGAGCCGGTGGCATTTTCAAGCCTTCCTCCGGCTCCCTATTTATAGCCTGTGACAAGCAATGGTGCACTGTTTCCATTGATAATTAGGGAGCCCACATGGGGCCCAGCCCTGGGGGTGGGGTGGGGGAGGGGCTGGTGGCTGTCAAGTGGCTTCAGGGACCCAGGATCCCTAAAGGGAAGGACTCAGCCCAGCCACACATGCACAGGAATGCCAAAGCTGAGGTGTTAAGAGGGGCCTCCCCTGACGGTGGGGGTCTGTCTTCCCATGGCGGGAACACACCCCAACTCCTGCTTGGGTGTTTACATGACACTGATATTGTCAGGTCGTAGGTCACACCCACACAGGGCTCTGGCAGGCCTGGCTAATCAATAGAGCCTGAAGTGGAGAGGCCCAGTGGAGAGAGGTTCCTAACCACCTTGGGGGGCGGGGTGGGGGAGAGGGCACCACAACATAGTTGTCTTTATCAACTTGATACAAGCTACAGTCACCAGGTAAAAGGGAACCTCAATTGAGAAACCGCCTCCATAAGACCCAGCTGTACGGCATTTTCTTAATTAGTGATTGACAGGGGAGGGTCCAGCCCATTGTGGGCGGGACCATCCCTGGGCTGGTGGTCTTAGGTTTTATAAGAAAGCAGGCTGAGCAAGCCAGGGGAAGCAAGCCAGTAAGCAGCACCCTCCATGGCCTCTGCATCAGCTCCTGCTTCCTGACCTGCTTGAGTCCCTGTCCTGACTTCCTTTGGTGATGAACAGCAGTGTGGAAGTGTAAGCTGAAGAAACCCTTTCCTCCCCAACTTGCTTCTTGGTCGTGATGTTTTGTGCAGGAATACAAACATCCCTAAGACAATGTAACATAAATATTGTTCCAAAGTATAGGTAGGAAACCAAGATCCAGACAAGTTAATCCACCTGCCGGAGGCCGCACAGCAGCAAGCAGCAGGACTACATTAAACTCTACTCCAAAATGTCCAGCTGTGAAGACAAGGAGTGGACGCTGTGGGGGCAGCGTGCCCTGGAGCGCACGCAGGGCTGACGAGACGGGTGATGGTGTCTGGGACAGAAAAAACTTAGCAGGCGAGGTAAGCAGAGGTCAGCACTTCGCAGGGCCCCTCCTGAGGTCATTTTACAGAGGGCGGAACAGGCTGTGCAGGGGGCAACATCTCGCAGTGCCCTGATTCCCTTCAAAGTGGACACAGTCATTCCCTAAAGCCCTCCCGTGACGGCACGGAGGTCATGTGGTCCCAGGATCACCAACCCAGGGATGGTTCCACCCACAATGGGCTCCACACCAAAGGCAGCTCAGATCCCATGTCCACCCACGACCCGCAGAATAGGCTATCCACAGGCTTCCCATCTAACCCTCTACACGCGTGTCCATCTGATGCCTGGTACACTGGTCCAGTAGAAATGCCAGAGGCAGGGGATTCGTGGCATAACCACTGTTGACCCCGCACCCTGACCCGGGAGAGGGGAGGAGGGGGAAGAGGGAGGGGCAGGAGGGGAAGAGAGAGAGGGGAGGAGGGGGAAGAGGGAGAGGGGAGGAGAGGGGGGGGGAGGGGGAAGAGGGAGAGGGGAGGAGGGGGAAGAGGGAGGGGCAGGAGGGGAAGAGGAGGGGGAGGAGGGGAGGACGGGAGGAGGGAGGGGGAGGACGGGAGGAGGGAGGGGGAGAGGGGGAGGAGGGGAGGGGAGGAGGGAGGGGGAGGAGGGGAGGAGGGAGGGGGAGGAGGGGAGGAGGGAGGGGGAGGAGGGGAAGAGGGAGGGGGAGGAGGGGAGGAGGGAGGGGGAGGAGGGGAAGAGGGAGGGGGAGGAGGGGGAAGAGGGAGGGGGAGGAGGGGGAGGAGGGAGAGGGGAGGAGGGGAGGAGGGAGGGGGAAGAGGGAGAGGGGAGGAGGGGGAGGAGGGAGAGGGGAGGAGGGGGAAGAGGGAGAGGGGAGGAGGGGGAAGAGGGAGAGGGGAGGAGGGGGAAGAGGGAGAGGGGAGGAGGGGAAGAGGGAGGGGGAGGAGGGAGAGGGGAAGAGGGGGAAGGGAAGAGGGAGAGGGGAGGAGGGAGAGAGAGAAGCCAGGAGGAAGACAAGTTGGAGGTTTCTTGGGGGATGAGTGGAATATTTGAAGGGTGTTAGGACAGTGGATGATTTGGGGTATGATCAAGACAAGTATAAAACTGCCAATGAATGAATGAATGAATGAATGAATGAATGAATGAATGAATGAAACAAGCAAAAAAGAAATCCATGGCAGTCCGGCCTCCCCTTGTGTTTGGAGCGTGTCCTAGACTTCACATGAACTGTCTCTTGGAGGTTGGCATTGTGCTCACCTCAGACCCCGTGGACCCCAAAGGCCTACTTCAAAGCCAGACCAGCAAGCAGGCAGCGGGTCCCAGGTGCCGAGAATGCGTGGTGCATTCTGCCAGCTTTCCCTCCCGGGGGCCTGACTAACGGCTGCACCCAGGGGTAAAACACTCTCATAAGTCAGAGCACCCCCCACTGAGGACTTCCCGTTGCTAGGCAGCAGGAGCTGCTTATGTGCACGTGCCCCTCCCCAGGGTTTTTGCGTGGGTGATGTGCCAGGGTGGCACAGACGAGAAGGGTCTGTCCTGATGCTTTGCTTGGTCTCCAGAAGCCGTCTCCTGTGCACCCAGCCCGGCCCGGCCCAGCCCAGCCACTCTTGGGACTGGAGACTCTTGGAGACTGAAGACTAGAACACAGGTCTCACACAGGGCCAGAGATCTGTGCATCGAGGAGGAGCGGGAGCAGCGGGGCTACCCTAGAACCTGCATCTAAATGAGAACCCTGGGCTGCACCCGCGGGAAAATGAAAACCCAGTTCCACATGGTGTCTCTTTAAATAACAGCCATCTCCGGATGGCTCTAGAGAGGCTGGGGCAGCTAGAAAAGGAATCGCCCCAAAAACCTCAAGAGTCAAATTTAGTTTTAAGGTTTAATTTTAGTTTTAAGTTGAAATACCAAGGCTAGAACCCACGGCCTGGGACATACTGGGATGCGTGTGCCCCACTGAGCCACACCCAGCCTGTGAAATATAAACTCTAGAGCTAGGCACACAGCACCAGGCTTTTTTGTTTCTTTAAAGACAATATCTCGTGTAGGCCAGGCTAAATAGAACAATCCATGTAGCCCAGGCTGGCTCCCCTTCCCTCGGACCCACGAGCACTGGAATCACAGGCATGCATCACCAGACCTGGCCCCTGTCCCGCCCAGAAACTCTGAGCTTACATCTGAACGACTATTTCAGAAATCGTCAAGATGCAGGGGCCAATTACCCCCTGGATCCCACAGAAATTCGACGAAAGGCTTGAAAGGGAGTAGCACCATTCTAATTCCCCCTCAACAGCCACGTCCTCACCGAGAGAGGGTAGCTCTATAAGAACTGCGTGTGTTGTGCGGGAGGGACATGGAATACAGGCGTAAATCCCCGTAGTTCTCTCTGCTCAAGAGCTTTCCACGGCTGCCATTCCCCACAGATTAAACCCCATGCCATCACCAGGTCCTACCAAGACCATGCAGTCCCCCAAGCTCCCTCTCACACACCGATCTGACCCACCACTGCCGACTGTGGTGAATCCTAACATGTCCCCTACGGTCATGGGTGGGGAAGGGTGTCACACTCAACTTCGCTGTCCCTGCTGGGCCACTAAAGTACACAACCAACACGGGCAGGGACAACGGGGATTCCTCAAAGGCGGTGAGGAAGGCAGTAAGGAAGGCAGACCCTGTCCCATGGAGCCTGTGCATGGGAAGGCAGCTCCAACACCCGGCACAGCCTGTGATGTCGCATACGGCCCAGCTAAGCTGTCTCTGGATTCCTAACCACGGACACTTCCAGACACCCACAGTGGCTCTGCCCGAACTTCCCTTGGCCTCAGCTCTCCCTCTTGCTCACCAACCCCTGACCGCGGGCACTGCCATGCATAGCACATTCTTACTAGCAGCCCCACGCTGGGAAGTCCCTTCTCTCCCCCCACCCCCCCAGATACCTCTATAGCTCCATCCTTCATCCTGCCCTGAAGGCAGGCTTTCCTGGTGCCTCGGTTGGCTCTACTCTTGCCCTCTCTCGCTGTCTATTAACTCCCAGCCCCAAGAAGTAGCTATACCACCTTGTTATCAGGCCTGCTTCCTACACGGGCTGGAAGACAGGCATCTGCCAAGCACAGAGAAGCTTGCTGTTGCCACTACATCCCGGATACAGACAGCAGTAACGCTGTTCTTCCGGAGGACAAGGGTGAGGGGCGGCACGGCACACTCAGGACAAACATGCCTTGGGTTGGAGGTTCATCCTCCATTCCTGTCACTCCTGTGCCCTTCCACTTCCCGGTGTCTCCTTAGCAATCTGGACTCCTCTGGAAGCCAGCAGTCAGCCAAGCCTCCATCTTCCCCAGACCCTCCCAGGGCCAAGGAGGGGTCTTCCCCCCACCCCACTTTTCCCACTGTGTGGAAGCTCACACAAGGGACAGCCATGCTGAGAAAAAGAGACAGGCAGAAATGCTCAGGAGACCCCCTACTCAACCCTCCCACGCCCTCCCTCTGTCCATGACTCCTGGGTTATGGTTGGGGGAGCATTCCCCACTCAGCCTGCAAGCCAGTTTTCTCCTTCCTAAGGGACAGCTGGCAGAGTGTGGGATCCCAAACCCCAAAGGCCACCTACCCTACCAATAAGCTCTCTGAACCCCCCTGGGGTCACCAGGAAGCAGAAATGTGTGGATTCTATCTAAGAGGCAAGTGATAAGCAGCTAAGAATGTCGGGTAGAGGGCTGGAGAGATGGCTCGGTGGGTTAAGAACACTGACTTCTCTTCTGAAAGTCCTGAGTTCAAATCCCAGCAACCACATGGCGGCTCACAACTATCCGTAATGAGATCTGACACCCCCTTCTGGTGTGTCTGAAGGCAGTTACACTGTACTTACATATAATAAATAAATCTTAAAAAAAAAAAGAATGCTGGGTAGATGCAGGCCGAAACAGCTCGAGTGGTTGAGTGTAGGAGCTGGCATGGGGTGGAGGCAGGGTGAATATAAGCAGGGCTGGGAATGGGGGTGGAACACAGGGAGGGGTGACAGGGTTGACCCAAGTCTGAGAGCACCCTCGATGCCTGGGTTTCTCCGTCACCAGCCCACTTCTGGGAATGAAATGATGAGAGAAAAAAAAATGGAGATCTCAGAGTCTGTGCTGTGCAATCTGACCTGGTCCCTGGGGTGAACTAGGGAAGATCAGAGCTCGCTCACAGACTGGCTCTGATCGTGGGGAAGCAAGGCTGGGGACCCCCACCAGCTGGTCTATTAAGATGGCACTGGGACCACTGCCCTAGGTGAGGTCACGTGACTTGCCCTAGCCAATGAAACTCGAGTAGGCATGATGTCGCTTATTTCCAGGCAGGCACTGTCCCAGTTCCCAAATATTTCTGACAGCCATGCATTACGCTGTCCCCCAGGCAAGCTGTTCTCTCAGCAGGGCACAGCCACCGTCAGAGCAGAACACTCAGGAAGCTTGTTGCTGCTGTGAGCCACTGAGGCTCAGGGGATGTTTGTTACTGCGGCATAGACCGGTCTTAGCCTGACAGATGCAAAAGCAATGCCTGAGGTAAATGCTCGAACAATTGGGGGCGGGTACAGAATGCGCATGCGCGCTAAGAGACGCTCGCCCACCTGGCATAGGTAAGGCCAGGAGCTTCGGAATTAAACAGGTTTCAGACTCTGGCCTGGCCGTGGCGTTGTAGCCCGGCAGCCTGAGACAGAAGTCAATCAACTCAGCCTCTCCCGTATAAAGTCGGAATCCGGGAAGATCCTGGGGGAAGATTGGGCAAGACTTATCTTGCTCTGAACAGAACTCAAGACAGATGCCATGGGCCATGGTTAGTACGTGTCACTGAACAGAGAGAGGAAAATAGAAAAACTGACCAAGTGGGCCTGGCCCCGCGCTGTAGCTCACAATAGGCTCACGGGCGCCTCAGTGGTCAGCTCTGTACTTCAGATGTCCCTGTCCGTCTGTCCTCCCTGCTTCTGTGACTCGGGGACTCGGTATAGTTATATTCTCAGAAGCACAGGCCAGGAGAGGCAGTAGTAGCAGGAAACGGCACAACTCTAATCATTCCCAAATGCTGTCACATGAGGGTGGGGACCAGGGACGTAGGCTTGGGGCACAGATGGACGGTGGAGGCAGAACTAGGCTTGGTTTTCTCTGACCTCCCAGAGAGAAATGCCAGCCTCACCCTAAACTCAAATCCCTTGTGCTCTGTGGGGACAAGATCAGAAATACCGAGCTCGACTCGGAAAGGGAAGCGTGGGGGTTCAGAGCGAGTCAGGCCTCAGCTTGACGCCATGTGACCTGGGTGAGCTCTTCCGTATCTCGGGGTCTCGATGTCTTTACCTCTGAGACGTGAGTATGCGCGAAGGGATTTGCAGCCTGCGCACACTAAGTCCAAGAAGGCTGCAGAGCCGCAGCTCTGGGATGACTCGAGTCCCAGCCACCAATATTTTGCAGCCTGTGTGCTGTGTTGACCTTAGGCAGATCACTTGGCCCCTCTGAAGTCTGCTCCCAAGCCTGTCCAGTGGGGTGATAACAGGTGGACTTAAAGACCCTCAGAGCACTGTGCGGTGCTGGGTGCAGAGTAGATACCCCATGAGTACTGGCCGGCACCATACTGGCTGCCGTCTCTGACTCTCTGGGAGACTGTGTGGGCGAAGTGAGGAGGCGGCTACCCCCGGGAGGAAATGCTCTCTGCCCTCTTCCAGCCCTGACAGCCCTCAGACATAAGCTGCCTCTTCCCGAACATCTAAAAGGTCTTATTTCCCCAATTAAGAGGCGCTAATTAGTCACACGTCTGGCTTGATTCTTTAGCCTGAAGAGTGGGAAGGAAATCGGAACAGTGTGAAGACTGCAGGAAAAACAGGCCGTTGCTGCTACTAGAGTCGCCCACAGCCATCCGTGGAGGGGAAGGCACCAGAGGGACCCAGAGTCTGCATCCTTCAGATCCACTTCAGTCAGGCTGGTCCCTACCAGAAGGAGCCATGCAGACCGCGGCCAAGACCCACCTACGGCTGCAGCAGCGTCCTCCTCTCAGTGAGCCTACAAGGTGTCAAAATCACACAATATGTCCCCCCATCGATGGCTGACACCGGACTAGGGAGAGGCTCTGGGATTGTCATAAACAATGTGTGAAGCCAGTGTCTGGCAAGA
This sequence comes from Tokudaia muenninki, assembly GCA_036184385.1. Lineage (NCBI taxonomy): Eukaryota > Metazoa > Chordata > Mammalia > Rodentia > Muridae > Tokudaia > Tokudaia muenninki. The sequence continues at coordinate 3,184,031 of BTHS01000017.1, forward strand.
GATGTTCCCCGGGCTGGAACAGGCTATGGGGACTAGAAGTGATTGTTGAATGAGCTAAGATCTTATCCTAGGAAGGAGGGAAGGGGGAAGGGAGGGAGAGAGGAAGGGGGAGGGGAAGGGGGAGGGGAGAAGGGAGGGATGGATAGGTGAAGGGAGGGAAGGAATATGAGCTGGGATGTACAACTCACCCACCACATTGCCTGGCTGCCTCCCCTCTCTAAGCCCAGGATTCCCCCACACCCCCCAGGGCCTCTGTGCTGGGGACAGAACAGACTTCCAAGCACCTCAGTCTGCCCGTAGCACAGTACAGTGAACTGCTCACTGCAGAGCCCCTGGGGCACGATTCTGCTTCAACAAACTGGTAAACTGGTAAAGCTAAGGATAAGGAGGGGGCGGGTCACGCGGTCATGTGACAAGAGCATGGGCGGGGCGTCTGCGCAGTCACGTGGTTACAAGAGCATGTTTGGTTCTCTCCCTCTCTCAACAGGAGGAGACAGATCCCACTCTCCTCTCCCCCCTACACCATCCTTCAGTCACCAAGTGTGGTAAACACATCTGGCTGCCAGGTCTCATGGCAGTCTCGCTAATTAAACTTTTATGGGCTTGCTTGATTCAGAAGACCTCCACTAGCTTATGACAGAGTCTGCCCGGGGCCCGGTCCGGGCATGGGTCTCAGAGTTCAATCCCAGATGTGGGCTTGGGAGCTCCTTACGGAGGGGTCATGTGACTCTGGCGACTGGTCACATCGTTCTCTGGGTCTCAGTTTGCCTCTCTGGGAGGCAGGAGTTTCGTCTTCTGGAATCTTGGGGTCCTTTCGGGCCTGCTCCTTGTCTGTCTGGAGAATGTGGGATACACTCGGCTGCACAGACAACTCGTAGAGAGGCGTGTATGAGGCTTACTTCCTACAGCTTGCAGAAGAGGCTTCCAGTAGAATCCAGTTAGGTAGCTCTGAATGGGGGAGGTGGCCACTGGAGTTTCCTACAGTGTTACACATGACAGGCTGCGCACACTGGGTTTGTTTCATTTCAGTCTGTTTTTGAGACATATCTTGCTTGCTAAAGGACCCAGGCTGGCCTTATGCTCATAATCCCCTGCATTTGCCTCCTGGGTGCTGGGAACACAGGTAAGTGCCGCCAACACCGGGGTCAATGCGGAGTTCTGCATTCAATGAGGACAGCATCCGGAACCTCGCAGCTGACTGTGTACCCAATGCCATGGGACAACACCCCCCCACACACACACACTCAGGTCAGCAAACACGTCCACAGCTCTTCTCGGGAGCACGGAAAGCCACAGATGGCCCCTGGAAAGCTACGGACGGCCCCCGGAGGTAGCTGGTGCATAGCTCCGAGATGTGAAACTTCCCGTGTGAAAATTTAGGCTTAACCAAGTGGCTCTTAAAGGGTTATTCTCTTTTGATGGGACAGCGCTCAATAGACACAGGGCTCCAGGAAAGGCTTATGGAAAAGATTCCAGATGAGACAAACGAAGGCAGAAAACTGTTAAGTTTCAACAGAGTCATAGGGAAAAGGTGCTTAAGGCCTCTTCCTAGCCCTGACATCCTGAGGGAACGCTAGAAAAAGTCTGCCTCTGACTCTCAAGCCTTTTAAGAGGTCCCTTCTCCCGTGTCACCGTCTCCAGAGGCCTTATCTTGTAGCTGAAGGCAACCTACCCGGTCCAGTCCCAGACCAGCCTGGGCTGTGTGACCAGTGCCACCATGCACCTGCTTTGCCAGGGCTCCCCCCAAGCCACCACCGATGACCTGCTGTGATGGTTCCTATATGACTGGCCCAGAGAGTGGCCCTATTAGGAGGTGTGGCCTTGTTGGAGTAGGTGTGTCACTGTGGGTGTGGGCTTATAAGACCCTTATCGCAGTTGCCTGGAAGTCAGTCTCCCACTAGCAGCCTTCAGATGAAGATGTAGAACCCTCAGCTCCTCCTGCACCACGCCTGCCTGGATGTTGCCATGTTCCCGCCTTGATGATAATGGACTGAACCTCTGGACCTATAAGCCAGCCCCAATTAAATGTTGTCTTTTATAAAACTTGCAATGGTCGTCTGTTCACAGCAGTAAAACCCTAACTAAGACAACTTCAAATGGAGGAGTGGAGTTCCCCCCCTCCCCTGAGCACTGTTTTCTGAGGTCCTCCATTTCTGCGTTTCGTGGAGTCGTGTGGACTAAAGGCAAGGCGGGTGGGATGCATGAGAGGGGGGGGGAGGGAGGGAGGGAGGGAGGGAGGGTGTGCATGTTCCTTTGCTAAGGAAAGTCACAATCGCCTCCCGCCCCACAACTACTCTATCGCCATAGCAACGGTATGGAGGGAGTTCCTCAGGCACTAAATAGCTTTCCAGACACACTGTGTCATCTTCTTTAGGACATCCCTAAGAGGCTCTACCACCACCCTCTTCAAGGAGGAAGAGGGTGGCAGTACCAGAGCAAAGCAACCTGGGTAAAGTCACAGAGCTGCAACTTGAACTCTGACCTACCTACGTTCGTAGTCTGAGGTGTGAGGAGAGGGTACCAGGTTGACCCTTGGGTAGTGAGAAGATCCAGTCTCTCCCCCCTCCTTCCCATTCACAGCCCTTTCAGAGGACAAGCAAGGCTGGTCCGGGAATCATGGAACCGACCGTCGGAGGGAGCCCCTCCCCCATGCTGAATGTCTTCCTGAGGTGACATCAGCTCTGGCTGGTGTGTTGGGTTCTTCACCTGCCTGGCCACAGGGCCGGCCAGCCAGTCAGGGGCAGGGATGGTGACTTCATCCACTGTCCCTTGGGGAGGAGTGGTCAGGAGCCAGTTGCCCTGCCCGGGAGAGAGAGAACCTGATAACATGCGCCCGGCACTCTGTGAACTTAAAACCCAGACCTGGGGTTTCTTGATGCCGGACTGGGTGAGGTGGTATCTCAAGTTTTAATTTGCGTTTCCTTGACTAGGGATACTGAGCACTTAAAAGCAGTTACTGGCCATCTGTCCGTCTGTGTGTCCGTAGGTCCTCTTCTTGCCGCTCTCCCGAAAATTGTCTCTTCAATCTCCGGAGTCCATCTATTGACTGGCAGTTTTATTTCCTTGGCAATGACGTTCTGGAATTCTGTATAAATGCTGGCTATCCTCCTCTTGTCTGAAGCGTGGCTGGTAAAACTTCTCTCCCAGCCCGTGGGCCGTCTCCTCCGCTCTGCTGGTGGCTATAACGCTCCATTAGCTGAGCAGAAACCGTTTCATGGGGTCCCATCTGTTGACACCTGGGGCCGGTCCCTGTGCTGTCGATGTTCTGTTCAAGAAGTTCTCGCCAACCCCAACGTCTTGGAGAGAGCGTTCCTGAGTTTTTCTTCTTGAAGTTTCTCTGCATTTCCGGTCTTCGGTTAATGTCTTTGATCCTTTTTGAATCGATTTTTGCTTAAGGTAAAAGGCGCAGGCCTGACCTCTCTCCTCCTGCAGGTGGATATCCAGTCCTATCAGCGCCATTTATCGATTGGAACTTTTCTTTCTCCAATGTGTATGTTTGCCTCTTTTGTCAAGTCAAGTGGACACAGTGTCATCAGTTTATCTCTGGGTCCTCTGCTCTGTCTCCTTTTTTTATGGCAATATCTGTCTTTGTCACGAAAGCTCTGTAGTATAACTTGAGGTAGGATATTATAACGCCTCTATCGACGCACAATTGTTACGGCCATCCCTAGTTCTGTACTGTCATCTGTGAAACATGACACCGGAATCCAGTTAGGCCTTGCATTAAATCTGTCGACAGATCTTGGCAGTGCAGACGTGTTTACAACATTAGTTCAGCTGGTCCAGGAGCACGCCAGGTCTCTCCATTTAATCTTCTCTGATTTCCCTTTCAGGGTGGGGAATTGTTCACTCTAGAGGTCTTTCTCTTCTCTGATTAGATGTATTCCTATGTGATATATTTGTGGAGTTATTTTGAACAGGGTATTTTCCCAGATTTCTTTCTCTGAGAATACAGTTGGTAGATATGAAACCTTACTGATTGTTTTGATTTTGTATCCCGTTACTTTGTGTTAAGAAGAGTTTTCAAGTAGATTCTATAGGACACCCAGTGGGCAGGAAAGAATAAGACAAGTCTGGGCCTGTCCCCAGCCTTGGGTCTCCAGGGCTACAGGAGACCCTTACACGCTGTCCAGTCTCCTGTCTGAGGAAGGGATGAATGGCAGCCTGTTGTGGGGTTTCTGTTCCCCACTTCCTCTTTCCACTTAGGAAAAGTTCTTTAAGGGAGATCCTAGTCTGGGCTTGGTGGGAAGGTATGGGGCTGGGGCATGGAGGCTCCCTTGCCTTGTTCTCCAACCCTTCAACCCAGTGCCCCTCACATCCTACATGGTAGGCACTGTAAGCCTCAGAAACTGTTCCCGCAGGCAGAGGCCAGGCACCCGGGCTGCAGTGACTGCTCATGCTCCTCCCCGGTGGCCTTGTGGCTCCCCGACAGGACCTTCCCTCTTCCTCAGCGGTTTGCCTGTGTGGAGCCGTCCTGATGTAATCAGGCGAGCACAGCAAGGAAGAACAGTTCGTTCATTTAAACATCAGTGGACAGAGTCGGTGGGAACGGCTCGTCCAGGCCATGGTCAGAGTTCTGAAGTCAGACTTGGTGACCGAACACACATCTATTCACTCTCATGAACTCAGCCACTCACTCAAGAGCAAGAGTTCGAGCCCAGCCTGGTCTACAAGGTGAGTTCCAGGATAACCGGAACTACACAGGAGAGAGAGAAAAAGTTATTTATGGCCAGTTCATGAAGGTAGGCATACTGTCCCCAATAAGAAACAGACAAGCTCTCTCTATGTGTATGTTTGGTGTGTGTGTGTGTGTGTGTGTGTGTGTGTGTGTGTGTGTGTGTGTGTGTGTCTGTACACTGCATGTGCACAGCACCTGTGTGTGTGTGTGTCTGTACACTGCATGTGCACAGCACCTCTGTGTGTGTGTGTGTGTCTGTACACTGCATGTGCACAGCACCTCTGTGTGTGTGTGTGTCTGTACACTGCATGTGCACAGCACCTCTGTGTGTGTGTGTGTGCGGGGGTGTTTGTGTGTCTGTACACTGCATGTGCACAGCACCTGTGTGTGTGTGTGTGTGTGTGTGTGTGTGTGTGTGTGTGTGTGTGTGTCTGTACACTGCATGTGCACAGCACCTGTCCAGGACGGAAGCAGTTTCAGTTCCCTGGATCTGCCGATGGTTGTGAGTGCTGTGTGTGTGTGCTGAGAACTGAGCCCGAGTCTCCCACAAGAGCAGGGAAGGCTCTTGGCTGCTGAGCCGTCTCTCCAGCTCTGCCATTTCTCTTCCAGCTCTAACTTAGGGGCGTGACTCCCCACCTCCCGGTGGCTGCTGGGACTTTCATTTAACCTGCGCTGTGTTTTTCTCTTAAACTCTAATAAAACTATCCAAAGTCTGCCTCGCTGGGAGCTGGTTCCAGATTGAGCCTGGGACACCCACTGGCTTTTACCAACTGTCATTAAAGAGGCTTCCATGTTCCTTGACACTTGCAGGCCTGGTGGCACCAGATCACAACCTCTCAGCAATCCGCCATTTAAAGAAAATCAGAGGGCCTGACTCAGTGAGGCTCAGCTTAGGGTACTGGCCCGGCGCACTGGAGGCTATGGGCCCCAGACAGTGCTGTAAAAATAAACTAAAAGGTCACCATCCCAAGGGCACTGGCCACTAAGGGTGCCCACCCCACTGCCTTTTGGTTCTCTCAAACATCAGAAGGGTACGGTCATGATCCAGTTTAAGAACTCCACGCCACTGCACCGCCCTGGCCCACGAGGTCCATGCGTGAGCCACCCAAGGGAGCAGAGGTCAGAAGTTTAATCATTTCCCAAGAAAGCTGGAACCTTCCTTCGGCAACAAGTTATCAGTTCAGAAAGAAGAACCCAGGAAAAACCGGAGGGGTGGTGGTGTGGGGGGCAATCGTCAGCTCTGCTGTGACAAGCCGAGTATATCCGTTAACCCTCTGCCTTTGCCCAAATACTGGAGGAGAAAAACCTCAGCGGAGAATAGGGCCATCTTGGCTCACAGTTCATGGGATACAGTCTGACGGGGAAGGGGAAGGCAGTTCGATGATGGAGGCCTAGAGGGAGTGAGGGCTGAGCAGCACACAGTTCACACTCTCCTCCCCTTTTCCCAGTTCCCGCCCCCAGACGGTGCCACACACACTCAGGGCAGATCTCACCTCCCAGATGGGGTGTGCGCATCACTAAGGTCCCCCACTGTTATTAATCCAATCAAAGTGACCTCAGCATCTTCTCTAACTCTACCTCTCCAACCACACTCCCAGGAAGAAAGCACATGTCCAAGCCCTGGCCCTTCACCTGATGGTCTGAGATTTCATTCATTCATTCACTCACTCATTCATACATTCACCCATTCATTCATTCATTCACCAATGTTTTCCATGTAATGAAACAGGAGTGGCTACTACTTAGGGAAAGTATTGCTCCGTGGTCTAAGAACAGTAGAAAGCCAGGCCTGGTGACGAACACCTGTCTTCCCAGCCCACTTGGACAGCAGAGGCAGGAGGATAGCCACAAGTTTGAGACTAGCCGGGTCTATGTAATGAGTCGCAGATCATCCCAAAGAAATAAGCAAAAGCATCGCCACACAGAACTGGGAGGGGGTGCGGAAGCGTCTGCGGTCAGAGCAGACGTAAGCCCATCACGTCCCCCGTTTGTTCATCCAGCTCCAATCTGTTCCCGAGGAGCTGTTTGTGCCGGAGATGGCGGCCCGTCCTGCAGTGGCATCTGTGAGGGCTGTGACTAGCTCCCTTCCCCTGATGGAGGTCTCAAACCACATGGCACACAGTAAACGCTCCACAAATGCTGAATAGCCGAAGGGGCATCAAGACATCCTGAAGGGAATGCTCAAGTGACCGTCACCTGCTTGCTACACAGACACATTCTGGGACACCTCTCCGCCCCCAGACTCAGAGGCACCTGTAAGGACTCTGATGACTGACTGGATCAGGTTTTCAGTTGCACATTTAGCCCACTTTGTAGCTAAGGACATCACAGTTACAAGATGTCAAGGCCACCGTCTCAGACACAGGGAGTGGTAGATCAGGACTCGAACCCAGGCCAGTCTGTCTCTTCCTTCCCAGCCTCTACCTTAACAGTGAGACACCTCGTCACTCATCTGGTGCCGCCCAGATGGGCTCCGGGTTTTCACTTGCTGGCCGAGGTATGGAAAATCCCAGAACCGCACGTTACACCGATCGAGGAGACTCATTCTATGGGGTTCTAAGAGGCCCTGCCTGGTCCCATACGTCCCCAAACAGCTCAAATCTACTCCTGAGCACAGAAAAGACCTCCCGTGTGGGCTGGGACACATCTGCCGAAGCCGGGTATGGAATATTTCAGGTTTAACGGCCCTGCCACCTTTCCTCCTTAGCCATGGCTGGATGAGCCCTGCAAACCTGCGAACACATTGATAATCAAGACAGCCAGGCTAAGAGTGCTAGAAAGGTACCCGGCAGTGGTGGCGCATGCCTTCAATCTCAGCACTTGGGAGGCAGAGGCAGGTGGATTTCTGAGTTTGAAGCCAGCCTGGTCTACAGAGTGAGTTCCAGGACAGCCAGGGCTACACAGAGAAACCCTGGAGAGGGAGAGAGGGAGAGAAGGGGAGAGAGACACAGAGAGAGAGAGAGAGAGAGAGAGAGACAGAGAGAGACAGAGAGAGAGACAGAGAGAGAGACAGAGAGAGAGACAGAGAGAGAGACAGAGAACGCGAGCGCCAAGAGCCCTAGGGAGGACCTGAGAGACCAGAGTAAATAGGTGGTCCCTCTCTGGGGTGGGGGTGGGGGGGACACTGGTCCTGTGACACTGCTGTCTGGGTCCTTCTTCACCTTCCTCCTGGTCTTGATAGAGAAGGAAATCGTACCAGCCTGGGGCTGGGGGGAGGGGGAAGGGCAGGGGCGAGGGAGGGGCAGGGTAGATGTAGCCCTGTGGGCTAACACCTGGTTCTGAGAACTCATATACTCCCATCCAGGTCCATGCTGGCCACAGCTCAAACTCTCCGCCACTCGGAACCAAGGTTCCCGTGGGGAAACCGAGGCTCGCTCAGGATTCAGCTCTACCTCACAGACAAGCAAAGAAGGGGCTCAGAATCTGAGCTGGCTCGCTGAGAATACTCTAATGGTCACCCCAGAGTGTCCAGTTACAGGCGGGAAAATACACCCCAGAGTCATCCCTCTGGCTAGGAGAGGGGTAGGTTCAAGATGGCTCCACTGGGCAATGTTTCCTTCTCACAGCTTCCCCAAGGCAGCAAAAGCCCTTCCTCAGCAGCCCCTCACACAGAGGACCACAGGGCTGCCCCTGGAGCAGGAGGAGCTCCAGAGAGGCTCACGGTACTGCAATGGCTAGCCTCGATCATGGACATAGCCCCAAGTCCATCGAGGAAGAACTCTTGGTCAAACTGCTGCCCTGGGCAGTGTTTATTCTGGCTCCTAGGGCTTCAAACCTTGATGGATAATAAATCCATTCACTCAACGCAGTGTGGGCGGCTCTTCAAACCCAGCGCCAGAGGTTCCAGGACCTTCTTGGCTCTTCCTGCCAAAATGTCTGCCTGGGGTGGAGAGAGCAGCTGCCTTGACACAGTCCCTGTACCCACCCAGTTCTCTCTTCAGAGCAAAAGGCAAATACCTTGACAGACAGACGTGCTCACAGAGCAGATGTGGAATTGCAGGTGTGCCCCGGGGACCTTGCAGAAAAGCTGCTGAGAGACGGGGCAGGAGTAGCCAGGGAATGACTCACTTTGGCATAAAGCAAGTATCTGCATGTGAAGCCCCACATGGGCCCAAAGTGGGGAGCTCGCAGACTGTGAAAGGCATTTGCAGTATGTGTGTGTTTGGGGGGGGGGAGGTTGGGTTTGTCAACTTCCTGTGTGACATGGGGGTGACTTGTAAAGCAAAGAGTGATAAAAGCCACACACACACACTCCTTTCTGTGTGACTCTGGCTAAGTACCCTGTTCTCTCTGGGCTCTGGAACCAGCATGTCATTATCCTGATACACTCTAGGTTGGACATGATGGCTCTACAGCAATCGGGTTCTTTAGCTAAGTCAGGGGCCGGAGAGATGGCTCGGCGGTTAAGAGCACTGACTGCTCTTCTGAAGGTTCTGAGTTCAAATCCCAGCAACCACACGGTGGCTCACAACCATCCGTAATGGGATCCGATGCCCTCTCCTGGTGTGTCTGAAGACAGCTACAGTGTACTGACATATAATAAATAAATAAATCTTTGGGCCTGAGCGAGCAGAGGTCCCGAGTTCAATTTCCAGCAACCACATGATGGCTCACAACCATCTGTACAGCTGTGGTGTACTCATATATAAAATAAATGAATAAATCTAGAAGAAAAAAGGAAGCTTCACAGCAACGGGTATGGCTTTGCTCAGGGTCGGTAAACTGAAGCCACGCACCCAGCCAGGACCCAGCACCCATGGAGCAGAACCCCTGCCTGACAGCTCCTATTTGGGGACTCTGCAGGCCCACCACGACAGTCCTCAGGATGAGGTGATTTTTCTCTTCTAGGTTTGGTAATGTCTGGGAACATCTATGGTCGTTAAAACCGGGAGTGAGAACAGGGGTACACCTGCAATCCCAAGACTCAGGGAGCTGAGGCAGAAGGTTTACTGTGAGGTCAAGGCCAGCCTGGGCTGCAGAGAGCCTAAGACTCCAAGGTTAGGTAGATCAGCCACCATTATCTGGTAGACAGAGACCCGGAACTGTGGTCAGCATGCAGGGTATCTTCCAAGATCAGAATCATCCAGCCCCAGTGTCACACCTGAGCAGCACGCAGCCTGTAGGGGTGGGGGGTGGGGGGAGGGGGTGGGGAAGGACCCTTGACCCACCCAGACCACGGAGAGAAGGGATGAGCCTGTGCCAACTGACCAACTGACCGTGAGCTACATGGCTATAGGGTTACCCCTTCTGGGTCTCGAGTTAATCATTTAGAAAACAAGGCCAATAAGATTCTCACCCACCGGTGGTGGTCAACCAGTGGAAGGACCCAGTGTCACCTGGGAGTCACGTCTCAGGGTGTGTCTGCGAGGGGGCTTCGAGGCTGGGTTAGCAGGCATGGGAAGGCCCGCCTCCATTGTGGGTAGTGTACCCCATCGTTTCCAGGATGAGCAAAGGAGAGAAAATGAGTCAAGGACCAGATGGTCCCAGCTCCCTGACTGTGAGGGAGTGTGACCAACTGCCGCACATTCCTACTACCACGACAGACTGCACCTTTAGACTGTGAGCCCAAAGGACACTTCCTTAAGTCATTTTTTTGGGGGGGGGTCTGGTATTGTCATAGCTTTGAGAGCTAAGACGCCATCTCATAAGGCCACTGCAAGGGTATATACAGTTACCTTCTTAGGTCATGGTTGGCTGAGACACCGTGAGCCAAGACGTCCCCTTAAGGGTTAGATGACCTTGGCCTCAGCTCCACCTCTTAGACAGACACGGCTCAAGGTCTCAGAGGAGGCTGCCTGCAGGGTAAACCTTGGCGAGCCACTGGGCCATCTAAAGGCCCCAGGACTGAGATTTCACACTCTGTGTCCTGCATCCTGTCACCGTGGCCCCAGAGGGAGCAAGAGGGACTCCTACAGGATGCTGGCGGGGACACTGGCCATCCTCCAAACTGTGCTAAGTTCATCCCAAGGAAAGTGTGGTACACCTGTCTCAAGTCCCATAGTTAGTGACCAAATCAGGATTTGAACCTAGAACTAAGGGAAGGGGAAACCAGGCTCTGAACCCAATTTAATTAGCTCGACTTGTCCCCCATTTTCTCTCAACCAAGGAAGGTCAGCAGGAAACACCAGATCAGTGTTTATAAAATAAATGTTAAAGAGGAAGAAGGAGGAGGAAGAAGAAGAAGAGGATAAGGAAGAGGAGGAGGAAGGAGGAAGAGGAGGAAGAGGAGGAGGAAGGAGGAAGAGGAGGAAGAGGAGGAGGAAGGAGGAAGAGGAGGAAGAGGAGGAGGAAGAAGAAAAGGAAGAAGAAGGAAAAGAAACTTCTTCACAGTCAGGCAGTGGTGGCGCACGCCCTTAATCCCAGCATTTGGGAGGCAGAGGCAGGCAGATTTCTGAGTTCCAGGCCAGCCTGGTCTACAGAGTGAGTTCCAGGACAGCCTGGGCTATACAGAGAAACCCTGTTTCAAAAAAACAAAAACAAAAAAAAAAAAAGAAAGTTAGTTCTTCACAAACTTTGTCTTTCTGCCTTTGTATCTTTTGTGTATGTAGGAAGAGAGGCTTCCTTGAGTTATCCCAGGTCAGCCCCAAATTCATTATAGCCAAGAATGACCCTGAATCTCTCTCCCACATAGGATGACGGGCGTGTGATACCACGCTAAGTTTGTGCAGTATTGGGGACCAAATTCAAGGCTTGGGGGCTCATCTAGGCAAGCACTGAAGACACACCCCAGCACGGTGTTCACCAGCTTCCAGTTCTTTGTGACATCTGCTGCAGATCTTCCTGTCCAGGGGCAAGGCGGTGGGACAGAAGTCCTTGCCTGGGGACAAGTCACTGTGTGTGTGGAGTCCACCATCGCTCACGGTGCCTCCCACAGGCAGGGAGACGGAGGATCTAAACAGGAAGCTGGGCACTTTGGATACAATTGGATACAAGTGATGTACTCCAGCCCGAGCGGTAGGGTACCGCTAATCCCTAGAGGGCTGGCTGACTCAGAACCTCTGCAATCCTGAATGTGGGCTGCGGACAGACGGACACAGCGTCCTTCCTAGGCAACAGCCCCCAAGCCTTGAGTTTGGTCCCCAATACTGCACAAGTAGGCAAGAGATAAGAAAGGCATCCACTCAAACAGACCCTGGGTAGGTCCCTTGACTAGTACCGGGTCTAAGTGGGATGTATGTATCTGTTACCTAGTGCTGTGTAACAGATAGCTCAGCAACGGTTCCTGGAGGGCTTTTGATGAATGAAACCTCAGGGTTTCTCGCGAGACTGGAGGCCAGATGTCGCCAACCCCAACCTGCAGTCTGGGGACTTGCTATCAGGTGCACCCTCCCAGTTTTGGAAGAGCCAGTTCCCCAGTGACAGGCGTCAGGAGGCTTCCAATCGCTGCCCTGTGGGTCTCTCTACAAGGCCGCTCCGGGATCCTCTCGGCATGGCAGCCATTTCTACAAACTACTCCAAGACGGGGGTGGGGGGTGGGGGATGGGAGGGGGGGTGGGGAACCTGCATAAGCGTCAGCCTCATCACGGGTGTTACAGAAAGAACACCAGTAGCACCAGCACAGGCACCTGCCAGTGTCTAGCTGCTCTGTGACAACACGGCAGCAAACCCTTTATGGAAGCCCTACTACATGCAGGATACCATGCTATGCATTCCTCGTGCACAATCGCCTGTAAGTCATCTCTACCACAGCGTCAGAGGAGGGAAACTGAGGCATAAAGAAACTACAAAATCTACCCACCCCCTCAGAGGGAAATAGAACCAAGATTCAACTCCCAGCCCCTGGAGTCCCCATCCCAGAGGTGGCTGGAGATATCCTAGGAGCCAGGGACTGAATAGTGTATTACCTGAGGAGGACCTCCCGAGAGGGCCTGTCAGAACTCACACCTCACTCACACCCAGGGAACAGACAGCTCAGGCCATATCACCTTCAAGCGCCTGCCCCAAGGGACACACAGCTCTGCCTGGCAGCTCAGATCCCCTAAATGTTCCACAACCTCCCAAAACTGTGTCACCAGCTAAGGACCAAGGGCTCAGACACACGAGTCCAGACTCAACCCCTACCCGCACCATTGCTAAAAATTAGATTAGAGACTTACAATCGAGTTAAGTTACTGGGGAAGGTGTTCCTGACAGGGACTCACTATGTTGCTGAGGCTTTGCCCACTGAGAGCCCTAATGACAGGTCTACACTGCTACACCAGCACTGTTCAGTGCTGGGGATTCAACTCGGGGCTTGTACACAGTAGAGGCCAGCATCCCACCGACTGCTAAAATCCTAACCTTTGTTTTTGGCTTTTTGAAGCAGAGTGTTATGTAGCCCAGGTTAGCCCTGAACTCCCTATATAGCCAAGGATAACCCTGAACGCCTGGGATCCACCTCCTTAGTAGCAGGATTAAAAGAGCGAGCCGCCAGGGCTGGAAATCTATCATCTTATCATCATTATTTATGCCTACATGTGTATGGTGAAAACACCACAGACCAGAAAGAACATTTCCCCAGCCAGCATCAAGCGGCTGTGGCTTGAGGGCTTGTGTCTGAGGACGCTTCGGTGTTTACACCGCAGGAATGAGCAGTGCCTCAGGTGGAGGCCGGCATGGCACTGAGGTAACCTAGAGTGAGCCAGTGTCATGGCTACCTCACGCTGCCCCAACACAACGCTCCCAGCGACAGGCTACATTCCAGGCTTCCTGCCTGACATGACTGGCTTCCTGCGGAGGAAGCAACAGGCCTTTGTACAAAATATCTCATCTGTGGAGCTGCTGAAGGGGAGAGGAAGTGAGAGCCGGGGGGCCTCGGACACAGGCCAGAGTGGCTGCAGGCCGCTCTCTGCGGCCTTCCCACAGATGCCAAGTGTCCAGAGTGCAGGGACTGGAACTCACAAACACGGCGGGGCGTCGTGGTACCAGGGACCTGACAGTGCTTGCTAGAGCTGCTCCGACCGGTCCATTTCTCTGAGGAGAGGAGACAGAGGCTGGGGTTTGTTTGGGAGAGGGAAGAGGAAGAGGAAGGAAGCAATTCAGATGCCAAGTGGATTTCATCCTTGGGAGGACGTGAGAGCCGTGGCTTGTTTTTTTCTCATGTTCCTGTATTTTCCACATGGAAAATGAACACGCCCCGCTTTGGGGGCAGGGGGGTCAGCAGGAGCCCAGCAGGAGCCCAGCGGCTCCCTGGGGAGCAGCCAAGTCCTTTGTCCCTACCCTGCCTGTAACTCCAGAGGCACCTGCTCTGCGACCCAGCCTTGGGCCCCTCTGGGGACCATAAAGGGACCATTGTTCTCTACGAAGTGACATCATTCTGCCGCCAGGATGGTGAAAAGAGACCTAAGCTTGGGAGGGGCCTCGCCAGAAGAAAACTGTCTGTCCTGCCTGCTGCTCATGGACAAGTGACATCATGCCAGGCCTGGGGTGCAGCTGGATACCTGGCGGGGGAGGGGGGGCTGCGTGGCTGAGCTGAGACCTCTCTTCCAGGCCAGCATCCAGGAGAAATGCGGAAACAGTGCCCAGCACATAGTAGGTGCTTGGGAGATGTAATGTATCTGTACCTGGTACACGGAAGGCACACAGTAGGTGCTAAGGAGACGTAATGTATCTGTACCTGGTATACAGAAGGCACACAGTAGGTGCTTAGGAGATGCAATGTCTCTGTACCTGGTACACAGTAGGAGTAGGCACATAGTAGGTGCTTAGGAGATGCAATGTCTCTGTGCCTGGTACACAGTAGGAGTAGGCACACAGTAGGTGCTTAGGAGATGCAATGTCCCTGTACCTGGTACACAGAAGATGTGACAACCATGTTGAGAATACTGTAGGTGCTCAATAAATAAATCTGTTCTTACCCAAAATTCCACACAGGCCCGCAATGATGACAGCACTTTCTGGTCCCAAACTCAACGCTCTTACCAGTGTTCCCAGCCCTGCATGGCCAGGCCCTGTCACCCTGACTACCCTGTCCCTGAGGAGCCAGCAGCCATCCTGGCCTTCTGTGGCTCTTCTTGTACACCAGCCTCAGCCCCGCCTTTCAATCCTCCCATCTTGGGTCTTCCTTGGTGAGCTTAGCATCACCTTGTGACTTTCTGCTCCTCCCGCCCGAGCCCCTCTGCACTTCCCTTGGAGCGCTGGCAGCCGGGTCGGCTTGCTTGCTTCCTGTGCCTGGTTCTGGTAGCTCTGAGAGACAGAGACCACTCGGGTGGCAGGGATAGCCGGGGACAGGATAGGACCTCTCCATCGCCTAGTGCGTGCTCGTGCTCATCCTGACTCGCCCAGGACAGGACGCCAGACTTCCCGTGTCCTAAGGCCCAGTCACTCATTCTCCTTGGGCCTCAGTTTACTCCAGGGCAGAGGCAAGGACTGGAGGTGGAAGGGAAGCGGGGCCAGGCCACAGGGCGAGAAGTCACAGCTTCCTGAGCCAGGTGAGGCAGGGGGATGACCTAGCCCTAGAGCTGCTGAACTGCAGTGGACAGGGAACCTTCTGGGCTAGCAGGACAGTGGCTCCCGTGAGACATGCGTGTCCGTCCTATGGGAGCCTGCATGGGAGGCCTCACTTGTAAATAAAGGTCTCCACAGATCAATTAAGCTAAAGACTTGGAGGCACGGTCGGTCACCCTGGCCTGGGAGAGTGACTGACTGGAGGGAAGCCACCACAGCTGAGGGCTTCCCGAGACAAAGGAGTCCAGACCTGTGGGCTCTGACCACCCAGTACTCAGGAAGGGGGCTGGCTCTGCGACAAGGTGTGCGGATACAAAAGGGAGTCGTCTCCATCCACCCATGTGTAAGCACCTAGAGCTGACGAACGTATGTACACGAGGCACAAATGCTGCACCAGCCTCCCTATGGACCTGAGCATCTCAGGTTTGGGAACCCATGAGGGGTGCAGAACCCATCCTCATAGACAGGAAGGGATGGCACTTACAGTAGGGATTCTGAAAACAGGAGGTGGGCTCGAATCACCTACCAGACAAGTCACAGGGAGCCCAGTTCACAGATGGGAATGGTGAGGCAGGAAGGGTCGATAGGACTTGGCTAAGGCCACTCAGCCAGCCTCCCTTCACCACACACGCCCACACAGACACACACACTCTCTCACACACACACATACACATAGACAGACACACGCACACGCTCACGCACAAACATACAGACACACACACAGGCACATACTCTCACATACACATATGCACACAGATATACACATAAACACCAACATACTCACTGACACACTCAGACACTCACACATACATGCAAACACAGAGATACACATATAAACATACACACACTCTCATACAGACATACACACTCTCATATACACACAGGTACACACAGAGATACACACACGAGCACACGTACAGGCATGCACACACACATATATAGACAGGCACACACATACAAAAACACATAAACACAGTCACACAAACATATACACACACATTCACACACACATGCACACAGGGATAAACACATGAACACACTCAGACACACACAAATACACAGAGGAACACACTCATACACACACACACCCACTCACAGTCACACTCTCTCACGTACACCTATACACATGCACACACAGAGACACACACTCATATACACACACACAGACACTTCTCGCTTTTCCTCACACCCAGGCCTCCTAAGATGGGACACTTCCCTGTAACTTCTGTGTCCCCCAAGTCCCCATTCGGTCCCTCCCACCCCAGGTCTCTAGGCCTCTAACACACCCGGCCTTTCTCTGCACAGTGACCCTTCCTGCCTCCCGGGGCCTGGACAAGGTACTGGTTTTTTTCTTCGTTCTTATCTGGGACAGCTAGAGGCTGCCATCAGCCAATGACTTCAAGGCTGGCCTGAGATATTTCCAGCCAGGCCGCCACAGATCCTCCCGTGGATACAGCCTGAGGCCCCTTTCTGGATGAGCCGAGCTGAGGAAGACTGACTGCCTGCAGCCCCGCCCCTCCTCCCTGCTTTAGGAAGCTCCCACCCGTAAGACAAATATTTAAGTTCAGAGTGAAAGGGGTGTGGGGTGTGTGCGGATTGTCTGCTTCATTGGGAGCCTCTCAAGGCGCAGTTTGAGAGAGAGGGCGTGGCTGTCACGCACAGGAGCCATACAAACCCAGGTGTTACACCTACTGTCTTGGCGGTGCTCCTTGTCCGCCGAGCATCCCATTTCTCAGATGGGAAAATGAAGTCATGCAGAGGACAGAGGCCGCGGGTCCACCCAAAGTAACACAGCTGGGAAGAGGCAGGCTGGTATCCAACCTCATGCAGCAAGACACCAATCCCCACCACACACAGTAGGACATCTTGACATCTGACAGACTTACAAGTGTTTACCTACTATGTGCCAGCAGTGTACCTACTATGTTCCTCACTGGACGGAGGATGAAACTGAGACTTGGGGACGGGTTGAGCCAACGCCAGCTCTGCTCGCCACAGAGCGGAGGCCGAGCGGGAGCGGGAAGCCCTGGAAACCCACACTAATTGTGGATGTGTTTACGCTGCCGGGTGCCCACGGTGACTGTCACTCACTCGCCTGCTTGGCCTCTTGGGGGGGGGGCTGGCCTGTCACTGTGAGCACACTCCTCGCACACAGAGGCACAGAGAGAGACTCAGGGCAGCATCCGGAAATCACACAACGTGTGAAGGGCTGGGGCGGACAGTAGGGAACAGAGTCGGTGCTCCTGGAGAGGACAGACGGGGCAGAGGGAGACAGAGGAAGAGCTCTTGCTCCAGAGAATGGGTGGGCTCTTGTGAACTCAAGCCCCAAAGGAGTATGGGCTCCCACACAGGAGGCGCCCCTGACCAGTCACACAGCCTGGCTTCGGCCCTGGCGGACTCGGGCCAGTGATGCCCTGCTGCGTCCCTGCAGCTCTGGGGGAGCGGCGGCCATGAGCTCGTGGAGGGTCGGCTCAAAGTTCTCCTGTCCAACACTGTCCCATAGCCACACTGGCTCTGGGGACAGAAAGGGTTGACTGAACCCATGCCTAGTCTCGTACGCCCCTGAGAACTGGGACAACTCAGCCCTGGGGCAGAGGTCAGCTATCTGAAGACACCGACCGGGCATTGCAACTAAGCTCTGTTCTGCTTGGTGACGTGAGTGTCCCCGAAGTCATTAGAGGTCCCAGAAACCATCTGCCAAGAGCCGGGCAGGGAAAGTGTTCTTCCTGCTTCTCTCTCCCAGCCAGACTTCCAGCACTTGCCGCGCATGCCCACGCCGCCACCCGTTCCGGCTCCAGGCCCGCCTGATACCACTTGCCCAGATTACACTCACTGGCTAAAATTTCCCTGGTCCCCCAGTCCTTGAGAGACACAGCATAGAACCCTATAGCTGGACCTGGGCGGTCCACCATGGCTGGGCTCCGAGCTCCCAGGTCGGTGGGACAAACCACTTGCCACCCGGTCCCCCCATGGCTCCTCCCCTCGGATATCACTCAGTGTCTCACTTTTGAACGGTGGCAAAGCAGACAACTGCCTTAATTCGGCACGCAGTGACAAGACCACTTGGTCACCCTGGGAGGGCCAAGAGGAGAGGGAGCAGGTGTCAAGTAAGCTTCCCTAAAAATAGAGATGCCGGCATGCCGTGGGGGCGGCAGTGTCCCCCGCGCAGCCCTGCTCACAGACAAGGAGCCCGAGTCCCTTCCCCACCAGCTTCAAGGAGGGGCTGCCGCACCTGCAGAGCAGCTAGCCCAGCCTACTTCCTCCTCGGGATCCCAAGACCACCCTCACTGATGGGGGGGGCGGCGCCGGGGGGGGGGTCGTCCCCTGAGGCCGCTGGGAGTCAGCCCCCTCCCGGGAGTCCGAGGGTCGCCCTGCTGTTTTAAACCACACACATCCCCAAGCTTACAAGATCAGGGGCCTCGGAGTCCGGCTGTCTCTTCCTAAGGGATGAGAACCTCTGTTGGCTGCGTGCGGAGAAGCGGCGGAAGGACTCTCGGCTCCTGGAGGCCAAGTGTCTGAAGGAGGAGGTGCGCTTGAATGGGGTGCGACCGGCGGACTCCCCGCTCCGCTCGGTGCCCACCGTGGCCGTCACCAAGTGCAGAGCCTCCTGGAAGGACCGCCTCACCGTGCCAACCCACTGAGTCATGTGTGTCTGGGCCACCGAAAGCTTGTCGCCCAGGTAATCCATGGGGCCAGCCTGGAGGAGGGGGCAGGCGGAGGCAGTTAGGAGGCCAGCACTGCCAGGGTCCCGGTCCTTCTGTCGGTCACCGTCCTCGGGGAGAAGTTCTGGACTCCGATGGGAAGCCCGACAGAGCACATCAGCCCAAGTAAAGTAAACATCTCCCGACAGGCATCCGCGGGTCACAAAACAGGGACAGCGACGGGTCAGCAGGGGGTCACCAGCAGGAGCCTCGAGTCAGCCAACCAGGACGACCAGTTCTAGTCCCCAGGGCCAAGCCTGATGAATTCAAGGAGCAGGTGGCTGTGAGGAGCTGGGCGAGGGGGCTGGCACCCCGAACTCACTTCCGTCCATGCAGGGAGAACTCCCATGCACACCTGGGAGCCACCGCCCACCACCGCCGCCGCTGTCCCGCTCTCCCTCCAGACTCTTCTCACCTGAACTAGGCAGATCTCCAGTCCTCAGGCTAGAGACGCCAAACCTGCCGGCCAGCAGGCAGCGCAGCTCACTTCCGGAGAGGCAGCCACCCAGCCCGGGTCCCCTGGCCCGGCAGCTCGGAATGACATCAGCCCCCTGTCTTGGCGAGGGGCGCGCAGCCCAGGAATGCAGGAGGGGCCTCGGGAGGTGGCCGCCCAGGGAGCTGGCGTCAGCCCCAGTTCCCCCCCCCTAAGTCTCAACTCGCTCGCTGTCCCTCGGGGACTTCATGTGCCAGACTGCCTACCCACCCCAGGCAGCACCGTGCAGGAACGCGGGTGAGTGTGAACGGCCGTGCGCGCCGCGTGTGGGGGCATGTGCGTGGGAGGCGCGGCTGCCCCGGGGAGGTGGAGGGGCGCCGGCCGCTCGCTCGAGCCTCCCGGGCTTCAGGTGGAGTCTGAGGACCTGTGGCTGGCTGTCAGTCTGTCTCCCTCTCCCGGCGGCGCCCTTCAGCTTCCTCCCTTCGGCTAAGCTCCCCCACCAGCTCCTTCCCCTCTTATCCGCTCAGCAGTCCCTGCCGCCTCTCCTGGAGGATGGAGGACGCCCGGTGACCTGCCCTGAGCTTCCCTCACGGGTGGGTCTGGGGCCGAGGTGCTGCTTGCAGTTTGGTAGAAGCAGGGTTGCCATGGCAACTTGGGGGCACGGCATCTGCCCCCTTCCCTAGGCCGGGCACAAGGAGCCATGAGGATGACTCATGTGTAAGGGGATCACATGAGTACTCTGTGTTTAACCCTTAAGGGCTGGAGCTTGTGGGGGCTGGGGTGATGAGAGAGAAGAGGGTGCGCACTGGACAGGGAGGGGCATCTGCACGGTGGGAATCTGAACCTTCCAGTGGGGAGCTACACCCCCCCCCCTTCTCTGTTCCTTCTGCAGGTGAAGAAACGCCAGCTCCGAGAGGTGGATTCACAAGTCCAAGGTCACACAGCAATCAAGGTGCTCTTGGAAATACCCGCCCCTCTCCCCACCCACCCACCCACACACACACACACACACACACGGTTTGTGTGCGTGTCTGACCCCGCACCTCCGTCCACTGTGAAGCCTCCAAAAATATTGACTTTTCAAAATGCCAGGCCAAATCCAAGGTTGTCATCCACATCAGCCCAACCGCCTGGTGTGATCTCTGCAACGCCCCCTCGCCTCTGTCCCCGAGTAAATATTTGCTCTCGAGACACCAGACTTGCCAAAGTAAGTTTATCTTGAAGGACCCTGTGACAGACAATGTGTGAAGGCTACCGCCCCCTCTTCCTCCTGCTCATTCTAAGCCCCTGCCGTCCTGGAATCTCTCATTCAGTTAACAGTGAGTGGGCAGGCTGGGCAGTGGTGGCGCACGCCTTTAATCCCAGCACTTGGGAGGCAGAGGCAGGTGGATTTCTGAGTTCAAGGCCAGTCTGGTCTACAGAGTGAGTTCCAGGACAGCCAGGGCTACACAGAGAAACCCTGTCTCTGGAAAAAAAAGAGTGAGCGCCTCCTCTGGCCCAGGCTTATGTCCCTGCGGAGGGTCAGAGAGAAAGAGAACACAACTGCTGATTGACACCACCTGAGTCTGATAAATAAATGCTCAAAGGATCCATTTGCTAAAAGGGGAGACTGAGGCCCAGAGAGCTGAGGCTGTGTGTGGTGGGCTGCTTCCCAGAGTACATCGGGGTTGGTCCCTGATTTCCACACAGTGAGAATCCCTCTCCAAGGTGACAGACACTAAGGCATCTAAGGGGCGGCGGCCATGTTGGATGCTCAGGTGGAGAAGCCCACAGGGAAGAGACTAGGCTTCCAGTAAAAGCCAGCACCATGGCTGGCCGCTGGACAGAGGTAGGTACCTGCCCTCAGTCAGACAGAGAGGACAGGGAACCATGGTCATCTTCCTGATTAGAGTCACCAGGGGACAAAAGGTCGCTTAGCCAAGCTGCCCTCAGTCTCCTGATCATAGTATGAACAAAGGTCCTGAGGTCAGCCAGTTCCACAGGGAACTGTGGGGATAAAGACAGGTTGGCTGGCCATGCAGAGACCATGGCCCTACCTGGGGATTCATCCTATAAACAGTCACCAAACCCCGACACTATTATGGACAACAAGAAGCGCTTACCAAAAAGAGCATGTCATGGGTATCTCTGGAGGGGCCCTGCCAGAGCCTTACACATACAGAGGCAGATGCTAGCAGCCAAGCATTAGACTGGACGTAGGGTCCCCAATGGAAGAGTTGGAGGGCAGATCGGGAGCTGAAGGTGTTTACAGCCCCATGGGAAGAACAATGATGTCAGCCACCCAGATGCCCCAGGACTCCCAGGGTCTAAACCATCAACCAAGGGGTACACATGGTTCCAGGCAAAAATGTGGCAGAGGAATGCCTTGTCGGGCATCAGTGGGAGGAGAGGTCCTTGGTCCAGTGAAGGTTCAATAGATACCCCAACAAAGGGAAATCGGGGGGGGGGGCAGAGATGGGAGTGGGTTGGATGGAGGGGCATATACTTGGAGGCAGGCGGTGGGTGGGAGGAGGGGGGGGAGGTTGGGGGTTTTCGGGGAGGGGGGAACTGGGAAAGCTTTTAGCATTTGAAATGTAAATGAAGATTATGTTCAATATAAAATAATAATAAAAAAGAATACAGGTTGGCTTACAATGGAAGGAGGGCCTCTGGCTGAGGTCAGACTGTGTGCCCAGCAGGTTAGAGGCCACCCCAGCATGCACCTCTACATACAGATGAGGAATCATGCCAGGGGAGGGCCAGTCCCCTTCTCAGGCCTCCAAAGGCGGCTACACCCACAATCACAGTCAGGGTTTCTGGGTCCCACAAGGAATTCACAACAAACTCCTGCCTCAGGCCACTTTAGACTTCCAGGTAACCAGGGACAGACCGAAGACAGGAAAGGACAGACAGGCCCTTTGCATCTGGAAATGCCATCCCAGTAATCTTTTGAGAACCGGAGGGGGACCCGGTGTGACAGGCTATCTGGACACAGAGATGGGGGCCATTCCAGTCTTCGGAGGGAAGGGGACCGTGAGAGGCACGGATGCATCTAAAGTGATCGCAGTTCCTGTGGATAGGCTTCAGGAGGGGCGCGGCACCCGTAGTATTTCTTAGAGAAGCTAAACACCCCAGATGAAACACTGCCCTGTGGGAACAGACACGCTGAAGGTGGGGACCGGGTTGGGACGGACAGGTGCCATCAGCTTTGAAAACACCTCAGACAGGTTTGATGAAGAAGACAGCTCCTTCCCTGTCCTGGGCATCATTTTAAATGACTTGAAAGTGCTTGGAATTAGGGAGCCGGGTGCGTGACTGTGGACCCCACAGTTTGTGACGGACACCACGCGTGAGACACACGTGAGAAATCCACCTTGGAAGGAAGAACACACACGGGCTGATGCTAAAAACACGTCCATTACAAGGTGTCCAAGTGGGACACAAGAAGTCGAAAGGGGCGGATGGGTAGGGAAAACGGGGTGTCTGGATTCGGGGATGGAGAAAGAACTCTATGGAGCATGGACCCTGGTTTTCCAGTATTGAGTCTGTATTCTCATGGGATTTTGTTTTGACTTAAAAAAAAAAAAATACTCATTTAAAGCATTATTTATCTCGATCACGGATTCGTTGTCTCCTGGTACTAAGTAATGTCCCCATGGGCTGTGCCCTGTCTCCTGCCCTGCACAGGACTGGCGAAACCAAGTTACAATCTGCAAAACTGGCTTTAACTAGACACTGAGAATGTAACTAAACCTCTCTGACTGCTTTCACAGAGGAAATCACCAAGTGTTTCCTTGTCACGGAGGTCGGTTGGTTGACTCCTTCCCATCGCCACATCCAGAGGGCGCACTTGGTCTTTTGCCCAGGCGTCTAGCTTGCAGTCCCTAAAACACCGTCTGGCTCAGACCTATACAAAAGGTGACCATATACCTCAGTGACCAGCCAGCGAAGAACTCAGAACCCAGGTCCCCTGTCCACAGGGAGACCAACCCCAGGGACATGCTGGGGACAGAGCTCACCAGACTGTGTGTCCCCAATTCTGTCCCTGCTCAAGTCTATGGCCCAGCCTCTGCGTTAGCCACCAGCACAGGAGCCCCCACCGTCTCTGCACACAAACACCAGCCCCAATGCACTCTGCTCCCCGACTCCCGTCATCACAGTCCCCCAAGCACCAGGGCACCCTGTCCCACCCACACCACGCATGATGTCACAGGCAGGATGATGATGTCACTGTAATGCAATACCATGTGACATCACAGTGCTAAGCCATTACATCATCAAATTACATCACGCACCACCATGCTGCCTCACTGTCACCGAACTGTGTCTGTCACACCTCATCTGCTCCTGCCAACAACACAAGAAGCTCCATCCCATTTTGCAGATGGATGGTGCGAGGCAGGGAGAAGTGACGGACATGGCCACGGATATGGACAGTGTCACGCAGCTGTGAGCGGTGGAGTCGCCAGCGTGCGCGGTGCAGGAAATGCTGTGGAAATGCTTTCGGCCTCCTTTGCAGAGACGAGAGCGGAGAGAGCCAGATGCTGACTGCTTGCTCTGGCTTCCAGTGTTACCACGTGCTCTGGGAGTGGGGCTATAAAAAGCGTCACTCCTGAATCTGGGGCAGCACAGACGTCCCCCCAGAGGGCTGTTTCTGCAAATGCTATTCTCTCCAGGAAACTCTGGGGACGCCGCAGGCATCCTGAAAGCAAACTCTTATCTTCCTTACATAAGGAATCTGCGAAACAGGGGACCTGTGGGGACCGGGAAGGAACCGAGGATGCCGACCACAGTGTGATGTGAGGCAGTGAGCCCACGGGTCTCACAAAGGGAAGAACTTATCTCTCACTTAATCACTCATTCATTCTTTTATTCATTCAACAAACAGTTATTCCACATACATTCGAGCTGACAGGGAACAGAGCTGTGGTCGCTCCCTGCGAAGCTCAGCCTGTCTCTCTAAATCTACAATACCAAAGGAGAACAACCCCCCCCACCCCCCACCCCCACCGGCCACCTCAAGCCCAGGCATCACCAATCCCTCCCAGATCCTCCCAGATCTGGATCGAGCATACACCTTCAAGATTTCTTGGTCCAGTGAAAGAGAAAGCCAAAAAGGAAAGGCTGACGCGTGCCTGTGACCCGAGAGCCAGGGGCCAGAAACAGAGATGGCAAACCCAATGCAGTAAGGAGATGGGTTATCTGGGAGGGGTTTGGCTGGATGAATAGGAGTGCTTCCGGTACTGAAATGGAAATGGCCGAAGTGTGGCCGTGTTTAGTCTTGACTCTGGGAGGCTGACACACTACAGCTATCCCTTCCCAGAAGGCCACCTTCTCCCTCCTCCTCCGTTTCCCTCTGGCCTCACAGCCCAGGGCTCTTTCCCACTCTGCCCAGGAGGTCTCTTCCCTCACTGTCCTGGAGGACAAGCGGAGGAAGTGGACTATTACTCTGCTGATAAGAAGCTGTAATAAAACCGTCACTCAAAGGTGTTCACAGCTGGAAGCTGCCCACACTTCTCACTTTATTTGACTCTTGGAACAATTGAGCGTGAGCACCAGGGAGCCCCGACACACCCACGCTCACGACCCTGCAGGGCAGTGAGGTGCTCCAGGACCTCGCTCCTCACTGAGTGGATGAGTGAGGCTTGGGATTTGATCTCGGGCTCCTCTGGCCCCAACACTTCCCTGCCTCTTTCTCCGATACCGCAGCGTAGAAGCCTGGAGTCACACATCACACCAGACCCCCCCCACCCTGCAAGAAGGGTCAGATCAGCCCCAAGTCCTTTCCGTGACTACGGCTGCCACTCTGAATGACTCTGCGTTCCCAGGGCTCCCTGTGACACCAGGAGCTGCTGACAAGGTCACACTGTGTGCCGACCCCTAACTCCCTTCCAGCCAACAGCCTGGAGATGACTCCCCAGGTGCATACATGGAAGGTGCGAGAAGTAGGAGACAACTCAGTCTCCTTCCCTCTGATGGATCTTTGTGGCCCCAGGCCTGACCCCAGGCCTGAGGTCTCCTCTGAGCCCAGCTCACTTAGGTCCGATAGCTGTTCATCCAAGCGCAGATGTGGAGAGTTCGGTGTGACGCTCTCAGGAGGATCCTTGCTAGTCCTCGTCAGTATGCTGGGACATAAACCAGCAAGGAGAGAGGGCCTGTGATCCCAGCACTCAGGAGAATCAGACCTTCAGCGTCATCCTTGGCTACACGGGGAGTTTGAGGCCAGCCTGGGCTACATGAGATCTAATCTGGCAGGTGTGGGAGTGAAGCCCACTCACTTTAAAAGGGTTGGGCAGGAGGATTAGGACCGTGTTGTCCCTCTCCCAGAATATGGAGACAATCACCAAGACAAGAATTCTCCATAAAAATTTTATCACTTAAAAAAAAAATGTTAAGCAAACCTGGTTGGTTTGGCTCAGCATGTGGCTGGCCCTCTGGGAGGAGGGGGCGGGTGTCGGAAGAGATGGTCTCTGCTCTAAGTCTATTGTCTTGTTCAAATACCACCTCCCCCCCCCCCCCGAGAACCTAGACACCATTTCAGACACAGGCCACACATGCATCCCCTGAACCCCACGGAAAATCCATCAGGTGCCTCTGGTTCCTTGTAGCACGTGGTTGTGATGCCTACTTTATCGGGCTGTGACTTCCCTGCACAGATTCATTTC
The DNA here is from genome assembly GCA_036184385.1 of Tokudaia muenninki. Taxonomy (NCBI): domain Eukaryota; kingdom Metazoa; phylum Chordata; class Mammalia; order Rodentia; family Muridae; genus Tokudaia; species Tokudaia muenninki. The sequence continues at coordinate 3,209,912 of BTHS01000017.1, forward strand.
TTACTTGCCCTAGACAACGACTGGGTGAATCTCCATCCTGGACAACCTACACGGTCCACGCCCATTTCTGCTGCACACCTCTGCCATGCTGTTCCCTCTGGTTTGGAAGCTCTTCCACCCCTCTCACTCCTGGTCCAAGATCAGGATGTGATGTCTAGACAGCAGCCCCCTCCTCTGAGAAGCCTCCCTCAAACGACTGAGTCTATACCGGGCCATGACTCAATTTAACAACCGGTTGGGGTGCACCTGGTTCACCCAGCACCCTCGGAAGACACGCCCCATGCCCAGCATGTAAACAGGAATGACTGAGGCCAGGACCAAACCACAGAACTCTCAGCATCCTAGGCCAGTTCCCATAGCAACAGAGAAGCTCTGATAGCGGGGGAGACTGTAGCATCTTGGCCTCCACCTCCAAGTCCACCCAGGTTATTTATAACCTCGCTGAACACACGGCCACTTCCTCGTGTCTGCGTGTTCACCCGTCTCCAGCCGTCATCTCAGAGGTACACTGTTAATTAACCGGGAGAGAGGGAGGGGATCACCCAGAATGGACGACTTTCTAGAAACAGCGGGTGGGTGTGGGCCATCAGACTCCTGTAGGAAGTGCGTCTCGTGCACTGTGGAATGCTGGGGTGTGGCCCCGCTGTGGGAAGGCAGGACTATGGTTGGTGGCCTCTCACTGAGGAGCCAAGGAGGTGGGCTCAGCACAGACAGGAGGGTTCCAAACACAGCCTACCTGCCTGGCACCCAGAGAGAGCTGTACATCACTGTTCTTTCCACCCACAACCAGATTTCAGGGGTTTGGATCAGTGAGCTACGGGTAGGACCGGAGGAGATGCCTGGCCCTGGAGGGGTATTGATTTCCGAGCTGTCGATCAGCCGCACACGGCTGAGCTGCCCCCGAGTCTCCCTCCAAGCAGCACCCCAAGATCTCAGGGTCACAGTGAAGAGGACAATGGGTTAGCTGCGGTGGTGATGGCTGCGGAATCTATTGGCTAAGAGCATAGGGACCTGGAGCAGTGCCCACTGCCTGCTGCACTGCTGCTGACCAGCAACTTCCTCAATCGGGCCTCAGTTCTCACCAGCCTTCCTAGAAGGCTGTAACTCAGCACCTGAGGCTGAGACTCTTTCGAGACAGGGTTTCTCCGTGTAGCCCTGGCTGTCCTGGAACTCACTCTGTAGACCCTGATTCAAGAGATGTTCAAAGCTGAGAGTGGAGACTGGAGGATGTCTATCTGGTAGCCAGTCTGAGTGTGAGACTCGTGCTCCGCCCACCCTCTGGGTTGCCATAGCTCAGTACACAAGAGGATGATGATGACTTGACCACTGTGGGGTCTGCACCCCACCCCATCATTTTATCCTGGCTCCCCTGGCTCCCTCAACACACACACACACACACACACACACACACACACACACACACACACAGAGTTCCAGGAGCCACCCTAGATCACGTCCTAGCACATTTCAGCACATAATCTTGGCAGCCAAATTGCAAACCCTTCCAGACACACACACACACACACACACACACACACACACACACACACTCACTCATACACTCTCAAATACACTCAACACTCTCACACACACACACACTCATTCTCACACACACTCAAATACATTCTCACACACACATCCACACTCACATTCACACACACATTCACACTCTCACACACACATTCACACTCACTCTCACACATACAGTCATACTCAACACACAGTCACACTCACACACAGTCATACTCTCACACCCACAAACTCTCACACATTCACAAATACATTCTCACACTCTCTCTCACACACTCTCACACTTCCTCACACACACTAACACTCTCTCACACACAATCTGTCACACACATACACACTCTTACACTCTCTCATACACACTCATTCACACACACAAACACTCTCATACTCACACACATCCACACTCTCACTCTCACACACACTCACACACACATTCACAAATACATCCCCACACTCTCTCGTACACTCTTACACACTCCCTCACACACTCACATATTCATACTCTCACACACAGTCACACATACACACCTCGAGACAAAGTGAGTCCCCCACACTGCCGGGATCTCCAGCACCCCAGTCCACCGCAGCTCCCCACAGGCCTGCAAGCATCCTGCTCCTGAGTCTGACTGATCTGTTTGTAGCACACCATGCCGCACCCACACCCAGCTCGAAGTCCCCACTGCCACCCAGGAGGCAGCGAGGCCACACTCTGCACTCAGGCCCCCCAGGGTTACTAAAAGACCGCTCTCTTGCAGACATCTTGTAAAAGTTAACTACCATAACCCTCTGCCTTCCCGATCATCGCAGGGGACACCTGGCTCGGCCCTCAAAGTGCCACCAAGCCTTCCTGCGATGGCTGGATCCTTGGCAGCTATTTTGGGGCTGTTCTGTTGTGGAAATAACTAGGATAGGAAGAACCTAGGCTGATCCGCGGATTCGGGACTTAAGATTATCTCTGGAAAGTGCCAGATGGAGACTATTTTTGGGCTTTGCAAGTCACATGTAGCTTCTTTGCAACCTTTTAAAGATGTAAAAACTCATGCTTGGTTCACAGGTCCTATCTGGCCAATGCAGCCCCACTCAGGTCCTCAACCAGGTGAGCCTCCTCATGGCGAGGCCGAGAGACACGAGGTCAGGTCACGTTCAGCCTCAGACAAAAAGGCATCCAGGGCTGGTGAGGACTTCGGTCTGGTGAATCTGAGACAGGGGAACACAAACAGCTATGGATTCACCGGTTCTGGTGAGACCCGGGGAGGGCCTGGCTGACTTCCAGTGTGCAGTGAACGTTACCACCAGTACCACAGACCGACCCAGGCCTAATCTACTTCCGAAGCTAGAACATTTGCCTTTCATTAATCTTCAGATGAGCCTGACCCCCAGGTACCCTGAGCCCTGCTCTGGGGTCCCCCCCCCCAGACTTCAAAACACTACCTCCCACCACAGCAGGACCCATCTTCCTCTGCCACCCAGCCCCAGCAGACAAGCTCGCCCACCTGGAAGAGATGAGTGATCCCCCAGTCCCACTTCCCCACCCCCACCCCAGCAAGCTCTAGCCTGGCCCACTTCCCCCCCTCCCAGGCTCCAAGGTGCCTCTGGGCTGAAGCACAGCATCCTCTCCGGCTCCTCTCCCCCACAACCTCCCTCCTGCTCCTGCTTCCATGTGAACTTGGCCACTACCACACACTTCCCACCCATGTGAGCCCTGGATACCAATGTTCAGGCTTTCTGGTCTTCCCCATCTGACCTCCCCCCACCCATGAGCTTTATAGCCCTGTACCCCACCATGCACTGTCCACTGATGCCCCTCACATGACCCCACCCAGAACATACACAGACACTCTGCCTTGTCCCCAAAAGTCCCACTGCCTCCTCCTTCACAATACCACATGGCTGGCCACACAGGCCACCAGGCCTCAGCCTCCCCAAGTTGTTCCCATTCCAGGACCTTCACATGCCCAAAACCCCTAATTGGGAAAAGTAGCTAAATGCCACATCCTAGCACCAAGACACGTCGGCTGAAGGCCTGGGGAGGCCGTGTGTGCGAGAACAAGGCTCGAGGTGCCCCTGTAGCCATGGCAACTGAAATCTTCAAGTACAATTTTTATCTCCCTCTGACTTTACAATGTAGAAACTTTGGAAGGCAATATTCAGGCCCTTTCCTGGAAACAGGCATACAGAAAAAAACCTCGCTCGGCCACAGGACTGCGCTGGACATCCTCACCACATAGAAAGCACCTGTCTGGAGGCTGTGAAGAAAAGGCTCAGGACCAGCATCGAGAGCACACAGGAAAGGCCGGATGGCTGCTCACTGTGAGATAAAAGGTCATGGCTGTCCAGGACTCCTGCAGCCTCTGACAACCCAGGTTCCTAATAGGAAGTTGTACTGGCTGGTTTTATGTGTCAACTTGACACAAGCTGGAGTTCTCACAGAGAAAGGAGCCTCCCTTGAGGAAATGCCACCATGAGATCCAGCTGTAAGACATTTTCTCAATTAGTGATCAAAGGGGGAGGGTCCACTGTGGGTGGAGCCAGCCTATTGTGGGTGGAGTCAGCCCATTGTGGGCGGTGGTCCTGGGTTCTATAAGAAAGCAAGCTGAGCAAGCCAGAGGAAGCAAGCCAGTAAGTAACATCCCTCCATGGCCTCTGCATCAGCTCCTGCTTCCTGACCTACTTGAGTTCCAGTCCTGACTTCCTTTGGTGATGAACAGCAGTGTGGAAGTGTAAGCTGAATAAACCCTTTCCTCCCCAACTTGCTTCTTGGTCATGATGTTTTGTGCAGGAATAGAGACCCTGACTAAGACAGAAATGGTCCTCTGGACCATTTGGTCAGAGAGAACCTTGCCCAGCCTCTGTGTTCGTAAGACCCGTCTACACAGCTCATCCCCAGCCTCAGCCAATGGGAAAACTATGGAAATGGGTATCATGCAGTACATTAGCAAGGATAGGTTCACCTCTCTCTGTTCGTGACTGTGGGCGTGACAGCTGCCACTGTTCCTGCCCAGACAGCCCTCGGTGATGGCCGGCTGTGAGAGTGTATGCTACAACAAATCCTTTCTCCTGGAAGCTGCTCCTGGCTACGGCATCTTATCCCAGGCATAGATATGAACCAGGATTCCCAGAAGAGTTGACCACGACCAGCAGGTAGCGGTCACCGATCCTGGTGGGGGTGAGGTGACACAGCCTCTGAAAATGGTTCAGGAAATCATGACAGCAAGATGGCCAAGCCCACCTGTGCATGTGTATGCACCTCTGTCTGTGATTGTGAGTTTGTGTGCATGTGAGTGTCTGTGTGAGTGTGTGTGTGTCTCTATATGTCTGAGTATATGTGAGTGTATGTGTGCATGTGTCTGTGTGAGTGTATGTGTGCATGTGTCTGTGTGAGTGTATGTGTGCAAGTGAGTGTGTGTGTGCATGTAAGTATGAATGTATATGCATATGAGTGTGTGTGAGTCTGTGTGTGTGTCTGTGTGAGTAAGTGTATGTGTGAATGTGTGAGTGCGAGTGTGTCTGCATGTGAGTATGTGTGCATGTGTGAGTGTATGTGCATGTGAGTGTATGTATGTCTGTGTATGTTTGAGAATATGTGAATGTGAGTATGTGTGCGTGTCTGTGTGTGCGTCTGTGTGAGTGTGTGTGTCTGTGTGAGTAAGTGTATGTGTGAGTGCATGTGAGTGCATGTGAGTGTCTGTGTCTGTGTGTGTGCGTCTGAGAGTTTATGTGTCTGTTTGCATGTGTGTATATGTGCATGCACACACACACACAAAATCACCAGAGTTGACAACCAAGTGTCTTCCTCTACGCTCTCTATCTTCTGAGGCAGGGTCCCTCACTGAGCCTGGAGCTCACTGATTGGCTGGATGGACCGCCATCAAGCCTCGGGGGTACACCTCTCCCTGGGCGTGTGCTGGATTAGACACCCACTGCTGCGCCCCACGTGTACCGCCATCTCCACAGCAGCCAGCTTTTCTCTCAGACAAGGTCGCGCTCTGAGGCCCAGGCCGACTTCAAGCCCATGTCGTTCCTGCTGCCGGCTTCTCAGTCCTCGGGTGGTAGAAGAATGCCGCCTAACTCCAAAAACGGCCTCCTCGGGTGGGGCCAGCACCCCACGTGAGTCCCGCCTCACACTCTGCACACTACCCCTCGCACTACACTGGGGGAAAGCAGGTCTATAATTGAGTGGCAAGATGGCGGCCCTGGGGTGTGGTCCCTCTGAAGGAAAGGTCCGATGAAGCCAGACGTGAGGCCAGTGGTGGGGAACAGGATCCCCTCATCCCACAGAGAACTTCTTTATGCCCTTTGTGCAGGCGTGGAACCCGGCGAGCCCTGAGGAAGCCCGGGTCAGGCTTCAGGGCCAGTGGGCCTCGGCTCTGAGACACAGTGGCTCAACGGCGGCTGCGGGCTGGAGCGGCCTGCTCTAAATTTAGAACGACTAGAGAGGCTGGGAAGAGGGGTCCCGGGGGTGCTGCCCCTTAGCAAGCTTGGCAGGGTGCCACAGCCGGTCAGGGCCAGCCTGGGCAGCAGCAGCTCCCAGCAGCCTGTGCGGTTTCCTGTCCACCTGTGTGGACCTGAACAACAGGAAAGGCAGCAGCAGCAGGGCCTGACCACACCCGGCTTTTCTTCTCCATCCATTCTGTGGGGACAGCGACTCCTGAGGGCTGCGCCCCCCCCCCCCCAGGACACATCCCAGTAAGTGTGAGCCACGCACATGCTGTGTGCGTAGCCCTGCGTGAGAGCCAGGAGGAAACAGAATAAAACAAGCCGCGGCCAGTTTCAGAAATGTATTCATCTCAGCTACTAAACTCCGCTCGGCGTGCACGCATCGTGCACCTTTGTGTACCAAGGCCAGTTCATTCACAGTAAACAACCCAGAGAGACACACTCCTACCCTCAAAAAGAAAAAAAAACCCACAATTCACTTTGTCATTGGTTCGCTATTAACAAGCACCTACTGTGTGCAGGACCTTGTGCCAGGAAATAGCAGAAAATGAACAAGGGGTCCTAATCACTCTTTTCGGCCGCTCACTCTTTCATTCGGGTCTATCAGCAGTTATTGAGCACTTTCTGTATACCCAGCCCTCCGCCAATGAAACATAGTGAACAGAGCCGGCGGTGTGGCCGGAGCTTGATCATTCAGCCTGAGGCACGCCCACTGTGTGATGACCCAGGGCTGGGGTCCAGCGACCACCTCAGCTGCCATCCTTCCATGCACCGAGTGCAACCAGCCTACTGTGTGCACGGGAGAGAAGGCCCGTTGTGACCTTCCCTCCCCTCTGACCGGCTGAATTTTTGCCTCCACCGAGGCATACATTGAGCATCTACTATGCGCCAGGCCCTGAGAAGTCAGAGAATGAACTCCATACACCCGGGGCTGGATCCCATAGGACGTGTGCTTGCCTGGTCCCTCTGTCAGGACAGCAAGAGTCTCTCAGTTATTCAAAAGCTCCATGAGCCTCTGGTGGCTGTGAAGCAGGTTACAGGCACCCTGCTCTGGCAGGGGACACAGGGACCATGATGGGGTCCCTTGGCACCCAGGATCATATCTAGACATCGAGATGAGAGAATCCACAAGAACTCAGGGACAGCCGAACTCGGGGAAAGACAGGACAAACCGCCCACGATTCCGGCAGCGTGGAGGCACACAGCAGCGGCCCGCAGGCAGGCAGGTCCCTCGGCACCCACACCGTCCCGGGCTGAGTATGGAGAGGAATAGCAGGCTTCATACCCGCTGCCCAGATGGCTGAGGCAGCGGGTCTGTGGCCACCGGAATCCACAGAGCGCAGAAGGGGTACCATGGGCCGTCCGTGACTGCGTCCACAATGTGGTCATCGCACCGGCTCTCACAGCCCTGGCCCCACGTGCACAAAGGCCCAGGTGACCAGTGACGACGTTTCTAGAAGACTTAGTTCTGGAGTCGCTGGGGCGTCCACCTAACCAATTTATACCCAGCCATGGACAACTGTGTCCACTGTGCCCTGGCCCCCAGAAGTCATGAGTGGGGCAACGGTTAGTTACAGGGCTCCATCTTGGAGTGGCTTGTCAGGATGGGCTATCGTCGGGCACCCACTCGTGCCTGTGTTCTGCGGACCCTAGGAGGATCCAAGAAAGCAGACGAGAGAGGGCCGGGCTCCCAGTGTGTGCTTCTGTGCACCCAAGAGCCCTGGCATCGCCCGCCTTCCTGATCTCCAGAAGCCCTGCCACCTGAGGCTACCCAGCCTGCCATGTGGGTCACAGGATGACCTAGGCTTCACACGACACGACACTTGTTCTGCTCTAGGAGTCTTAGGTCACCTGTCCTAGAGGACAAAGGACGCTTTCATCGGGCCCCCGCTTCTCCACGCAAGCCTGGGCAGGCGTCAGGGCAGGGAGGGCGGCCCCAGCAGGCCCCTCTGGGAAGACAGCCAGACAGCCCAGCCTCTGGGGCCCTGCAAGTCAGGGCAGTGCCGAGGGCTGGCCCTCTTCCCCTCCCAATCTATACCTTCAACAGGGCAGAGAGAAGCTTGGAGGAAAAGCTGATGAATTCAGTTAGCTTTGTTTGGCACTCACGTGATGGAGACGAGACACACCTTCAGAGCTAAGATCAAGTCAACACGGTGCAGGCTCCAAGGCTGGGCATCCTAGGTCAGATCTCTTTCTACTGCTGACTGGTGAGTGATATTCCAGAGGTGGCTGAACCTCTCTGGGCAGATGATACCAGTCTCTCTCTCCAGGATGGCTCAAAGGACAAAATAAAGTCCCTATGCTGACACTCTGGTCACAGAACTCAGTATGTGACTAAATTTTAGAAGTCTTAAATCCATTGGGTAAGGGGCTGGAGAGATGGCTCAGGGGTTAAGAGCACTGACTGCTCTTCCAAAGGTCGTGAGTTCAAATCCCAGCAACCACAGGGTGGCTCACAACCATTCGTAATGAGATTTGATGCCCTCTTCCCTCTTCTGGGGTGTCTGAAGACAGCTATGGTGTACTTACATATTATAATAATAATAACAACATAAATTAAGCTAAAAGAAACCAGTAGGGTGGCTCATCCAATCCAAGTAGTACTTTTGAGGCTAGGGGTGAGCGCTCATGGGGCTCTGGACCTGGAGGGGGGCCTAGATAAACTGAGGGAAGGAGAGCTCCCGCATCAAAGCAGCTCACACACAAAAGGCTCTGTGAGGTCACAGGAGAGGTCACAGAAGGGACGGCCTCTGCGGGCCAAGGACAAAATCCTCCTCCCAACACCTTCATCTTCTCTTCAGGACCCTCAGAACCGCAGGGCGGGGCTTCTCCAGTCCTGGGATTCTAACAGGGTTAAGGGTTTTAGCAACTCTTCCAGGAAGAAGAGAATGAAAACTGCTTCCGGGAGGAAGCATCATCTGTGTCAGAGCGTAACAAGGACTTCTGCGGTGGCACTGACCCTGAGCTCACAAAGCCATTGGCTGCAGAACCGCAGCCTCCTGCACGCAGAGCAGCCGCCCTACCCACCCCCACCCCCGCCCCCGATCGCCACAGAAAACACCGGGTTCTCTCTCCTGCAGAGCCCTTTCTTTTGTTTCTGTTTAAAATTCCTTTGCTACATGTATCTAACAGTGAGCACGTGGAGGAGAGAGGGCAACTTGCCGGACTGGTCTCTCCTCCCCACTTGTGAGCTACAGGGATGGAATTCAGGTTTGGCAGCAAGCACCTTTAGCCATTTCACACACCCTTATTTATTTGGGGGTTTTATTTGTTTATTGTTTTTTGTTTTGTTTTGTTTGGAGCTGGGGGTTTCATCTGCATCGCCCCAGCTGTCCTGGAACTATGTAGACCAAGCTAGCCTTGAACTTACAGAACTCACAGAGATACCCCTGTCTCTGCCTCCCAAGTGCTGGGATTAAAGGCGTATGCCGCCACCACCAGCTAGCTCTTATTGTCCTTCCGGCAGCACCGCATACGTATTTACGGAGTCCTGTGTGACACACATAGTGCCCAGCAACCCACTCAGGTAACGGGTGTCACCCCTTGAGATGTACCGTGGAACGGCAGTAACTCTAAGCAAACTTTTGACCCTTTCCATCTGCTCCCGAGATGGCCAAATTTGACATTTAAAGTGTAGACTCTGGATGCCAATCACAGTGACAGACACAGAGATACCCTCCATACTCCCCCAGGAACTGTTGTGTCCCCTGCCTGATGGTCTCCCTCCCTCCTGCATTACTCTCCCTCAGAGTTCGAGCTCACAGTGAATAACAGAGCTAACCCTAACTTGTGAAAGATCCAGCCAGCTTGTTAGGACCGGGGCGCCCTCTACTGACCAACCTGGGAATCACTCCTCCAGAGGATCAGCCCGCAGCAACTCACAGCCTTGTGGGTTTAACAGCCAAGCTTAGGGAATGTATGTAAAGACAGTAGCAGCAGCTCCCCTTTACTGAGCACCTACTGTGTGCCAAATCTTCCCTGCAGATGAGAAAAAGGCTGAAATACACAGCCTTTGGGGATCGCAAGGCAGAAGGGAGACATGAAATTGAACCCAGGTCCTTGTGTCCACAGAGCACTCCCCCTTCGGTGGAGCCCTGGAGAGTGTGCACAGGTTTTAAGGAGAATCCGATTCAATCCCTCAGGCCCAGAAAAGGCAAGCAATTGCTCAGAGTCACACAGCAACTGCATCTCCCTCCAGGTTCCCAGGAGTACTCTGGCCAAAAGACTAACACGTCCTTTGGAACATCTCGAAGTCTGGAAATGTCTGAAACCCAGTGAGACAGCAGGGGCCACAGCCTGGAGACTTTGCCTGAGAGAACGGTTCCCATGGTGCGTTAACACAAAGCCTCAAATATCATGGTAAAGTATGGAGTTCCTCTGCGGGCCAGAAGATGGCCTTCCAGGCTCGGAGGCCACCAGCAAGCCAAAGTCTATTTCTACCTTTCTGACTCTGTGTGACAAACGCTGAGGACACGCCCAACAGGCAGGAGAGGGGCACGCTATGGCCGGGGCACAGCAGGCCAAGTCTGGAATATGGACTAGGGGTGCAGCTCAGGTACAGCTGGAGGCTAGACCACTGGCTGAGTGTGACTCCGGCATGCCAATCATGTCGGCATAGACATGAGACTGTGACAGAGAAGGAGGGAGGGAACCAGCCTCGGCAGCGGACTCCCGGCCACTGGCTACAGCCACTGGCACATCTGTCCTGATGAAAGGACTCTGGGTGCCTCTTCCTAGGATTGGACACCGTGGGAAGGACTCAAGGGGTGGGAGTCTCAGAACAGGGTCATCTGCTTTTACTTCAAGGATGTGAACATCCAGGACCCTTTGTGGTCTCCCTGACTCTGCTCTGGTTTGGCCCATGTCTCCTCCCCCTCCCCCAAACCCCTCGAATGGCGGCCAAATTTCCTTTTGAAGCCTAAACTGAATAGGTCAGTACGGAGTTTTCCTCCCTGAGGCTCCAGTGACCTCAAAGTGACTTCACACCCAGCATCTCATCACTAACCTTCTGCCGACTCCCTCCCCTCACCAGCTCCACTGTCAACCTCAGTCTTTCCTTTTAAACAGGCCCTTCCTGCGACTTCATTTCCTGCCAATCTCGCCTGCTGCGCCCCCTTCTTCCCTTCATACCGTCTCAGGAGGTTCCCCCTGGCCCAGCTCAGTCACCCCCTGGCTGAGTATCCTGGCTTCCTTTCCACAGCACACCCCACCTTCTGACACAACTACCTCAAGTCTGTGTCTTGGCTTAACTCCCCACTGGCTGAGGTGGACCATCTTGCCGGTGGAGGGAGCCCACACGCATGCCCAGTACAGGGTGTCTTCCAGGACCCAGTGGCATTTCTCATATCAGGCATGGACTGCTAACATTTATCTGGCACAGACTGTGACTACTAACATTTACCCAGCACCTACTGTGACTGCTAACACTTACCCAGCACCTACTATGACTAATACTTATCCAGCACCTACTGTGTGCAGGGTCTTGTTTTTACCACCTCACCAGCTCCTCAGGAAGCCCAAGAGGAAACTGCGGTACTACTCCCATTCTACAGATCACACCACTGAGGTTCCAGAGATGAAGCATGGGTACATTAGGAAGTGAACCAGCCAGAACCAAAAGCCTGAGACCCAGACTCGAAAACCCTGACTCCCCCAGCTCTAGCTAGTCTGAAACCCCAGTGACTCATGTCCTGTGGCTTAAACCTCAGTGCAGGGCTACAGCTAGAAATAGCCGGTTCTTCCATGTTAGCCACAGACCTAACTCCGTGAGCAAGGCCAAACCAGAGCCTTAGCAGGATAAGAAGTGAGACCCAGAGCCACGGCAGCTCAGCCTCTGCCTGAATATTAAGGAGTTACTGGATCTCCCAGAGCCTCAGTTTCTCCGCATATTTAATAACAACGATAGTATCCACCTTCAGGGCTGCTGTGAACATTGATGAGAGCCACACGTGGAGACGTGGGGGGGGGCATCGTGTGGGCGCACGCCTTTAATCCCAGCACTTGGGAGGCAGAGGCAGGAGGATTTCTGAGTTCAAGGCCAGCCTGGTCTACAGAGTGAGTTCCAGGACAGCCAGGGCTACACAGAGAATACCTTGTCTCGAAAAACCAAAAAAAAAAAAAAAAGGAGACCGTTATAACCGACGTCACTAGGGAGAGGCCACAGGCTGCGGAGGGGCACAGCTAAGCAAACACCCTGCAAGAATGCCCAGAGGCGGGGAGCCAAGCCGGCCACATTTAGACATTTTCCATCGAAAGAACAAGCTCTGCTAGTGGGGTGGAATGTGGACGGACCAAACTCGGCCACCACAGTGGGAACTGGGCAGCTTGTCCCCAGCATTCCAGACAGTGACCACCCCTCCCCCCGACCAGGCACAGCCCAGCAGCTCGGGCTGCCTCGGTTTCCCTGTGTTTCCTACCTACGTCTTGAGCTCCCACCATGCTGCTCTGAGTGCCTACAGCTCCCCGAGCGAGCTGAGGGAGCCACTGAGGACCATCCCCAGGCCTCAGCACAAGCTGGAAAGGTCAGGAATAGTGAGAGGTGGGGGATGGGGGGGAACAGTTCTATCATCTCTTGCAAAGGACATCTAAACATGGCTGTTCCCTAAAGCCCAACCCCTAACCAGTCCTACAATTGCTAGTCCAAGCCACAGACAGGGGAAACAGAAATTCAGAGCAGTTGTGTGACTTGCGTACAGTCACCCTACCAGGAAGGGCTAGAACCATGTTGCAGGCCAGGCCTTCTTCCCTCCAACACCCTGGGGGTCCCCAGTGCCACACCGTCCTGAAAGCTTACAAACTTCATGTGGGTTTGGCCAAAGCTTGCCCAGTCACCTCAACACTGGCAGCCTCTGTGTTCGTTCCCATTCAGACCCAGAAGCGCTTGACATGGGACAAGGTGGTACCTGGCTTCACATACTGACTCTGACATGCCCCAGTGTGTGTGGGGGGGTGGGGGTCTTGAACAAGATAACCAAACCTCACAGGCTTCAGTTTTCCCCGCTGCAAAATGCAGCTGGTGCCAAGCAAGATCTTCTCACAGTGGCCTGGGGGTGGGGGAGGCCTGAGTTGCTCACAGGACCCACGAGGTTCATGCCAGGGGACTTTGTAAGGACTCAGAAGAACGGCACGGGCTAGAGCTTCCGGTCGGATGCTCAGCTGCAGACCCCAGGACCCTAGGAGGGTCTGTCCACCTGGCTTATCTCATCAGCAAGATTAAGTGACTCCAAAGAGTCCCAGAAGAGGAAGCCACCAGCTCCGGTTACTAATGACAAGGTAACAGAAACTCAATCCCCTCCCACCTCCCAGCTGATGCAGGGCAGGCCCAGGAGGTGGGGGGTGGAGGTGGGGGTGGGGGGCCTCATCTTGAGCTGTTTGCAAGGCCAGGCTGTAGGCAGGAAGCTACCCACGGCCAGACAAATGGCCCCTTTGCAGAGGTCTGCCGTAGCCACTCTTGGCCAGGTCACCCAGGCCTGAGTAAGACTGAGAAATCTTGAGAAAGATCTTAATGCTGAGGTTAAAGGGCACAGGGAACACCGGCGAGCAAACGGAGAGCAAACTACTGCTCAGGCAGGAGGGACTGGGTCATTAACCAAGGCCTAGGACAGGAGGGAGCACGGCCTCAGACACCGAGATGTCTGTCTGCAGGAACCCGGACCTCACGGATGCTGGGCAAGAGCTAAATCCCCAACCCTCTTCTCGCCATTTTTAGTTTTGAGACAGAAACTGAGTTACCGAGGCTTGGACTCACTCTGCGGCCCCAGCAGGCCCTGAGAATCTTTGATCCTCCTGCCTCAGCCTCCTGAGAGGCAGGGATGACAGGCCCACGCCCCCAGGCCTGAGACAAGCATTTTAGAGACGTGAGCAGCTGCTGGACTCTCCACCACCCCTGTCAGTGAATACACAAGAAGGAACAGCCAGGACTGATTTGGTCAGTGGGCGGTTGTGAGGCCCTGTTGTGGGTCCTACACAAGAGAGTAAAATGCAAACTCGGATCCTGCTACGTCATGAGGAGACAGAGTCTTTTGAGTGGCGTAGTCCTCCCATGAGTCCTCCCCTATCTTCATTGATGAGTCATCCCCTCCGCTGGCCATAAGACCTCCCCTATCTTCATTGATGAGTCCTCCCCTATCTTCACTGATGAGTCCTCCCCTCCGCTGGCCATGAGTCCTCCCCTATCTTCATTGATGAGTCCTCCCCTGAGCATCTCCCTTGACATGTTGGTCATGCCTGGTCCCGATGGTACTAAGGGAGTGGAAAGAGGCTGCCCCGCCTCGTACAGCATCACACATCACCCTTGGCCTCTATCCACAACATACCAGAAGTACCAGTCCCCAACCCCCAGTCAAGACAACCGAAAATAACTCCAGACAAACTGTCAAGCATCCCCAGGAGGGCAAGTTCAGCCCTTCAGAGCTCACCATCCAGTCTGGAGTTTCCCAGCAGTGAGCTCATGCAGATGGCCTGCCTGCCTGCCTGCCTGCTTGGAGCGGGGGAATAGAGGGAGCTGTGTCCTATAGCTCAGGCTGGCCTCTAACTTGCTATGCACCTGAGGATGACTTTCAACTCCTAATCCTCCCACCCCACCTGAGTTTAGGAGTGTGTGTCACCAGGGCCACACATGGCTTGTTCACTACTGGGGAAGGAACCCAGGGCTGCCTGTGTGCTAGACAAGCCGGCTGAGCCCCTTCCCAGCCCTTCTGACTACTGACTTGTTTTACGTTGTGTGGGTGTTCAGCCCGCATGTGTCGTGAGGATGGAGGCTAGACGACGGTGCGGGATCCTCTGGAACTGGAGTTACAGATGGTCGTGAGCACTCCATGTGGGCCTTCTGAGGGAGCCCTGTCCCGCGTTCCAGTTCTCTGCTGGAAGGCGGCACCTCGGCGTTCCCTCTGCTGCCTCCTCTGTGAGCACAGAAACGCGGAGCTTTAAGAGCTGAGCAGTGGCAGCTATCCGCTCTCTGGGCAGGCGAACAAAGGGAATGGCCCCCGTGCTCCACAGAAGTCCACACAGGCCTCCTCACTCATCAAAGCGAGAGTCACATCGAAGCAATCTAAGTGCACAGACAGGTCACCAGGCTGCACCGTGCACATGCTTGCACACGCTTGCACATGCTTGCACACACATGCACTTTGCTATTCACAGCATCATGGATGAACACAGAAGATACTGAATTAGGTAAGAGCCACATACTGTATGAGTAATGGGTGCAATCTAAAAGTTAGATTATGCAGAAGCATGGAGACAGGACGGTGGTGACCCAGGAAATGGGTATAGAGACTGGAAAACGGCCATCCTAGCGCCCAGAGAATGACAACAGCCATGTACCGTCTGGGGAGAGGCAGAAGGCGCACCACCCTCCTTGGCTCCCCAATGCACTCCACAGATAGTCACTCTGAACCTGACAGTGGGTCCCTGAGAAAAGGAAGCCTAGCAGTCTCCGAGTGGCTGCGGACTTAAGTGAGGGCCTGGAGGAACTGTGACAGGGACGTGTGGGAGGTGGCATGGCCCGCTCTGCAGATGAGGAAGCTAGCCTGTAGCCTGTGGGTCTCCCACACTCCCAGGCCTCCCGTGGAGGACACGGGTAAGAGCTGAACTCTGTAGGCGGAGGGCTGATCCCACGCCGTGGTCTCAGACACCTGTGCTGGCCCGAGTCTAGTGACTCAGTGGGACAAAGACACTGTGGGCGATTTTCACAGCCAGAAGCCAGAGTAGGGTCCAGGTGACTAGAGTTCTACCGTGCCACACCTACAGAGGACCCAAACTGTCTTGTCCTCCCTGCCTTCCTTCTGGTCCATGGGTCAGCCGGATGAAGAACTGAGGCTGTCCACACACCTCAGACAGGCCAGGCTGTGTATATACCTTCCGTGGAACTTGCCATACACTCTCAAACCTCCTAGACCGCCTGGCCACCCTGGCCTTAACACACGCTGTTCTCCTGCCCAGCACACCCTCCCCTGACCCTTTCTTACATCCTCCGGGGCTCAGCTATCTCGGCAGACTCTGTGGGCCCCCACATCCCGGAAGACCACATCTGCCACAGCTCCATGCTCCGCCACGCTCACCAATGTATAACTAAGTCCGCAGCTCCCCACGGAAGTCCCCAAAGTCAGGGTCCTATGCATCTTGTTGCATCTTGTTTACGCTGTGTTCAGCGTGTCAAACGACCTCAAAATTGCCACCTCTGGGTGTAAACACACGACCACAGCTATTGACCCATGTGCCCGGGAAGTGGTCACTGTCTCTTAGCCACATCAGTGTCCCAGCACCAAGACACAGCTGAGCACTGGGTCCCTATGGGCTGCAGACTTCAAAATATAAATAAGCAAGGTATGTGGCACAAACCTCTACTGTTTGGGAGTCTGAGGCAGGGGGATACCTGAGAGTTCCAGGCCAACCTGGGCTACAGAATGAAACTGTCTTAACACACACACACACACACACAAAGAAACACAGAAACCAACAGTCTGTGGAACACTCCAAGTGTTCTATGTCTCGTCTTAGTTTACATTTGTAGTTTTAAAAAAAAAAGGAAAATAAATCAATGAATGACTGAAAAGTGTTTTGTTTCCCAGTGATCCGAGGGCATTGGGACTGTAAAACTCCCATTTTCCAGCCACTCCACAAGGGCTTTGGCGAGCAAGGCTAAGAGAGACGGAGGAGAACAATGTTTCCTAAAGCTACATATTTGGCTTAGGGAAATCTGTGTGGCAAGAATCTGAAGGATCTGCAAATATTCAGAAGGGGGAAAAATATAACATTTTCCAAACTTTCCTTCCTGGGAATTTTTAACTCAGTAGCAATAGTTCTAGAAAACCCAAACACTGTGGTGATTCCCTGGTAATTTCTTCAGTCTGCAGAGCCCCGAAAAGTGTCACATAAGCCACTGTTACTGGGTCCCCTTAGTTCCACCAGGGAGGAAAGAGAGAGCTAGAGAGAGGACAAGCGAGTTGCCCAGGACACACAGATCTGTCTCAGTCAAAACGAGGTTTAAAAACACTCCGTGCCCACAGAGCCTTCCAGGCGGGCACCCCAACTGGGGTTCCCATGGCGTTCTTGGGGGGTTCTTTCCTCTGCTATACCACGTGGGAGTGGAGGTGGGGGTGCAAGGTTCACTTTTCCCAAGTTTATCGGGGAAGGAGAACAGAACTATCAAAGCTTCCAGGGTAGAGCCCAGGAGCCCCTAGAAAGCATGCTTTCCGAAGGAAATGCAGAAGGGAACCCACTGGGCTGGCAACAGTCCAGCTCAGGACTAGCTCAGTCCCTCCTAGTCTGCGCTCGCACCCACTATAATGCCCACCTCCGTCGGACTCCCTCCCCCCAACAGTCGCTGTTAGCCTGCAGACCCCTGCGGCCGCACTCACCCACAGGTGCTGCAGCAGTTTCAGCAGGCTGGGGCAGTAGTAATAGTCCATGTCTGAGCAGGATGTGGGGACACGCAGTGTGCCTGCACTTCCACCGTGTCCCTTGGAGGGGGTGGCTCCTCCCTCCCCACTCCTCTCACCGCCCCCAGAGTCAAGTTCAGGGTGGCATAAATCTTTCAGAAGCCAGGGCTCACAGCCAGGCGGCCTGACAGCCCTGTGAGCGGCCACGGCCACCTCTGGGGTGAAACTGCAGCCCAGTCCCCAGAGGAGTGGCAGCATCGCGGGGGCTGGCCCAGGGGGCGGGGCGATGGGCGGGACTGGGCGATGGGCGGGGCGATGGGCGGGGCTCCTCCCCACAGCCGCCCGTGTGGTCCAGGGTGACCTGTGAGAAGGGCAGTGTGGGTTGTAGTTTAAAGAGCGAGGGATCCTGTATTAGTATGGGTGGGCATGGGAATGTGTGTGGCTATGAACTATGAACGCATGGCCGATGACTGTGGGGTGTGCGTGTGAGCCTGTGTGTGCGGATTAGGATGTGCCCATACCTACAAGTGTGTGTATTACATGGGAGAGGGATAAGGACATGTGTGCCAGCAAGTCTCCTCCCTGAGACCCACAAGCAGCCTTGGCTAGAGCTCAGTTACCCCCATTTTACAGAAAGGGAAGCCGAGGCCCAGAGCAGGCTAGATCTTGGCCAATGTCATCATAGTAACTAAGGTACAGCTGGAACTGAGGCCTCCCGGGGAAATGTCCACCTCTGTGGGTAGCCTGGGCAGAGGCTGTGGAAAGGAGGGTTCTCCAGAGCCACCACCTGTGGCTGTATTACAGTGGGGAGGGCACAGATTTCCAGTCTGTAGACTAAGAATGCAAAGAACCCCAGGTGACCCTTATGGAATGCTTCCTACAAAAGGGCTGGTCTGGCATGTCTCTGAGCCTCGGTTTTACTGTCTCTAAAATGGGTTGAGTTGTGTCCACATTTCGGGGTTGAGGATCTAACGAGGCAAGCAGGGACTAGAACGCGGTGTCTGGCAACATTAGGCTGTGACTATAGCCCAGGTGAGAAGCAGAGGCTCAGAGAGAGTGTGGCTCAAAGTGCAGGATTGTTCACTGGGGGCTGGGATTCAAACCAAGGAGGCCCACTCAGCGCCACCTTCCAGAGACCGGCGCCCGGCAGGAGCATTCAGGAAGGAGCAGAGGCAGAGGCTGGGTCCGGCCCCCAAGGACACACTGGCTCCTTGTAGATGGTGATGCATACTTTAGCCCCACTCGCCACCAGCTCAGAGAGGCACAGGAAAAAGCCCCTGGAGCATGGCGCCTGGGCTTAACTGCTAAGGACACTGCGGGGCAATAAGCCTCAAAGTCCCTCAGAGGCAGGGCTGAGGTTCATCTGCTCTCGGAACCTTCACCCAGCAGACCTGGGCCTTAGCTGCTCAGCGCTGGGCCGGGCCAGGCAGCCTCAGGGCCAGACATTATAGCTAAAGGCCAGGCTCCGCCCCCTGAATGACTGACAGACCGGTGGAGCCCGGCTCCGCCCAATGACATCAAAGTGGAGGTCAGGCCCCACCCCCTGAATGACTTACAGAACAGTGGAGGTTGGCCCCACCCTCCGACAAAAGTAGAGGCCAGGCTCCGCCCCCTGATAGAACAATGGAGGCCGGCTCCGCCCCCTGAATGACTGACAGAACAGTGGAGGCTGGGCTTTGATCGTTGATTTACAGAACATTGGAGGCCGGGCCCCGCCCTCTAAGGTCAGCCCCGCCCCCCATGACAGAACAGTGGTGGCCAGGGCCCCGCCCTCTGGCTAAGGCCGGCCCCGCCCCCTGACGGAACAGGGAGGAGCTGGACTGACAACAGTTGGAAGCCCGCCCGGCTCACTAACTGACCAACCGGAAGTTGGGGCGCACGCCCTGCTTTGACTGACAGCTGTGTGACAGAACAGTGGAAGGCTGGGTCACGCTCAGTTACTGACGGAAGTCCAAGGCTGTGCCTGCCCTGACAACTGACGGACAGAGCAGGTGAAGCCGGTGCCCTGCTCTCAGGCAGACAGACTGACGGACACTCAGCTAACGGGGTGAAGAGCAGCAGGGCCTCTGATCCTGCTGCAGGGAGAAGGGAAGAGCGAGCCTGGAGACGGGGCCAGGAGTGACAAGGTCTGGCGAGCAGGAGCCCGGGAACAAACACAGAGACACAGGATATGGGATGACAGGGAACCCGCGACGGAGAGCCACATGGGCAGGAAAGAGATGAACCCCAAAGCCACAGGAGACAGATGGCCCAGCAGGGAGCCAGGGACAATGTGAACGGGACCAGCTGGAGAGCTCAGCAGCATAGCAGGCGGCGCGGGGGCGGAGCCTCGGTGCCGGGGGCGGAGCCTCTGTGCTGGGGGCGGAGCCTCTGTGCTGGGGGCAGAGCCTCTGTGCTGGGGGCAGAGCCTGGGTGCCAGGGGAGGAGCCTCTGTGCTGAGGGCGGAGCCTCTGTGCTGGGGGCAGAGCCTCTGTGCCAGGGGAGGAGCCTCTGTGCTGGGGGCAGAGCCTCGGTGCCAGGGGTGGAGCCTCTGTGTTGGAGGCGGAGCCTCAGTGACACTGAAGGGCACCATAGGAGACAAGATAAAAAGAAACTTCCAAACTCAGACCTGGCAAGTGGGTGCAAACAGAACCCACGGAAGACGGCAGATTATTATGCATTATTAGATGCATCATGTGAACACCCCACTGCAGGGTCCTATCCGCCTCTTCCCACAGGACCCCACCTGTTGCCCGAGCTAAATGATGTCCCGCAACCCCCGCCCCAAACTATGCTTCCGCCTACGATTTGAAACTGGTGACGTCTGTGAGGGTGATATGCCGTGAGGGACCCGCTTCTCAGGCTACGGAAGGGCTGAAGGGACAAGTTCAACCCTTCTGTCATCTGAGGACGCCCAGAGGCTCCATCGTGAGAACATCAGGTCCTCTGCAGATGGATGGACGGACGGACGGATGGTCCAGCTTCTTGACCTTTGTGCTTTGAGCCTCCAGGAATGAATATCAGCCCCTTCCTCTAGTGCCTTGCTGTGATGGCCCAAGGTGCAGTCACGGGTGGGGGACGGGAAAGGGGGCTACACATTCACGGGCAAGTCAGGCAGACTATGGAGAGAGCGTGACTTCAAGCCAAGGAAAGCCTGCACCCTCTGGGGGCCCGGCAGGCAACAGGACGGACTCTCCCAAGCACTGTTCGGAGGGAGGTCATCCCGTTGACACCAAGACTTCCCACTCTGGCCTCCAGAGATAGACAAGGAGACCTGTTCTTTGAGTCACATGTGTGTGGTGACCCTCAAGGCCCAAGTTTACCTCTTCCCTTCACCTGGCTGGTTCTACTCATGCCTGAGGTCTAGCTAGGGCCCAGCTACCTTGTCCCAGCTCCAGTTCCAGGCTCCCAAGCAGGCCGACTCACGCTGACTCCTCCTTAGGCCCCCTCCTGGCCATGGCAGACCCTGACGCTCAGACAGGACCCCTCACTCTAAAGCAAACCGGGTGCCTCTAAGGGATTGATGCCAGGGTCCCCAAAGGTGAGCACAGGTTACTTTATTCGCGACCCTGCGTGTCACTGAGTTCCTGCCCTGGCTGGGCCTTAGCCTCCTGCTAGTTCCTGATGCGCAGTCCCAAGGGACCCCCGTGGTAGTCAGGGTATCCCAATGGTCTAATACCTTGTATTAGAAATCTCTGGTGAGAGGCTGGAGAGATGGCTCAGCGGTTAAGAGCACTGACTGCTCTTCCAGAGGTCCTGAGTTCAATTCCCAGCAACCACATGGTGGCTCACAAACATCTGTAATGGGATCTGATGCCCTCTTCTGGTGTGTCTGAAGACAGCTACAGTGTGTGTGTGTGTATACATATATGTGTATATATATATATACACACACATTATATATATACATTTTTCTTTAAAAAGAAAGAAAAAAGAAACCTCTGGTGAACCATGCCGAGTCAGATCTGTCTGCAGCAGGAAGATGGAAAGATTGAACTCTCCCGTGCCGTCTTAGGTCGGTCAAAGGCTTGTATCTGTGACCTACATTTCAGCCTCCGCAGACACACAGACCACGTGGCCGGCCTGACCCACAAGCCACATTTCTGTACAGGGACAGGGAGTGGGTGCTGGCTGGGGGCGGAGTCAGGGTCGTGCCTTCCACTCCCTGCAGCCCAGGCGTCTGCGTGTGAATGTGAACCCAGGCAGCTCGCCCACTCACCACTTCCCCTGTGGTCCTATTGGACGCTGCCCCCTACTGTGTGCAGGGCCCCACGTTAGGGATGGGCCTGAGATGTCAGACACGTCAAGCCAAAGGCACGTGTCTCCAAAATGTGTCAAGGTCAGCGGTATTGTTCCCAAACCCACGAGGCTCTCACTGTGGGCTGGCCAGCGCCCCCTCTCCCCCAGCACACATTCCTTTCAGAAATAAAAACAGATCTTTTTCCCCTTTTCGGTAGAGAAGCATCGCTGTGAACCTAAATGTAAGGGTCTCGACCCAGCGCAAACTGCAGAAATCATCCCAGGGTCAAGGGGGAACACAGCAGGATGGCGCATGCGCCACGGATAGCGAGCTCCCTGGACAGAGAGTCAACAGGGTCATGGAAAAGGCTGGTCTCAGAGGCCGGAGAACAAAGTAGACAGGCTTTAGAAACCCTTGGGCCTGCAAGATGGCTCTGTGGGTGAGGACGCTTGGCGCAAAGCCTGAGGGTCCCGGGGATCAAACCTGGGACCCACATGGAAAACAGAACTGATACTTACAAATAGTCCTCACAACACGTGCACATGTGCGTGCACGACACACACACACACACACACAAAATGAATGTTAAAAATCTCTTCGTTGCTGCTAAAGCACCTCTACCCTGCCCCTCTGGTGGTCATTTCTGGTTAAGGTTAATCTCATAAGAAGGCTGAGAGGGGAGGGGGGGACAGAGAACTCAGAGAGCACCCCACCCTACTGAGACCTGATGCTGCAGGCTACCGAGAGCCCTTCCAATAGGTCCGAGCCCCAGCTGGGGTGCATACGTTCCCCACAGTCTCTGCGTTGTCCAAATCACCTTGCTTCCCCGTGCCTCGGTTTCCCCAAGTCTCAGTCCAGCTAGAGCTGGACTTGCTCCTCATCTCCCCCGCCCCGCCCCCAGCTTTGGTCGCACAGTCCAGAGGGACGGGGTTACAAAACTGGATTTGGGAACCCCAAGGTAATTGAGGGCATTAGGAATCCCTGCTGAACAATAGCATGCTGGGGGGAAACCACCCACGGGGTCCATCAGTCTACAAATAGGTGAATAAATGCGATGTTTATTTAGCAGAATATTATTCGGCCGTGAAAAAGGAACAAGGTACTTGTTCGTGACATTGTGGGCATGAAACCTGAAGCATTCCAAGGGAGGAAAGCCAGGCCCAAATGTCTCTGCTGGGCAGCTACATCTCTGCAGCCTCTGAGGTGCACACGGGATGGAGTGAGGGCGTGGCTTCTGGTGGGTGTGAGTTTCCCCAAGGGGTGATGACAGTTTCTAAGCCGAATTGTAGTAACGGTTTTATAGCTCTCAGCTGCACCGCTAGGTGAACTGTGTGTGTGTGTCTCACCAAACATGCTCCTGAACCAGGGGTAGCAAACACTTGACATCCAGTTCTCCGCCTTCCCTGACTCATGCAGACATCATTAATGGATTATTATTGCTCTTGCAAAGACTTAGAGTTTGGGTCCCAGCACCCAAAGTCAGGTAGCTCACGGCATGCAGCTCCGGCTCAAGAGGCTTTGGCGCCCTCTGCTGGCCTCTTCAGGCACTGCACTCGTGTGCACATGAAGGCCTCCCTCCTGTCCTATCTGGTGCCAGAGCAAACCTTAGGCAGGCTCCCCACGACGGTCATGTGACATCATCTGTGATAGGCGCCCACAAGCCCGGACGTCCTCCCAGGGGAGGCCATCATGCCTACAACCCTGTTCCTGTCCACCGGGGAGGTGTGCCAGAGTGTTCAAGGCCTCGTGGACCTAGCAGCTACTAGATTCCTGGATTTCCCGGTGGCGGACAGCCATTGTTGGACAAGCTGGACCATAGCTTGTAAGCCGTTCTAATAAAACCCCACATATGGGAATCTCATAAAGATAGGAGCGAGATTCATTTAATAAGTTCTGTAGAAAACCCCGATACAACCTGTACTGGGTGGTTTTGTGTGTCACTTGACACAGCTGGAGTTATCACGGAGAAAGGAGCCACCCTTGAGGAAATGTCTCCATGAGATCCAGCTGTGGGGCGTTTTCTCAATTAGTGATCAAGGGGGGAGAGCCCCGCCCATTATGGGCAGGGCCAGCCCATTGTGGGTGGGGCCAGCCCATTGTGGGTGGGGCCATCCCTGGGCTAGTGGTCCTGGGTTCTATAAGAAAGCAGGCTGAGCAAGCCATGGGGAGCAAGCCAGTAAGCAGCACCATCCATGGCCTCTGCATCAGCTCCTGCTTCCTGACCTGCTTGAGTTCCAGTCCTGACTTCCTTTGGTGATGAACAGCAGTGTGGAAGTGTAAGCTGAATAAACCCTTTCCTCCCCAACTTGCTTCCTGGTCATGATGTTTGTGCAGGAATAGAAACCCTGATTAAGACACAACCCCCATCCTGCTAACTGAAGGATCCCTCCTCTCCACTTCAGCTCCAATGATCTCTCACTCAAAACCGTCATCATCACCATCATAATCAAAGGAAATAAGTCCCAAGACCTTCGTTCCTGACACCTGCCCTCTGATTCTTTGACATGCCCCACCCTAAGCCAACTCCTCCAAGAAGCCCTTGCTGACCTAACGAGAAACAGCCCCACATCCCTCTCCTCAGTCCTCCTTCTCCCCAGTCCCCCCTCCTCCCACATCCCTCTCCCCAGTCCCCCTCCTCCCCATCCTTCTCCCCAGCTGCCCCCACCCCACCCCTTTCCAGAAGTTCGTGACACTATGGGAACCCCAGAACGGCTGACTTGTGACTTTATTGCTATAGGAGGGGTTTCTGGGTAAACTGTGCCCGAGGTCAGGGTCCACACTGAGTCACCTTTCCCTATAACCCCCTTGGAGATTATAAAGCCTGAACAGAAGGGCGGCCACCCCTGAGGGAGGAGGCACCACAGGACCAGGAGAGGTCATTTCCCCCTCCCAGGTCTCAGCTAAGCCCCTGAGACAGCAGACATCTTCCTTTCCCAGGAGGACAACAGAAAGCGTCTGGCTGTTGCCGGCGGCACCCAGTGTGGGTAGAGCGTGTGACCTGCCTCCCTCTGCCCTACAGGGCAGCGGGGAAGCAGTCCTCTGACTAGCAGTACTGGATGGGGCTGTGCCCTGTGGGTCCCAGGACGGCTTAAAGTGTGACAGACTGAACAGCCAAGGCCAACCCGAGCTGAGCCCCAACTGAGTCCCAGGACTCAGATGTCTCCTGTCCCGAAGGGGCTACAGCAGCAGGGAGCTGGCAGGGGGATAGCGGACACAGACTCAGACACACACACACACACACACACACAGAGAGAGAGAGAGAGAGAGAGAGAGAGAGAGAGAGAGAGAGAGAGAGAGAGAGGGACAGACAGACAGAGAGACAGACAGACAGACAGACAGACAGACAGACAGCCCGCCTAACACAGTCCTGGGAAAGGCCCAAGTCCCAGACAACACATGCGGGCCCCTGTTCTAGCTATCCTTACTGCTGTGTGGCCTAAGGCAGGTGGTTGAGCCCCTCTGAACCCTAATTTTCTTCTTAGCAGGATGGGGTGCATTTGCTTGAATGGTGGGTAGCGCTCAAGCAAGGGCGGATAAATCCTGAGACAAGTTCAAAACACACAGACTGTGGGCCATAATGTGGCTTAGCTGGCAGAGCGCTGTCCTGCCATCTACCAGGCCCTGGGACGCACAAACGGGGCATGGTGGCACACACCTGTACTCTCTGCACTAGGAGGCAGATGGGAGAAATGGAGTGCAAGGCTATCCTTGGCTACACAGAGTGTTTCAGGCCAGCCTGAGCTACATGAAATAAAAGTAAAAAAATCCCAAAAGAACGGAGATATGTGAACCCAACATGAAGTTATGGACAGACTAACGGCTGACGTTCACCAGACAGACTAGTGGACAAGCCATTCACCAGACTGACTAGCGGACAAGACATTCACCAGACAAACTAATGGGCAAGACATTACCAGACAGACTAACAGACATTCACCAAAAAAAGACAACATTCACCAGGCAGACTAACGGACACTCACCAGACTTCCTCGACTACCTCAGGGGAGCACACGTATGTGACTGAATCCCCTGAACTCTCCTGGCTACCCTAACCAAGTCGTGTCCTCTCTGTGGGCCTCAGTTTCCCTATTTATACCCAGTTAAACAGAAACCAAAAAAAGGGGGTAAGCAGGAGAGCGAGAGGAGGGGTGGAGACGGCAGGAAGGAGCGTCCTCATTCGAGCATTAATGAAGAGTCCTTTGCTCTGTCCCACGGGAGAAAATGAGTCCCCAGAGTCATGGTGTGTCCATCACAGGCTGTGGGAGGAGCCAGGAGCGGGATGGGCACCGCTGCCCCCTAGTGGCCGCTTCCCAACACTGCAGGCAAAGCCCAGTCCTGCAGGGCTGAGCTGTCCCCCAGAGGAAGTCCCACAGGCCTCAGACAGGGCTCGAGGGACATGACACGACACGGAGGGAGCCAGAGAGAGGAGCCAAGGTGAGCCATGCAGGGCTCCTGGGACAGAAGGTCCTCAAAGACACAGAGGGAAGAGGAGGAGCCTCAGCCAGGGGCGCCTCCTGCAATCTGGGGGCTATAAAAGGCTTTCAAACCTTTTTTCCCTCAGTAACCTTTGCCTTCACAGCGTGTGTGCCCGCGCGCGCACACACACCACACACACACACACACACACACACACACGCGCACACTCACATACACATAAGCACACACACACACACACGCGCGCACACACTTCGGACACACATACAAGCACACAAACGCGCGCGTGCACACTCACGGACACACACAAGCACTCACACGCGCACGTGCACACACATGTACACACACGCACACACACGCACGCACAAGTTCACACTGATCAGATAAGGGAGGCAGTGACACCGGAGAGGAACTGGAGACAAGGATATGAATGAAATCTAAGGACAGGAACCTGCAGGGGAGGCCACGCGACACAGGCCCGTGGAACCGCCACTGGGACCTGTGCACCAAGGAAATTCCCAGGGCCACTCAGCAGATGTCCTCCCAGGCCCGTGGCTGGCACCCCCGGTGTAGTTAAAAAAAAAAGGTTAATTAATCCCGGCGAAGGGTTTCTTCCCTGCCTTAGACCATTTCCGTTCTCAGATGGAGGACACACGCCACCTTTATATTTTTTAGACATGTCTTAGGCAGCACAAGTGCTGGGCAGCTGTCTACCCTCCATGTTGTTAGAGTCTACTTTCCCACGGATAACCCCGAGTTAGCACCTATTCTTTACTCTGTTCCGTCTGGGCCGCTCTGAACTCCAACCAGGCTACACTTGGGGCCACATTCTCTTGGACCCTACCCCTAGCCACTCTCCTTCTCCCTTCTGTATGTTCTTCTTCTCTCTCACGGCAGCTCTTCTCTCCTCCTTATCCTGTTCTCTCTCCCCTACAAGCGCTCGAAGCCTCAACCTCGCCTATGTCTCTTCTGCACAGCTATTGGCACCAATCGCAAGTAACTGGGGAGCAGGGTCCCAGGGGCAGACTCCAGGTCTTGGGGGCCACACTTAACATTTCAATAGACGATAAAAGACAAAATCTTAACATCCCACACCCTGTCACCCCATCCCTACAGTAAGAGCAAACGCCCCCATTTTACAGATAAGAAAACCAAGACTCGGAGAAGTGAAAGCTCTTTCCCCAGACCGCAGATGCTGAAGGGCACCGTGGGTCAGAACTCACAGCACCCTGGTCAATTGCCACCACCTGGGCCACGCCCACAAAGGAGTTCTTCCAGCACGGAGAACTCAGCCTGTTCACAGACAGCACAGCAAACACAATCGCCACAGGACCCTGGGTCCAGTCTCTCGTGGCTCCCGGTGCCAGAGGCTTCCCAAGAAACACGGAGTACCGTGGGTTCCATCAAGCAGGGAGCTGGCTTTGGATAGCCTAGTGTCCCTCTCGGGCGCATTTTCTCTTGGTTGTCTCCCATCCCTCGAACCAGCGCTAAGGACACGGGAGTCACCACCCGGCTTTCCAGCTGAGAAGATCAAGGGGCACAGACATAAACTCTCGAAGATCTCAAGGCTGCCGAAAAGACATCCTGGTGTGATGTGAGCCCCTAAGCCGCATCGGCCTCCATCAGCCAGCTGCTGAGGTTGCAGCGCCACCTAGTGCCAGAAACCCAAACCCAGCGGTGCCCAGGCCAGCACACACAGCGCAGGGATCTGGACCCCTCCACGCCTAGCCACAGAATCATCCGACACAGACGACGCCAGCAGGTGTCACTCACCACGAAGAGACTGTTCCTCTTGTCCTTGCAAAAGCTGTGACTTCGCCTGGGGACAGAAGCAACGGGGGACACCTGCTGGAGAGGCTGCTGGCCGTCCTGCCGACCGTCCCTTCGCTCCAGGTTCTGCAGAGGCGCCTGGGATAGAGAACACAGAGAAGAGCTTCCGTGGGAGCCTCTCGTCTGCCGCCCCCCTCCCCACCATCGTGCATAGGTAACATGTGACCCAGCTTCACGGCTGTGTGACCTCAAGAAGATTCTTAACCTCTGACCATCTAGGGAAGGAACAGTTTTAACAGCTTCGAGGGTTTTGTTCAGAGTGTGCGTGACATTGTCCAGCCACTAGGGGGCAGGTGTGACTGGCTGATGTGTCTGGCTCTCACAGGGCCTCCCGTTGGCCAGCCCCATCCTTGCCCGGGTGGCTCTATGGTCCTCATTTGAACATCTTTCCTATTAAAAAAATTACATATATATATGTGTGTGTGTATGTACATATACACATATATACGTATATATATACATATATATACACATATGCATATATAAATATATTATATAAAAATACATTATATATTATATATTTCTATATAAGTGTATATGTGTGTGTGTATATATATATATATATATATATATATATATATATATATATATATGTATGTATATGAGTCACTGTAGCTGTTTCAGACACACCAGAGGAGGGCATCGGATCCTATTACAGATGGTTGTGAGCCACCGTGTGGTTGCTGGGAATTGAACTCAGGACCTCTGGAAGAGCAGTCAGTGCGCTTATAACCGCTGAGCCATCTCTCCAGCCCCCTTTTCCTTGAATCCAAATGCTGTTTCCCGGAGAAACAGTAGGGAGAGGAAAAAGGTTTGAATTCTGCATTTTCCCCCTGTCACTGCACACTCAACGCACATAACCCAGGAGGAGGGCCAGAGAGGGCAGGTGCGTGGCAAATAGCACACAGCATCATGGAGGGCAAGGCTGGTTTAGACCCCTTCCTCCCTCCCTGCGCTTGACTCCTTAGACATG
Organism: Tokudaia muenninki; assembly: GCA_036184385.1. NCBI lineage: Eukaryota > Metazoa > Chordata > Mammalia > Rodentia > Muridae > Tokudaia > Tokudaia muenninki. The sequence continues at coordinate 3,238,716 of BTHS01000017.1, forward strand.
ACGTTTCGAGACAGGGTTTCTCTGTGTAGCCCTGGCTGTCCTGGAACTCACTCTGTAGACCAGGCTGGCCTCGAACTCAGAAATCCGCCTGCCTCTGCCTCCCAAGTGCTGGGCATGCGCCACCACTGCCCGGCTTTGCTCGCTCTCTGCCTGGCTCGCTTTCTGAATGTCCTTAAGCTGCTGCTCGGAGCCTTCTCTTCTGCCGCCATGCCCCGCCTACTGGGTTCATTTTCATACCCCAGTGGCATTAAATAAATCCCACCCACACTTCCGCCCTGCCTGACGTCAGGACCGGTCTCGCAGAAGCCCCTCACCTGTCCTACACACCAGCACCATGGTCCCTTCAGATGCACAGCCCAAGCCCTGGAGTCGGCCCCTTTCCCCACCCACAGCACAGCCTGGGGCTCTGGCTCTGACCTCACCCCCTGGCCCCCTGCTGCACCTCCTGCGATGCTTTAACATAAGTCCAGGACTTCTGTGTTAGGAGCACAGGATAGACAGACAGACAGACAGATGCTTACACAGCCGGGGTTCACGAGCTCTGTCCCCGACTTGCCCAGCCTGGGAGGGCAAATTTTACTGGAATGAACATGCACAAGAGTTTAGTCTCCTGGATATGGTGGTCACGATTGTGTCAGCACTCAGGCCCCCTGAGGCAGGAGGATTTCTGGAGCTGAAGGCCAATCTAGAAGCCACCCACAGAAAGGGAGAGACTCAGAAAACCATCAGTCTCTTAGTCACAACATGTAAAGAGCAACAGCAACTCAACAACAAGAGTAGTCACAACGTGTAAAGAGCAACGGCAACTCAACAACAAGGAAACGACTCAGTGGGAAACGGAGCAGGATCCAAACAGTAATTACTCCGAAGAATCACGCCTACAGCCAAGTGAGCAACAGGGGGACAATTAGCCCTTTAACCACAACAGGACTGAACATCAGAACCAGGCCATACAGTACACGCAGCCAGCCTGGGCCACATGTGACCCTGTCTCCAAAGACAACAAAAATAAGGAAGTTGTGGCAAGCTACACAGTGTAAACCCTGAGGAGGCCAGGCTAAGGAGAGGACAGGAGCAGAGATCTCCACAGAATAGGTGGAGGAAGGTGGTTTATGAGGAGCAGGACACAGGTGGTCCCCAACATAGACTATGTAGGGTGAACGGTAGCTGCATCTCACGGCAGAAAGTTTGCAGATGGGGCACGCCCTCCACCAAGGCTGGCCTGAGTCCCCAGGACAAGCCCTGTGCTGGGTATCTCCACCTTAGCTCCCACATCCCCCCCTGGGTCCTGACAGGCCTAGTCTCTCCTGTCACTCAGATGGCTCTGGTCTGTCCCCCCGCCCCGCCCCCAGCTTCCTGTCACCCTCAGACTCTGGGTGACCTCACCCACTTGCTGGCTTTGGGTTGCTTGTTCCTACACAGCCACTGAAATGTTCTGTGGGACCGATCCAGTCAGTAACTCGAGCAAGCTTAAGTGTGGCCGGGGCAGCAGAGAAATTAGATTGAAATTAGATTGAAACCAATTTAAACTAAATAATACACAAATAGCAGGCGCCACACCGCCCGGGTTCTCTTCTTCCTCCTCCATCCTCCTGCCTCAGACACCACAATGCTCACCACGCCTGGCTAGAACATTCCTTTGTTATAACCGAATACTATCCTACCGTGGGGCTATACCATGTTTTACTTTCCCAGGGATCCTTCCTGAGACGGGGTCTCCTCACCCAGCCCAAGCTGGAACTCTGGAAGATGATTTGGAACTCATGATCTAGGCGTGGGCCCCAGCCTGGCCAGCACATGTGTCCAACGTGCTCCATGAACAGGGCAGGATTTAAACCTGTATTTCTTAGTACTGCGTGTGTGTGTGTGTGTGTGTGTGTGTGTAGGGGGATATGTGAGTGAGGTATCTGTGTGTGTCTGTGTGTCTGTGTCTCTCTGCCTGTGTTTGTGTGTGTCTGTCTGTCTGCCTGTGTCTGTATGTGCCTCTGTGTGTGTGTGTGTGTGTATGTGTAGGGGGGATGTGTGTGTGAGGTGTCTGTGTGTCTGTCTGCCTGTGTGGCAGGGGGATGTGTACCACAGGCCATCTCACTTCCCTTTACAAGGTGGCAAAACTCAAACCCGAGTCACCAGGCTCGTGAGGGAGCATCTTTACCCACCAAGTCACCTCACCAGCTCCTTGTTTTTATTTTCAGGCTGGGGGAGGGGAAGGGGTGCATGTGGAAGTCAGAGCAGAGCTGTGTACAGCCAGTTCCCGCCCTCCATCAAGGGGGACTGAATTGGATCCTCACACTTGCCCACACCGTATGATTTTAACAGCAGGTAGATACTGGGGTCAGCAGAGATTTCAACCCTGGGAGCATCCTGGGAAGAGGGAACCTCCAAAGTTACCTGTCAAGGCTAACCCCAAAGATTTCAGCCTAACTTAGGGGGGTGGGGCCCCCCTAGTCACCATGCTGGATTCTCTGCTTTGTGCCCAGCTGTCACCAAGCACCAAAAAATGCTCTCTCCCACAGAAAGGGACACAAAAACCAGGCTAAGCCTCGTGATCCTTTTGGCTTCTGAAAGCCATCCTAAGAGTCGGGGCTACAAAACATGCTCTGAGCATCTTTCTTAGCCCTCAAGCCCAGGCCTGCAGTAAAATATCTTCACCCCACCGAGCGTAAGAGTTCCCCCTGAACGCTGTTTCAGGCTAACTACAGTCCCCGTGTCTCCTGGCTCTAGCACAGAGTGGACTGTGGCCTGACTCCCTCCGCACAGGGCTATCCAGCTCCCTAGAGGATTCTAAATGACAGCTCTTCGAGCAACGCCCTCCCCAGAGTGACAGCAAAAATGCTCCCAGAGGACTGCAGATGTAGGCTCAGTTGCCGAGCAAACATGGCTAAAGGTGTTCTAGGGAGGATGGGCTCACACGTGGAGAGGCCTCCCCTTTGAATATGTGGCTAGAACACAGGGTCTCTCATGTGTGTGCCAGGCAAGCGTTGTACCAGTGAGCCATACCCCCAGGCCTCCCTTCGACTTTTCATTTGAAACAAAGTCTCACTACATAAACAAGGCTGGCCTCACACTTGTGATTCTCCTGCCTCAGCCTCCTGGGTACCTAGAGTGGTGAGTCTGAACCATGAGGCCTGGAAGCCAACTGCTCTGTGGGAAATTCGCACCCAACACCCCCACAGTCCCTTGATGGATGAAATTTCCCTATGCATCCAAGACAGAAATATGTCACCCATGTGTATGTGTGCACATGCATGTATGTGTGCTTGTGGGTGCATGTGTGTACGTGTGTCTGGATGTATGTACGTGCACATGTATCTGCGTGCGCGTGTACATGCATTCATGTGCATGTGTGCATATGTGTGTCCTTGTGGATGTGTTGTGTAGGTGTGTATTCTATGTGTGTACGTGCATGTGGATCTGCGTGTGCATACATGTGCATTCATGTGCATGTGTGCGTATGCGCATGTGCCCACACATGTGTGCTCGAGTGTGTGTGTGTGTATTTTATGTGGTGTGTTTCATGTGTGTATACACACACTCAGGGAATATTGCTAACTCCAGAGACACAGGAAAGCCCAGAAGGTTGGAACATCCTTACCAGCCGCCCTCCTAAGTAAACACTCCCTTCTTTCTCTGCCCCAAGTAAGGTTTGTATTTTTAACAACCAGCATTCTGGGCACTCTGTGGTCTTTTGTCTTCCCTCATTTGTTTGTTTTTGGCCTTTAAGATCAGGAACCAGGGAGAGGAAAAGAAGCCCAGTAATGGAATGAGGACCAGGACCCTAAGGGCAGCCTGTGCTACAAGAGATCCTGACTCCACAACCAAACAAAACAAGCCTCCCGGGAGGGGAGGCCAGAAACAGGAAGCAGGAAGCTGCTGGGTGGATTCCCTCCCTCCGTCTGCCTGGAGAAAGCTGATCCCTGAGAACCAGCCCTCCTGGGGCCTGGGCACTCTGGGCAGCATCCAGGCCCCTCCACAGCCCAGGCGCTCCTGTTGCCAGCGGGACCCGAGGTGCTGGCGGGCTGTGGAGTGTCACGTTTCAGTGTCTCTTCCACAGCAATGGGGGAGGGGAGGGGGGAGAACTGGGCTAGACCACCAGAGGCAAGGCTAGCCCAACTTCGCAGCACCTCTGGGTTCCCAACAGAGCAGGGCATTGAGGCAGGTGTGGGAAGAAGCCATAACCAGAGGAGGGAGGAGCTCAGAGCAAGTCAGGAAGGTTCTGCATGGCGTGGGGCAAGTCTGAGCTCCCGAAGAGAGACGCAGGTTCGAAGCCCCAATCCCCCACACTCCACAGCATAAATCCCTCTGCGTGGCGCCTTGTTCCTGCCAGGCTAGACCCTCCCCCCCCCCCCCCCCCCCCCGGTTCCTCTCCCACAGGCTTGGGGATGAGAAATTTTGCTGTAATCCTTGACTATGCTCGTCTTTGTAAACAACCATGTCCTGAGACTCCAGGACAGTGTGGAAGGGAAGATCAGAAAAACAAACCTCAAGACTAGGCTGCTGCTTCCGCAGAACTGCTCAGCCAGAGCTAGGTGGGGCTTACTTCAGCCTCCAGACTTCCCAGCATGCCCTGCTCCTGGACTCATCCATCAGTGCCTCCTCCAGGATGCCTTCCTGGGTCACTCCTCCAGCGCCTCATTGAGCATCAAGCAATTTCCTGACTGTGGGTTCCAGGCTCCTATGACCCAGCTGAGGTAAAAAGCTCCCCAAGGGCTGCACGCGGCTTCCCGTTTCCTCCCCGCTTTTACCAAAATGGCTGTCATCTCATGGGATCCAGCCAGCCCTGGGTCCAAGCATCTTGGCTTTTTGCTATGTGACCTGTAACAGGTTCCTTAGTCTCTCTGAGCCCCGTTTTCATGTTGTCTTGTTTTACGACCGTGTCGGCTGGCTCCTTGCCTGATTCTCGGGACGCGCCGATATGTGAGTTGGTGCAGAGCTGTCCTACTATGTGCAGAAGTGCCCTACTATGCGCAGGATGGTCAAGTCCCATATTCAAAAACCCAGACACAGCTCTCAATGACAATGGGAGGAAATAGAAAATGCACGCTCCTGGCCCTCCGACCCTTGTCCAGATCAACCCAGTTGTGCTCTAGGATTCCCAGAGGTTTCCCGGGCACCGGATCTCAGTTACCCACACTGGTTTCCTTGTCACCTTCCCCCGCCCGCAGCCGGTCCTCCCTCAGGTCACCTCCTAAGAGACCTAAGACAGGCTGCTTCTGCCCAAGCCAGAGTGAGCCGTCTTGTAAGACCCCGTGGGCTGCTTACATTCTCTCACGGCTCAGATCTGAGAGCTCGCACAGCTGGCGGTGGCTCTGCTGAGGACAACAGGGCGAGGTGGCATCGAGCAGGTGCTCAGCGATGCTCACACAAAATGTCCTCCCTCATCCAAGTCCCAGGCCAAGTTTTGAAACCACAACCCGTGGCCAAGCAGGCAGAGTCAAGGGATTAGCACAGCCAGGACAGAATGAAGTTTTCTAGCAAGTCGCCTTGTTTCAGGGCAACACCTGAAAGTGTGGATTTCTCTTAATAAATGTCGATTTCTGTCACAGGTTACAAAATGGCCAATGGACTGAGGTCGGGTGTTGTGGGCGGGGCCAGTGTGGGGCGGGGCTGTGGCAAGGACCAGCTTTAGTTTCCCATGCCACGCCCAGTAAAAGGGAAGAGAAGGAGAAAATGATAAAGAAAGGGATGGCTTGACGGTTAAGAGCACTGACTGCTCTTCCAGAGGTCCTGAGTTCAATTCCCAGCAACCACATGGTGGCTCACAACCATCTGTAATCCATCTGTAATGGGTGTAATGGGATCTGACCCCCTCTTCTGGAGTGTCTGAAGACAGCTAGAGTGTACTTATATACATTAAATAAATCTTTAAAAAAAAATAGAAAAAATCCTAATAGTCTGAAAGCAAGGACACCTACACGTCCTGTTAGCCTCAGTCCGCACCACTCCCTAGAGTGGCACCTCTACTCACTCGGTCATGCACCTACTTACACAGCCCATGTGAAATCTGAGCTTGAGACTGGACACAGATGCTTACAAACTATTGACGAAATTCCAAGCACCTCTGTACCCACCTTAGGGCCTTCCGGCTTCCTCGAATCCCTCTGACAGGGTCCGACAGCAGCCTTGGGGGTCTCGGCGGGGAGGTCCGGCTTCCCTTTGGACTGTTCTTGCCTCCACTGCCTGGCGTCTTGTATGACGGACAGGCCCTCCCGGATCCTGGCTGGAGGGCCCTTCTCCGAGCAGGCCCTCTTGATGTCCTGTGGTGACCAAATAGAATCGCGTGGGGGGGTTCCCCACGGCACCTCATTGCCTTCCACTCCCTGAAGAGTGGATCTCCTTGGAGTCCCTTTCTTCCGGTCAGAGGGAGGTGACCTGGGGGAGACTGGTTCCCCGTTGCCTGGCTCCTGGGACTTGGCTGAACTTTGCCTATGTCTTGTACCCTGGTGCTCACTGGAAGAGGGCTTGCTTTCAAACTCAGCGATGCCTAGAGATTTTCTCCTGGAACCAGCAGGGGCGGGAGAAGGTGAGGGACAGTTTTCCCCAGAGGCTGAGTGTGGCGGTGCCCACAGTGGCAGGCCAGACTTGGTGGACGTGGCTGTTCCTAGGGGCTCTGCTGGCTGCTTGCTGGGGCCCGGTGAGTGGAGAGCTTTCACAGAGAGCCCTGCTTGTGGCCCGACACTGTCTGACTGTGGAGTCTCCTTCAGGCTCCTCCGTCTCCACTCTGCCTCCTTGGGCCAACCTGATCTCTCCTGAGGAGAGCCGTTGGGCTCTGCAGGAGGGCTGTCCTGCTGATCCTGGGCCTGGCTGGGAGTCCTGCTGGACTTCTCCTCGTAGTCAGCCATCAGAGCATCGAGGTCAAGGATGACAGATCTGTAGCCATCTCTCATCTTCCCCGGGAATGTTTCACTGATCACCTCTGTTCTCCTCCTCACCAGGAGGCTTTTGGGTCGCTGCCTCAGGACCGGGGATGTCTGCGGGGCATCCCTGCCTGAGGATGACCCCATCCTGCGGTCCTTCACAGCGCCATCATCTGACCCCCTCTGAAGCCGCAGAGCGTCCACGTCAATGATTCTGTCCCTGGAAGGATCCGGAGTCCTGTCCCCTGCAGACGTCATCGGCTGGTCCGTGGACCTCGGGTGTTTTGAAAGGTTCCGTACTTCTTCATACTCTCCCCGCTTAGCGCAGCCCTTACTGCTGGCGGGAGACCACGGCTCTTCACGGCCAGGAGAAGCCAAGACAGACACGACAGAGCGAGGCGACAGGGGTGGAGGCGTTTTTCTGGAAGGTTCCGACGTGTTTTCAGGCCCCGACTTAACCACGCTCTTGGCCTTCTGAATATCAGGAACCTGATAAGTCACTGCAAAGAAAGTCGCAGTGGGCTCTGCAGGTGGCCCCGGCTTCTCCACCAGGAACGTCCTGCCTTGGGAGGCATCCGGCGTCACCTCCTGAGTTTGTGCCTGCTGGTGGGACAATGGAGGTCTCTTTAAGGCACAGGCTGGGGTGGTTGGACCATCTGCTGGTCTCTGCTGCCTTTTGGAAGCGCTCTCTGGCACGAGGAGGTTGAAGGAATCAAACTTCACATCATGGGGCAGCGTCCGCCGCCTCAGCCTGTCCACCCTCGGCTCCGAAGGGTTGGACCTCCGCATTCTGACTTCGGGCTGGGACACCTGGGCCAGCCTTGGGTTATCCTCACTGGCAACCATGAGGGGATCTTTCTGCGGGATCGATGAGTCCGGCCCTGCCTGTACTTGGGAGTCACGGGGCTCAATGTTGGCCCTGGATGGAGGATTTGTAGAGACATTCCAGGATGGACCCCTTTGGGCAGTACTGAGATCTGTGCTGTACCAGTTTGCTACCACCCCTCCCGTCCATTTGGGAGATGGGCAAGTGCCCCCAAATCCATCCCTTGGCTGTTGACAGTCAAACTTTGGTCCACTGCCTTCCTTACCCCGAGCTTCCCATATCAGACTTGCCCTCTGGACGGCACCCCCATTAGCCTGCAGAGGACACTCCAGGTTAGTAGGGCTGACCTCCTGGGATAGCTGCCGGCCGGGCAGTGAGAGCCGGGGTCTGCCGCTGCGCAGGGTCACCGCCTTCTCCTCGGGCACCCTGGACACAACTTCGCTATGTGCACGCTCCCCCGAGGCATGCACAATGTCATATCTGGGCTGGACCCTCTGGGACACAGGGGCACTTTCCAGATGCCTCGGCAGGACAAAGCGGCTGTGCCTCTCTTCCATGGGGTGTAGCTCGGGGACTGGCGTGGGATACTGTCTCGGGTCCACATCCACAAGGGCAGCTCGCCCCAGCATCCCCAGGTCAGCATGGTCCGACCATCTGGAGCGGTCTCTCTTGTCTGTCACTCCAGGTGGCTCCTTCCCCTGCCAATTCTCAGGCCTGGGTTTGGGAACCGGCGCCACATCACAAGGGGGTGTGGTCGAGAGACAACCGCCTGCCTGGTCGGCCACTGTGTGCCTCTCCACGTGATGCTCAAACACTGTGGCCCACACCTTCTGGAAGCTCCCATCATCTTCCGGACTGACTTCAGAAGGACCTGCATCTCTCACCGCCGAGCGAGCGCTCCAACACCTGTCAGGGTTCTCCTGGTCAGAGGCATCTTTGAATTCTGTCTGCTTAGACTTCTGGGGAACCCCAGACTTCCAGGGACTTTTGGTGGCAGGAGCTCCATCCAAACCGTGCCTCTCCTTAAGCTGAAAAGTAACAGGAGATAACGTTAAGGATTTGAAGTGCACGGGAACCGAAGAAGCAAATAAAACGGCCGTCCTGTCAGAACGGCAGGAAGCCTTCCAGACGGCTCAACTCAGCCTGGTGACCCGAGTCCCATCCCTAGAACCAAAGCCGGGAGGCTGGACTCTACAGAGTGGCCCTCTGACCCCACGCTGTGGCACGGGGATCCCCTCTACACATCGACAAAAACAAGCTAAACTTTGATTTAAAAAACAAAAACAGGGCTGGAGAGATGGCTCAGCGGGTAAGAGCACCAACTGCTCTTCCAGAGGTCCTGAGTTCAAATCCCAGCAAGCACATGGTGGCTCACAACCATCTGTAATGAGATCTGACGCCCTCTTCTGGTGTGTCTGAAGACAGCAACAATGTACTCACATAAAATAAAATAATATTTTAAAAACACATATATAAAATGTTTTGTATGGTGTAGTAAAAAAAAATATATTAAAAATTCCTGCCAGGGGTTTCTTTCCTTCGTGTGTGTGCATGTGTACATGTATGTGTGTGTGCATACATTTCCAAGCTGGCCTAGAACTCACAAGCCCTCCTGCCCCAGCGTCCTGAGCTCTGAGGTGACAGACATGCACCACCACCTGCAGGTGCAGCTTCATTTCTAACGACTCAAACCAAACACCACCCCAGCGCCGGCTGGAGTGTCAGGGAAGCCTCAGGGCTGGAATACGACGCAGCAGTGAAAAAGGCTATGACCCGACCAATCTCAGAAGGGTGATTCGGAGTGACGAGCGTAAGCAGAGGGACACAAGCGCATGAGCGGGACGAGTTAAATTGGTCTGCGAGTCGAGGAAATGGAAGCCAGTCTGTATGAACAGAAAGTCAGGCTAGGCTGCTGGGGGGAGGTGCAGGCCAGAGGCATCGGAGAGGCCGGGGTGGTGTCTGGGGGCGGTGCAGATTCTTGCCACCCCTGTGTGGTAACAGCTGCCTGGGAAGACACAGGCGGAAGTCCATCCACTGGGCACTTTAAATCCACATTAAGTCCGCCATTGCACCCCAATAAGGATGTCTTTTAAAAGGTAACACCTCACCGGGCAGTGGTGGCGCACACCTTTAATCCCAGCGCTTGGGAGGCAGAGGCAGGTGGATTTCTGAGTTTGAGGTCAGCCTGGTCTACAGAGTGAGTTCCAGGACAGCCAGGGCTACACAGAGAAACCCTGTCTTGAAAAACAACCAAAAATAAATAAAAATAAAAATAAAACAAATAAAAAGTAACACCTCAGATCCTCAGCCACAAACCCAGTTACCTGAAGAATGCAATTGCGAGCTCTCTCTTACGAGCCATGTCAAAGAGAAACGGTTTTTGGCACCCAAGCTGTTTCTGTCACTGGATGCAGATCTAGTGGAGAGAAGAATCTCCACAGAGCTGGGTGGAATGTCTCCCAAGTTTTTTTTTTTTTGTCTTTTTTTGAGACAGGATTTCACCATGTAGACCAGGATAGCCTGGAACTTAGAGATCTGCCGGCTTCTGCCCACCCGGGGGGCTTCTGTGAAGCCGCTTAAGAAGATGGTTTTCCCTCAAGCTTGTTTCACAGGAAGAGAATAGTAAGAATAAATGCCATCAAGCATTTCGGTTCACGGCCTTCGACCCCCAGGGAGTAGGGACTTTAACAAGGCAGGCACAGTGGTGACGATGAGATTCTGATATTCTTTGCCTGCACCCGGCGGGTCACAAGCTTCTAAGAGAGACAGCAGATGACATGCCTACCTTTTCTCTCCTCTCCCCAGAGAGTTCTCCACCCGGAGTGGCAGACTTCTCGTGCCCGATCTCGTTGCTCGAAGCTGCCCTCGACGAGAACCTGGGACAAAGACAGGAGTTACTCACAGAGAGCAGAGGGGCAAGCCTGGACTCCCTGAAGCCCACACTGTCCTCGACTGGGGGAGGGGGAGGGGGAGGAAGGGGAAGGGGGAGGGGAAGAGGGGGAAGGGGAGGGGAGGGGGGGAAGGGGAGAGGAAGAGAGGGAAGGGGGAGGGGAGGAGAGTAGTGGGGGGAGAGGGAGGAGAGGGGAAGGAGGGGAGAAGAGGGGGAGGGGAGGAAAGGGGGAGAGGGAGGGGAGGAGGACAGGGAGGGGAGGGGGACAGGGAGGGGAGGGGGAGGAAAGGGGAGGAGAGGGGGAGGAGGGGAGGAGAGAAGAGGGGGAGGGGAGGGGGGAAGGGGAGAGAGGGGGAAGGGAGGGGGAGGGGGGACGGGGAGGAATCAGTCTGGCCACCTCCCCAGCTTTCTGTGTCCTCTCCAGTCACAGAAGGGGTCTGGTGGGAAGGGCGTACCTCAGGCAGAGCATGTCTGTGTGGAAAGCCTAACACCAGAGAAGCAGGTGTCTGGGGGTTCCCTCTTCATGGGAACCTGTGTGGCTTCCGGCCTCCCCGGAGCCTCTCTTTCCTCGTCTATAAAGCGGGGATAATTAACATCTCCCTCGTCTTTTATAGGCCAGACCTAAGAGGCCAGCCATGACCCTAATAACTGCGAAGGCGGTCAGGGAAGACCAAAGAAGCCTCGGGCGGGCGGGATAATTAATGGTTCTCAGCAACTGAGAGCACAACACTCACCCACGGCCAAGGAGCACGCACGAGCCCCGGGGGCGGAGGGTCGTCGTGTAAAGTGGGGACATGGGCTTGCTTCTGCCTCTCTGGGCCTCAGTTTCCCTACTTATAAGGGGGAGGAGGGGGAGGAGATTCAAATCTTTTCATCCCTAGCATACATACTCTTTGTAGCACGTGAGACACAATGTGTCTATACAGTGTTTAGGGTTCAGGGCTCCGGAATAAAAAGGAAAAAAAGGAAAAAGGGAGGAGTCAGAGCGTTTGAATTTGGCCCCCACCAGGCAATCCACACTGCTGGGAAGCCTTGAGTATTCCCAGTCTCAGAGACTCAGTTTCCCCATCTGTCACGTAATCACGTGGCTCCTCCCAGGAACCTGTATGGCCCAGTAGGGCCCTGGGCATCTGTTGTCTTAGCCTGGGGAGGACCAACATTCAAACCCTCTCAGTAGATAGACATCCCGGGACATGGGCTCACGAGATGGCTCAGCGGGTAAAGGGGCTTGCTGCCAAGTCTGACAACCTGAGTTTGATTCCCTGAGAGTTAACTCTGGCCCCGAGAGTCCACCCGAGTGGAAGCACGCAGGCAATGAGCAGAACATGGAGGAGAGGGTAGATCAGGCCTGGTGACATTTCCCTGCCGTGGTCACGGTGGAAAACAAGTCAGGAGGCGTGGCACATTAAGTGTTGGCTTTAACCTCAGCTGCCGACTCTGTGCACCGAGGACTCCAGCGCTGAGGGCTCGCTCCTCCATGGAGGATGCGGTCTACATTCTTTCTAGAGTTTTTCCTCTCAGTCTTTGCTGGGAGGTCCTGGTGGGGTTTCAGCTCTTGACCCCCAGCTCTAGGGAGGCAGAATCAGGAGGACATGGAGTTCAAGGTCATCCTTGGCTGCCTAGAGAATTTGAGATAGCCTGGGCTACATTAGCCAATGGCCTGGTCATGTAGGCGTTGTAGGTTTCGTTCTTTATCACAAATGCTGAGATCTTGTGTGTGTGTGAGTGTACAAGAGTATAGGTTTCGTTCTTTATCACAAATGCTGAGATCTTGTGTGTGTGTGTGTGAGTGTACAAGAGTATAGGTTTCGTTCTTTATCACAAATGCTGAGATCTTGTGTGTGTGTGTGTGAGTGTACAAGAGTATAGGTTTCGTTCTTTATCACAAATGCTGAGATCTTGTGTGTGTGTGTGTGAGTGTACAAGAGTACACGCTAGAGAATATAAAAGAGTGTGTGATGAGTATGTGGGTGTGTGTGAATGCGTGTGTGTGTGTGTATGTGAGTGTATGTGGGTGTGTATGAGTGTGTGTGTGGGGGGGTGTATATGTCAGGGTGTATGTGGGGGTATATGAAGGTGTATATATGGGGATGTGTGTGTGTGTGTGTATGAGAGTGTATGAGTGTACGTGTGTGTATGTGTGAGTGTGTATAGGTGAGTGTGTATGCGTGGGGGGGTGCGCAGGTGGAGGTATATGAAGGTGTGTATATGGGAATGTGTGTGCGACTATGTATGTGAGTGTGTTTGTGTATGAAGGTGTGTATATGGAGATGTGTGTATGAGTGTGGGTGTGTGAGTGTATGCAACTGTGAATGAGCACCATGCTGGGGGTCCTTGTACACGCTGAGTGCTCCCCTCCCCCTCCCCGATGAGGCACACGCCATCATTGATCTAAAGAGCTCTCTGGCCCTTCAGATTAGGGACAGCTCAGCCACAGAGCCGGACTGAACCGGAACTGAGGCAGACTCCCTCTGACTCCCCCAAAGCCTTCTCACCAGTGAGAGGGGAACCCCACCTCCCACCGCGCTCCCACCCACGTGGAGTGCCAACTGAGCCCAGGGCTGAGGACGACCTGACCTCCTCCTCACTTCAGCTGCTTATCTGAGAGGAATCACTACCTCACCTCCCCTGGGGCAGTGCGTGGGATTTGTGTCTGAGTGTTCTCCTAGCCTTGGGCTCTCCAGTGGGTGCTGAGGCAGCCCGAGGCTGAGCGTGGTTCTAGGGTGTGTCTGTCCACTTACGGTTTGGTCAAATCCGCAGGCAATGGCCGTGCCTGGGATGCCCTTCTCCTGACCTCCGGCTTCTCCCCTGCGCTCTCCACCGTCCAGCCTTTGATCCGAGCCTGAACATTCACACCAGCTCTGGAAGGCTCCGGCGCCGTGGATGGGGCCTCCGGGGTCATGGGGCTGGGCTCAGATACCACCGCCAAGGCCACAGCGGAGGCACTGTCTTCTCCAAATAGACTAAGGCGCTTCCTGACACTCCCTGCGGGCTTCCTCTCTGTCCGTGCAGAAGCCTCCTGGTCAAACCTTCCACCCTTGACCTCGGTCAGCCCCAGGTCCCTTCCAGGTCTGGGCGAAGTGGACTCCTGAACCTTCTCTGACTGCTGGCCTGACATAGCTTCCTCTTCCTGGGGACTCTGATCATCTCCAGGGGTGGCCCTGGCCCTCGGAGTCCTGGGACTGTCTGTCTCTGTCTTCTCCCTCCGTGTATGGAACCTCTTGGTCAGGTCCTGGAAGTCTGCATCAGGGTCCTGAGGCGCCGCATCCATGCGGGCAGGATTCTCTGCATCGCCCCTGGGTTCCATGATTGGCTTCTCTGGGCCCTGGCGCTCCGTTGTGCTCTGCTCACTAGCTACCTTCCTCAGAAATGTGTCTCCACTCTCAAAGATGGAAGTCAGGTCCACAGACAGAGGCCTAGGTTTCCTCACCCACGTCTTCTCGGGGGGCGTAGGGGGGACTTTGCTCGCGATTGCCGCTCCACCTGAGCCCGGCTTTGGGGGCTGCAGGTACTCGCTGAACACCGCCGACATGGGCCGTCTCTTCGGGAGAGGCTTGGCCTCTGGAGCCTGGCCAGCGGGGTCCTCTACACTGTGGGCCTTTGGCAAAGGTTGGGCTCGGCCTGCCTCCCCCTGAGATACGGTGGACCCCGGGTCCTGCGACAGGGAGGTTGGTCGGGGCAGAGTCACTGGGGGCTTTCGAGCGGGTAGGGCAGGCTTGGTGGCGACCTCAGGCCTGGCACTTATGGGAGTCACCTGGGTTGCCCGGGAGCTGGTCTCCCTGCTCCCCTCACTGGTTCCTTTGCCCAGGCTGGGTCCGGCTTTGGTTGTTTCATAGAGGCCCACGGTGCTGGGGCCAGATCTCAGGAACGTGGCTTTGTTAGGGACAGACGGGCCATTCTGCAGGGCCTCCCCTCTGTCTGTCTCCTCACCAGCTAAGCTTGGCATCTTTCTACCCAAGTCCACTTTAGCTTCCTCCTTGGCAGTCCGGGCTGAAGGACAGGGCTGGGTGGTGCCAGGCCACGAGGATTTGACAGGATCCTTCCTCTCGGGCACCTGCTCCTTTAAAAAAGGCTTGGGGGCAATGGGCAGTGGGAACACACTGACTTGGAGGGGGCTTTTTGCACCTAGGATCCCGGTGGAAGGCCTCCCAGGGACGTCCCCAGCCTGGCAAAAGTAGGTCCTCTTCAGGGTTTCCTCCCTGCTGATGTCACCGAGGCCGGGCCCCGCCCTCAGGGATGCGATAGAGCCAACTTCGACCCGGGTTGCCATGGTTACGAACGTAGCTCCATGAGGATTAAGCACACCAGAAATGGAGAGGCAACTGCTTAAAAAACACACACAAAAAAATTAAAACAGTAAATTTAGTAAAGAGTGACTTAAGGATCTCAGAATGAGGGTCTAGGGGAACAGGACCCAAGAGACTTTAGCCCCAGATTCTGATCTCACCGGGCAAGTTCCAGACACACTGCCATCTTGGCTGGACCCTGGAAAGGCACCGTGACCCTGGTTTGCGCCTGTTTAGAGGGGTCACACGAGCCCCGTGCGTGTTCTGAGGACTCGCCTGGCTCAGTTCCAGCGGGCCCAGCACCATCCTGGTCTGAGTACCCAGCACAGAGAGGGCAAGTAGCCACCCTCAGCTCACACAGCCACCTAAGCCCTGCGCGCTGCCCTTCCCCCATCTTCCCTGGCGCCTTTAAAAGCCAAAAGCTCTCGAGCTTTGGGGTTTTTTTTTTTGTTTTTTGTTTTCTGTCAAACCCCTGTCGTCTGTCTGCTCGTGAGCCTGACTGTTGACACCTCTTTTCGTTTCGTTTCGTTTGAGATGTTCTCAGCGGTGAGGATGAAACCCAGGGTTTCACGTCCTCTGTGGAGCAGCCCCCCTCCAAAAAAAAAACTTTTTTTTTGTTTTGTTTTTAAAGATTTATTTATTATATCTAAGTGCACGGTCGCTGTCTTCAGACACACCAGAAGAGGGCGTCAGATCCCATTACAGATGGTTGTGAGCCACCATGCGGTTGCTGGGACTTGAACTCAGGACCTTCAGAAGAGCAGTCAATGCTCTTAACCGCTGAGCCATCTCTCCAGCCCCCTAATTCTCTTAATAAGAAGGATGTGGTGATGGCGGGATGAGGGGCTTACGATGAGAGGAAGGCCTAGCTATGCTGAGTGCATCTGGTTCTCCGCCCACGTGCCTATTCACCTTCCAGGCCGGGCTAGCAGACAGGTCTCACTTCCCAGCGGCCTGGACACTTCCAGTCTTTCGGGCTCAGTCTTGAGGTCTGCCCTCAGAGAGTAGCCCCTGAACCCCGCCCCCACCACACACACACAGCTCAGAGAGGTAGGAATGAGGTGCCTTGTGGAATGGAAGAAAACGGGGCCCAGAGAAGTTCCCAACTGGTTCCACTCAGTTAGAGCCAGACCTCCAGTTCCGGCCCATTATGCCTGACTTCTTTCATTCTTTTTGATTTTCGAGACCAGGTCTCCCGTAGCCAAGGCTGGCCCTCACACTCCCTACCCATCCAAGAGTGACCCTGAGCTCCCCAGCCTCCTGCCTCCTCTGCCCACCGGGTGCTGTGATTATAGGTGTGTGCCGCTCCACGGAGCTTCAACCCTGCCTCCTTAAAATATAGCTTTTTACTCTTTTCTAAACCTAAAAAGCATTGTATGAGTCTCCCTGCTCTTGACCAACCCGGCTTCAGCTAGGAGGGCCACCCCCCTTTCTCCCAACTACCACGGAGACGGCCCAGGCCTCCAGGCGCTCAGGAGACCTGGTTAAGCAAGGACCTCCCAGGCCTGCGTGGCTCCTTCGCTGTAGGAAAGGAAGGCAGACAGATTTGGGCATCTTCTCCTCCTTACACATTCTAACAGATCCAGCAACCCAAGCCGGGAGCCCTGTCTTGGCTCAGCCTGGGACAGAATGGATATCTGGGGCACCTAAGAGTCTGAGGTCTTTCATCTGTATGGTTCCCTGGCAGAGCACTGAAGCCCCGATTCCCACCTCAAACCAGCCTGCTCACCTCAGAGTCCCGGGGGCCTCTCAAAGTCCCCATTCTGTGACTCACACCCAGCCAGGTCATGGACAGGACGCAAAAGGACAGACAGAAAATTCCCCGGCAACCCCGCCTTCCAAACACCCAGTCCTCAGCTCAGCACCCACTCACCCAAGCTGACAGGTCCTGGACGAGGGACACGGGGCCACCCGGGAATGCCAGCAGGGTCACAGCTCATGGCGAACTGGATATTCACTCATGCTCATGGTAGACGCGGCGGGGAGAAGGCGGCTGCACCCACGGGCTGTCTCTGCAGGGCTGGGAGACACAAGAGGACAGCTTGGTTCCGGAGTTCCTTCCGCACAGACGGTGCAAAAGCTTTCGGGTTCCAACTGCATCCGCTGGCGTCTCCTCCGGCTCTGAGGCTCACACGCCTTTCGCCTTTCAGCTTTATATATTCGAGTATAGTGCGCATAGAGCGCTGGGCCCACGGAGATAAATCCCTCCCCCGCTCCCCAGATGAGTATTTACTGAGCACCTACTGTGTGCGCCAATATGAACTAAAGACCCCTGCAACCAGTTTTGTGACACGCCCACACACATTCATGCACACACACATACTCATGCACACACTCATGCATACATTCATGCACACACAAACACTCATGCACAGACACTCATGCACACATTTCATGCGCACACACATTAAAGAACACACGCACACACACATTCATGCACAGACACACTCATGCACACACATTAATGAACACACACTCACACACGTGCACACACATTCATGTACACACACTCACATACACACACATTTATACACACACTCATGCACACACACTCACGCATGCACACACATTCACACACACGTTCATGCACACATACATTCATGCACACACATACATTCATGTACACATCCATATACACACACATATATTCATGCACACACACACTCAGGTGCGTCACACACCACGCACACACACTCATGCACACACATTTATGCACACACACACATTTATGCACACACACTCATACATACACACACATTCATGCACACACACACATACACACACACGTTCATGCACACATACATTCATGCACACACATACATTCATGTACACATTCATACACATACATTCATGCACACACACACTCACACTCAGGTGCGCGCACACACACACATGCACACACATTAATGAACACATACTCATACGCTCATGCACATAGACACTGACACACTCATGTGCATACTCACTAATGAACACAAACACTCAGACGCATACCCATACACCCGAGCAGTTGTAACACTGCATGGGAAGAGCAGTGGCCTTTAACGGGATGGGGACCCTATGAACAGGGATGCAGGTGGAATTCTGCTGCTCAAACACTGGTGCCTTTCGACCAAGGCTCTCAACCTACGGGAAGTAGCCACTGAGTACTCAAGGTGTCTACAACCATGTGTGTTGGTGCACACCTGTCATCCCAGCGTGGGGGAGGTTGGGGCAAAAAAAAAAAAATATATAAATCAGGCGTGTAAGGCCAGCCTGACTACTTGAGACCCTTTCTCAAAACCACACCAAACCAAAAGGTTTCAGCCGACTCGGTCACTCGCTCCTATTCGTCAGCATCTACACACTGAACCTGCTGGAGGCTCCCAAAAGCCTCCACAGGGCCTTTGCATATGCGGGCTGTATCTGTGGAATGTGCCTCTTGCTCACACACAGATGCAAACCCTGGGCCCACCCCGTGGGCTGCAGTTCAGACATGCCTGGCTCCTCACGTGTGCTCGAGGTACACTGCAGATACCAGGAAGTCCACAGGACTTACTGCTGGATAGCCTAGGACATGATCCTCATTGTAAGTTCAATGGCAAGCTCACAAGACACTACATGCCCTGCACAACAGCCTATCACATAACGGCATGAAGCGAATAGTCACTGGATGTAGAAATACTTGCTGAGGGAATGCATGAAAACAGCAAGTGACCCTGGTCCCCACTAAGAGGCTGGCTAACTCCAGGTGCCCAGAATTCACAACAAGGGCACCGAGTGATCTAGATCCTCGTATCGGTCAGGGACCTCAGAGCTGCAGTACCCGTCTAAACACTAGCCAATCGGGAACCCCACTGTCAGACTGGATGACCCAAGGGCAGCTTCCCCAGGGTGGACACCGCACTCACCTACAGTGGCCACAGTCATAGCTATGCCAACATGATAGTGAAAATGTAGACTGAATTAACTTCTTCATGGGCTGAATAGAGTGTGTCACCAGGGCACTGAAGAGCTGGGATCGATGGTGTACAAATGTCAGCCACTGGGGGACCCTTAAGTCCACCCCAGAGGCCACGATGCAGATGCAAGGGAGGGTGGGGATTTACACACACACACACACACACACACACACACACACACACACACACACACCAGGGAATCAAAGCCTTAGTGAACAGATCTATGAGCCAAAACACCAAAACCACAGTGGCACAGTGGGGTTGGGGGGGAGTGCCTAAATCATCACGCCTGACGTTA
Organism: Tokudaia muenninki; assembly: GCA_036184385.1. Classification (NCBI taxonomy): domain Eukaryota; kingdom Metazoa; phylum Chordata; class Mammalia; order Rodentia; family Muridae; genus Tokudaia; species Tokudaia muenninki. Next base: position 3,257,811 of record BTHS01000017.1, read on the forward strand.
GAAGCCCAGGATTCTCTGGTTTACACTGAACCTGTTGTAACTGGCAAGGAGCCCATTTAGATGCTTTTAAACCCAACTCCGAACGCATCGCATATGCTACGCCCAATTTGAGACAGCAGTCTCTTCCAGAACCTGGCAGAAGCCTACTCGCACTCAACTGGCTGCTATTTATTCCCGGGTGGTCTCACTTACTGTGTATAAGTGCAGAACGACACGCCACGTTAGCCGGGTAGCTAACAGGTCCTTAGAGAAATGAAGAAAAGGGACTGAGCCAGGTCTGGGGTGGATGGGTGGGGGTGTGGGTTACTTGCTTGGTAGATGTCACAGGACCAAGAGTTGAACTCAGGTCTTACCCATGCTAGATAAGGGTTCTCCCAGTCCCCGATTCATACACGCATGGAAATACAATTCATGAATCATACATGATCGTGGAAATAGTGGGTAACAGGCAGAGGACAGGGATCATTCTCTGGGAGCTGGGGGGAGGCTAGGTAGCTGCATGAGGAGAATGAGCAAGGATCAGGCCAGCCCCGAATCTAGCTGTAGCTCAGCTCCCAGACTTGATTCAGCACGGCAGCTGCGTCACGCCACCTTCAAACGGATCTGCGTGCTCTCCAGCCATTTGCTGCGCTGTACCGGTGCCCGAGTCCTGGGAATGCCACCATCTGGCGAGGGATGTGGGCTAGGACCGACACCTTTTCAGCCTCTTCCGCTACATGACCTCGGTCCCTGAATCCTCGAAGCCACCCGAGCTAACCCGTCACTGTGGGAACAGCCAAGACGAGACTAACATCCTCTCCCCAGAGCCAAGCTGCAAGGCACACAGACATGTCCTACCACGGACCCCCAGATGACCAGCGCACAGCCATTGGTGAGATGCCACGGGAATGGGTGCATTTGTTCCTTGGTCCCCGCAATGGCATCTCCTCTAGAGCAGGACATGGTGGTGGACATTCAAGAGGCAGGGCTGGGGATACAGAGAGTGGCAGAGTGCCTGCCTAGCCCAGGAGAGGCCCTGTGTTTGTGATTCAGAATCCGCACTGCACCACGTACAGACACACACATAGGCACTCCAGGTGTGAAGGCACACACCTGTCACCCCAGCTCTTAGGAGACCGAGACAGGGAAATCGTGAATTCGAGACAAGCCTGGATTGGACAGGAGCCCTAAAGTATCACCCAGCATCACAGCGGAGCTTCTCCGGCCTCTTGTGTGAGCCTACTCCAGGTCAAGCCAGCTCGTGCCACATTCTGAACACAGTGCTTGGCTCTTCTCTTGACCCCAAGCTGGCTGCGTCTGGTGGTTTGCACTAACGCTGTCGGGAGAAAGTATGGTCCCGTACGCTCCCAGCCCAGGCAAAGAGTGGATCAAAATGTACAGCGTAGCTTCCAGACACACGCATCTCCTACTCGGTGGGGCAGCTGAGGAACCACGAGTTCATCTGTCCTAAGTGAGGACTGTCTGTCACAGCCTGATGTGGAAACACCTCCCCCAAAGAACACACTCCTGAAAGCAAATGACTCCCCAGCCCCTGTCCTGACCTCTAGGAACATCTGACCTTCTTCCCCCACACGTGTTGGCCCTAGCTGGACATTTGATAACCGCAGGGTCTGTATCCTGTCTGTCGGTCTCTGCTCCAGTCTTATCTTCTCTCCAGACAGGACCTGCCCCCTGGGCTCTTCTCTGTGGCCCAGTCCAGCCTCTCCCTGCCTCTGGCCTCTGACCTGAGAGGTTGGGTCCAGGACCCTTGATGGGTTCTGCCTCCCAGACTCAGCTGGAGGCTCAAGGGTTCTGTGTCAACCTCTTCTCCCTGGGCAGGCACTTCCCCAGCACAGGGCAGCTTCCTGGATCCCTGATGGAGTTCTGAATCTCCCAGACAGAGAAGACGCCTGCCTACTCCAGCCCCGGCTCCCCTCTAGCTGCAGCTCCAAGTACTTTTTCTCCAGCTGCCCTGGCCTTCAGTCCACAGTCACATCCACAGAAGAGTTACATAAAGGGTTTGAGGAAGTTCACAAGTATCCCCCAGTGACGCAGAACGGGACTATCTGCCACAGCCCCTCAGAGATTGATACAAACAGTCAGAACCCCCGCCCAGGCCAGCTATGCATCTAAAGAGTGTTACAGTTCATCTAAAGAGTGTTAAGAGTTCATCTCCCCTGCAAGCAAACATCCGCCTTTTCAATCCGACCGCCAGTTCCTTCCTACAATTTATGCTATTTTGGGACAATGTAGCCACTGGAGGACCCAGTCATCAAGCAGACTTCTTCCCCTCTTGTTTTCTCCAGGTTGGGATAATTGGCAAATTTCATCTTGGAAGCTACAGCTTGTCCTCTACAGTCTGGATTTGTAAATAAAGTTTTATAGAGCCCAGACACTGAGACCTCTTTCGGGAGCCACGATCTATCCTTTATTGAACAAAATTACTCTAATGTGCATAGCCGGGTTCCCTCAAACACCAGGTCTCCAAGGCCACAACTGCTCCTGTGACTGTGGCAATATTTCTGGCTGCAGCCAGCTTCTTCCAGTTCTACTAGTGAATTGCAAAACTGCTAATCAGACAGCAGAAGGTTTGAAAGTTTGGCTTTTTTGAGACAGGAGTCTCACATAGCCTCTGATTTGCTATGTAATCAAATATGGTCTCGGGCTCCTGCTCTCCCTGACTCTGCGATGACATTATACCCTTTTACTCCATCCCGCAGATCAACCCTGGGGCCTTCCCCGTGTTAGGCAAGCACTCTGCCAGCCGAGCTGTATCCTCAGCCCAGCAAGTTTGGTTTGTCTTCTAAGTTCCTCATGTATGAGACTGCGCATACAGGTAGGCCATAGCGCTCACATGCATGGAAGTCCCAAGCACAGTCCCTTTTGGGATTCCATCCTCTCCTACCATGGGACCTGGGGCTCGAACTCAGGCTGTCAGACTTGTGCTGCAAGTGCTTGGACCTGCTGGTCTCCCACTTTGCAGGCCTCTGGGAAAGCATTTAACAGCCTTAAACTCCAACATGGAGACCCAAAGGCCGCGGGGCAGTCTGCCCGCACAGCCAACGTAACCAGTGGGCATTCCCGGTGCGAACAGGAGCCTGGCACACGCTGCACGGTGCCAGTTCACACTGCTGTCTGGCAACCAATTTGTCATGTTGTTCTGGTTTTTCCAGACAGGGTCTTGTTATCTAGCGCTAGTTAGTTAGCCTCAAATCCAAGGCAATCCTCCTGCCTCAGCCTCTCAAGTGCTGAGATGGGTTTATGCTACCACACATGGTAGGATTTAGATTTTTTTTTTTTTTATGTTACCAGTATACTCTCAGCTCTGATACCTCACAGAGCATTTCCTGGTGCTTCTCAAATGCATGTCTAAGGGTATACCCTCATGTGATAATCTGAGTCCTGGCTAGTCTTAGGCCCTTTGAGAAACAGGACAGTGGAACAGGACAGTGGATATGCCTCAGTCAATCATGTCCTTGCGCACATGAGGACAGGAGAGCCAGAAGAAAAGCTGGCGTGCCGGTGAACGGTGCACGGCTGCTACTCCACCATTGCCCACTCTTGGGGAGTTCCTGACTAGCAAGCAATCCTGCGTCAGAAGCCAAGTCCAACACTGCAGTGATTGGGCTTAATTGGGTAATTATTTTCCCAGGGAATCTTGACCAGAAGACACGGGGCTGGGTCAGGAGGGTGTGAGCTGCTTCTCCAAGCCCTGAGTGTTTGCACAGTGATTCTCAGGGACCGATTCCATGCTGACCTTCCTGCTGGAGCTCAGGGTTTGCAGCCACTCCCCTGAAGCGGACCCAACAAGCACAGTGGGTAGACACTGGAGCCTGGCTGGCCTCTCCTCCCTAGAATCTGCCCCGCTCCACTTAAAGGCCATTATCACAAATGTGACTAGGTGATGGTTTCCAAGGGCCTGGACGGTGCGGTGCTCGGAGAGAAGGGAGTTGGCTAGAGCCAGCCCAGAGGCTGCGCAGGCCCAGCATAGCCAGGGAGGGAGAGGCATGAACAAAGACAGAATCAGAGCAGAGAGGTCTCCACCCCGGGGGCCCAACTCAACAATCCACAACACAGCTCTGAATGTCAGCACACTGTACTCTCCACGGGAAGTCGGGGAAGCCATTTTACACAGCGGAGAAAACAGCAATTCCCTCCAAGCACACATTCTGCAGGAATTGGCCGATACTTGCCCAAGAACCACCTACGCACAAACAAGTCCTTGCTAGGTTTTAAGCATAGCATCCTCTCCTCTCACGGGTCAAAATGGTCCATCCAGCTCCTTGGGAGGTTTTCATGTCTCCACCCCCCTAGAAGAGATGGAGAACAGAGTGAATCCCATTTACAAACGGGGACCCCTAAATGCAGCCTCTCTTTCCAGGGACAGCCCTTTACCCAGTACCATTTCCACACACCTAAACATGCCTTTTATAGCGACTTAACTAGAGCACACATCTCTCAGAGGAAGCCCACGTGAGACCCAGTTCTCAATGCAGCCAACCGAAGCCGACTCAGGAACAAGGCCCAGGCTGAATCCCTCGCAAGGCTGGTGTTCCCATCATACCCTACTCTGGCCACAGACCCTTTCTTTCCAGGGTTACCGGAAGCCCGATGACCTACGGAAGTGCTGGAGATCTATGGCCTGGTGCCCACGTGGCTCTTGACGCCCACCTCTACCTCTATGCTCATCATCAAACGGACACACAGAAAACAGCCCTCGCTCTGAGGACGCGCTACCCTGACTGCAGTTGGCTGTCACGGTTGAAACTGTAGAACACCCCTGGATTTGCAGCACACTTGATTATCATTGCTGTTTCCTTTTGAAGAAAAGCCGGGCTGCTTTGGGGTTTGCAATAAAACTTTTTTTTTTTCTTCAAAAATTCCTTTTTAAATAATTGTATTGGCTGGAGAGCTGGCTCAGCGGTTAAGAGCACTGCCTGCTTTTTTCTTTTTTTTTCTTTTTTTTTTTTTTTTGGTTTTTCGAGGCAGGGTTTCTCTGTGTAGCCCTGGCTGTTCTGGAACTCACTCTGTGGACCAGGCTGGCCTCGAACTCAGAAATCTACCTGCCTCTGCCTCTCGAGTGTTGAGATCAAAGGTGTGCGCCACCACTGCCCAGCTACTGCCTGCTCTTCTTGAGGTCCTGAGTTCAATTCCTAGCAACCACAGGGTGGCTCACAACCATCTGTAACGGGATCTGATGCCCTCTTCTAGTGTGCCTGAAGACTGCATGTGACCCTGTGTTGACTCAAGACCAAGGACAGAGGAAGGTAAAGTGGCATGGAGGGAGACTTCCACTCTGAATAAAACAGGCAGATGTGACCAGTGCGGTGGCCTTATCAGGACGAGATGCCTAGACTCACAGGAACCCTCTTGGAAACAAGAGGCCACCAGGGAAACAGTACTTTACAGAAAAATGACATGAACCCTTTGGGGTTCATACATAAAAACATACTTGTTTAAGACATTGTCCGTCAGGGCTTGTTAAGCACAGGTCAACATTCCCCGATAAACCCAGGAGCTTGGCATAGATTAAGTTGACACAGTCTCTAATGAGCAGATATGGACACTGCCAATGTGGGTCTTAAAGAAGTGTTCTGTTCAAACGCTCCGATAAAGAAGCACCCCAGAGCAGACCCGGCGGCGGGTTCCCAGAAAATCATAAGTGAGTGTGCAAGCCAATAAACAGAAGAACAGAACCCTTGCAGACTATTTGTGAGTGGTGGGATTGGGGTGTTATGTGGGGTGGGGTTTAAGATGTCAACAGCTAGAGGGATGGATTTCTAATGACAACTTAGGCTCTTTCATTAGCCTGCTGGCAGAGCACACACATTTCTCAGCTTGGGAGTAGAGAGATCAGACCCAGGGGGTGTTGTAGACATAGGTCACAAAGATGGCCACACCCTACACATCACCTTCTGCACAGACCTGACTAAAAGGAGCAGAAAAATAAAAATGCAAACGGCAAAATGCCGACCCAATCACTTGAGACTGAACTCATGCCCCAGCCCTGTGAGATCCTTCTGATTTGTCTCCAGCATTCACCATCTGGTCCTGTGCTGGGTTCACACCAACCACTCTGCAGTGACACGGACTTCCACATCAGCCAGCATTGCCAGCCCGGGACCAGACAACAGGCTTATCCCCAGCACACAGACAACCCAGGTTCTGTGAGGCTGAGGACGTTTACCTGCCCTGATCAGCACCGGGCAACCCAAGGGCGAGCCTCACCCTAACACTGTCAAGTTCAGCTGCCAGCAGGAGGTACAACCTTGTCCGTCTCCAGAACACAGCTTCTGTGCTCAGATTCTCGGGAAACACATCTCAAAAGATTTCACATCAGCGATGCTGGCCTCTTAATCACAGCTAGTTTCTCAACTCCAGCTGACCAGCATCGAGTGTCCCAGCGACTCGAGGGTTATACGTTATTGGTGCGAGTCTCTGTTAATCACAGATAATTCTTCGGCCCCAGCTGACCAGAACCACAAATTCTCAGCTCAAAATAGCAAAAGGCCCACAAAGTCTATGCCTCCCTCTGAAACCTAACAGGCCAGGCCTGCATCGTCTACACTGCCCTCAGGACTCTCATCTCCCAGGCTCCCACAGAACAGCTCACCAGCTCTCAACACTCAACGGCTTTTCTAATGCAAAGTTCTTTCCCCGGTCCTCCCCCAAAACATGATCAGGTCTGTCACAGCAATACCCCATTATCCTGGTACCAATTGTTGTCTTAGCGTTTCTCTTACTGTGATAAACACTATGAGCAAGCAAGTAGGGAAGGTAAGGGTTAATTCAGCTTACACTTTCACACCACAGTGCATCACTGAAGGAAGTCAGGACAGGACCTCAAGCAGAGCAGGGACCTGGAGGGAGGAGCTGATGCAGAGGCCATAGTGGGTGCTGTTTACTGGCTTGCTCAGCCTTTCTTATAGAACCCAGGACCACCAGCCCAGGGATGACCCCGCCCACAATGAGCTGGCCCCGCCCACGGTGGGCGGGGCCCTCCCCCATCAAACACCAGTGAAGAAAATGCCCTACAGGTTTGCCCACAGTCAGTTTTGTAGAGGAGTCATTTTTCTCCATTGCGGCTCCCTCCTCTCAGGGGACTCCAGCTCACAGTCAAGTTAACAGAAAACTAAACAGGACTGGGTTCTGAGGCAAAAGAAAAGTCTCTACAGCTGTGGCTCCCGCGTGGCTCCGAGGCCTGAGGAAACACAGGCAGAGCCCCAGAGCCCGGGCTTAGTCTGGTCCGACCACTGCTCTCCCCTCAGCTCCCAAGTCTTTACCAACCTGCTTCCGGAGGAGCCAAATTACACCATTAACTAGAGGAGGCTGCCTCATCCACCCCTCAGGGATTCACTCGGGACCGGCTAATTGGCAGGTAATGACTCACAATGAGTGTAATGGAGTCCTTTACACTTTAGCTCCAGGGAGCCACAAGGCATCTCAGAGAAAAGTGAAAAATATAATTAAAAACAAGTTTCCAGCTTGTCCGCTGGGGCGAGGTGTGGCGGGTGGGGTGGGAGGGGCCCGGTCTCACCTGTACTATGGACTTGTTCCTCCTTGAACCCTGTGACTCTACCGCTCATACGCGTGACATTTTTTTCCTTTTGCAGGTGTATGAGTGTGGCTTGCAAGCTCAAACACGTGTGGGTGCACATATGTGTGGGTGCACATGCGTGTAGTTCCAAGGTTAATGTCAGGTGTCTTTTAATCTCTGTCCACTTACATACTAAGGCAGGGACACCTCCTAGCCCAACATCAATCTTTTATCCGTCCACGTACAGCCGGCCACCCAGATACAGATCCCGATATTAGGACTCGGGTGATGAGTACGCCCGTGTTTGTGGCACGTGTCAGAGAGATCAGCAGGTGCTGTGCAAATTTGTCATCTCTAGGGCGGGAGGCAAGTGCATGAGTCGTCCGGCCCTGTTTTGGTTTACTTCGACTTCTGGAATTCCACGGGAAGCATCCTTCTGAATTATCAAAACAACGGCTCCATGAAATACCTCGTCAACCAGAGTTCACTTCTCCCAGAAGCCTTTGAGGCGGGTGATCCCCTGTAATGACGCTAACTGCCAGGGTCCTGGGGCAGACACATTGCCCAATATAACCTTACTCCAGCAATGGAGGGAGCTGGTTATGAATGCCTCCCCTCGCCCTCCCGTGGAAACTCTGGATGTGTGCCCCTCCGTAACACGGTTTTAGCTCCTAACCTCCCACCTGGTGTCTCCAGTCACCCAACAGACCTGCCTGCAAGCTATCCAAGCTCACCTCTGGACTTGGGGAACTGGGACACTCCAAAGCTCTGGTTTCCAGGAGCCTCGCTGGTGCTGATAACCACCAACAGGCCCCGGGTACTAGGTAGGGACCCTGAAGAGCTTCTCTCCCTGGGACTGGTGCGGAGCCTGAAGTGGGGGCCATCAGGACAGAGGGAACAGCAGAGGTAGCACTCGGCCACACTCCCCACTAGCACGTGGGGGGATGTGTCACCATTTTAGGTGTAGGTGGACAGTTCCCAAGCTCCGCGGTTCGAGCGAGTTCCCATTTCACAGTGGCTGGGGTGTGCGCAGAAGCCACGCTCTGCCTCAGCATCTTCTCCACAGCAGGTTACACGACCTGACTTTATCCCTCACTGCTAAGAGGCAGCAGCAGCGAGCCTCTGATATAGATGGGGTCACAAACCCCCAAACGAAAACACCCCATAACCAGTGAGCAGCTTCGGTGGGACAAGGGGGCTGCACAGGCTGCGGACAGAGGCTCCCCAAGTCTGCAGTAGTCCTCGAGGGGTCAAGTTGAAACCAGAGCGGCTGAGACCCTGTGTCTGCCTCAAACCGCCTCGCCTGAGAGGGAGGTAGGTGTGCCGGAGTGCAGGGGAGTGCAGGCGGCTAAACCCAAGGACTTAGTGGCTCAGAAAGCAGCCACAAGACCTGCTCGCACCAAACCCCGCAGCCCAGAAAGAGCAGTACCTGGCTTCAGTCACATTCGGAGAGGCGGCCAGCTCACCAGACCCCCCAACAGCCTGCAGCTGTGACAAACATCTGCCCTGGCCTCACGAACGCTTCCAACTCCACCCACACGCTCTGACGCTGTCCTCTCGGGTACCGAGCATCAGAAACCCAGAGTCCCCCGGTGTTAGAGGACCACGCAGTGTCGTGTCCAAAGGTCCCCCGACACTGTCCCCAGCACAGGTAACCTGCAGGAACCTCAGAGGTAAACTGCTCACTGGTGCACCGTCCTGGTACCAGACAGACAAACTCAACCTGGCCAGCACCCGAGTCAGATGCCTCTGGGGCAGAACTGTGGCCCCCCATTTCCTAGGACTGCTGACTCACCAAGGAACTGGTTCGAAACTCCAGTCACCCCATGGCATCACACACACACTGCCCCACTAGACGAAGCACAACATGCTGACCGCCAAATGATGTGGGTCACACATCGTTTGGTGTTCAGAGAGCGGGGTGAGGCTCAGATGAGTGACGGACTTGGGGCAGGTGAAGATGTGTCCTCGGCAAGGAGGGGAAGAGAGCAGGGTCCCTCTCAGGTAGTGATCGAGGAAGGCTCCAGGGAGGGGGGGTGACACCACAGCCGTGTGGCCTGGGAGGTTGGAGATGGCGGACAAGGGAGAAGCAGATGTCGAGAGGTTGAGAGCAGGAGCTGGGAGAAGAGGCAGCTGGGGCTGGTGGGGGGCAGGGGAAGGGGTTTTCGCCCAGTATGAAGGATAATTTGGGGCTTTATAGAAAAGCCTCCCTCACTTTGGGGACAGGAGTGAGAAGGGAAACTGAGGAAATTCTCTCATTCAGGGGGAGCTGCCAGGCTTAATGACTGGGGTCAGAACTTGGGGGGTTCAGGGAGTCGGGGTCACAGACAGAAGCCTTCCCCTCCCTCCACCTTAAAATCGAACCTCCTTCATGCCCCAGGCTGGCTCGGGGCACTTTGTACAAATCCGTGTATATACTCCTGAGCTGCCGCTGTTGCCTCTGGTTTTCAAGTTATTGCCCCCCACCCACCCGTCAGCTCCTCACCTGCTCATATAAACAGTAGGAGTCCCTCCAACCCCTGACCCCCTCCCTGGACAACCTGGGGTTTTCCTACCCGGCCCTTGGCCTGCAGGTAAACCAGGGAGCTGGGGACTTGACCCCCAACCTGTGTTTCTGCTTGCTGAGCCTTTGTTATCGCATCTGCAGAATGGGAACAGTGGGGTTGGAGGGTGGGTGGAGGATGGTTATGGAAGAGGGCAGAACAGAACTCGGCCCCTTCTGTGAAGCCCCAGCCTTCTGTGAGTCTCTCCTCTTGGCCACTCCCTCCCCTCTGCCATATTACACTGGACCCAGAGTCTTTTCCTATTTCAGGAATACATGTATTCAATAAACAAAACAAAACAAAAAAAAAAGGAACGCCTCCCTCCCTCTAAGGACCCCACTGCACTTTCCGGAGCACGAGAGAGTGGAATTACGAACCTGCTGTGAGTGGGGAGTCCAGCCCGTTCCAGGGCTGTAGGCTTCTGGGGAGGCAGAAATGGAAGAGGGAGGAAGATGTATTGGGAGAGCTGGAGGTAGTGAAAAATTTGGTTTCTTTAAAAAAAAAAAAAGGTTATGTGATTACGTTTTTGTTTTGATCCCAGGTGTGGGATATACGGGGCTGCTACAGATTGCCCCCTGCAGCAGGCGATGATTTGCCTCGTGCTCCGGCAAGGGCGTGATTCTGCCAGCTGCAGATAGTTTGTTTGGAATTCTGGAGACTCTTGAGAGCATGGGGGGGGCAGGGGGCGTGTACCTGGGGGGCGGGGAGAGAAGAGAAGCAGCTGCTTGCCGGGTCCCCACATTGCATTTGCTCTCTGCTGAATTACTGGTTGGCCACATCCTGACCACAAAGACTGGGTTTGTCCCAAGGAACTCAATGCCCCTAATCAGCAGGAAGTAGTCCAACAAAGTCTATATCCCCTTTCCCCTCTAACCTTCTTTCTTGCCTGCCTAGTGTTAGGGGAAAAGGATTGGGGTAAAAAAGAGTGGTAGGTATACGAACCCAACAGAGTATCCTAAAGTCCAGTTACAGTTTCACCATGAAGGCCTTGCCCAACCTGGGTGTCCTCAACTGTCAAAGGCTTCTGAATCACAAACAGGAAAAGCACTCAGCGATGTTTACATGTGAGTCCCCCGCCATGTGACAGGAACGTGTGACCAGGAACACAGGTGTGAACAGGCTTGGTCAGCAGGTGGACATGCAGAGGAAGGTGGGTCATGATAAACAGAGACCCTGCCCCTCCCCAGTAAAAATCCACAACAGCAGCGATACCATGAAGACAGCTTCTTGCAGAACACATCCATCTGGCTTCCTGCAGGGTCCCATCCCCCACTCTACCCCCCAAGGCAAGGCTCCAAATTCCCAACAAAAAATGCAGCTCCAGGCAGTAGGGGACAGGATGGTCAGGGACGCCCTGTCACTGACACCAGGAAATGGCACCAGCAAAGCCCCTGTCCCCTTTAAGAGAATTGTTTGGACGTGTCACCTGGATTCCACAGTGACTGGATGAGCTGGGTAGTTTTATGTCAACAAGACACAAGCTAAAGTCATTGAGGGGTTGGGAGCCTCAATTGAGAAAAGGTCTTTTTAAGACAGAAGGCAAGCTTATAGGGCATTTTCTTGATTAGTGATTGATGGGGAAGGGGGGGCACCCATTATGGGTGGAGCCATCCCTGGGCTCAGCGGTCCTGGGTTCTGTAAGAAAGCAGGCTGAGCAAGCTATGGGGAGCAAGCCAGTAAGCTGCACCCTCCGAAGCCTCTGCATCAGCTCCTGCCTCCAAGTTTATGTCCTGTGTGAGTTCCTGTCCTGACTTCCTTCAGTGATGAACAGTGATGTGGAAGTGTAAGCCAAATAAACCTTTTCCTCCTCAAGTGTGTTGGTCACAGTGTTTCATTACAGCAACAGTAACTCTAAGACACCAGGAACCACTGAGAGGAGGAAGTGGAGTACAGAGAGAAACCTGCCCGAGCCAAGCTCATGTTTGTTACAAAATTGCAGAGCCCCAAAGTCTTGAGTGCTCCGCAGCTAACTAGCAGGAGTGAACTGGAACAATCCTTCAAAGTCAGGAGCCCGAGGGACAGGCTGCCAGGACCGGGTGAGGATGTATGGTCAGAGTGGGACCAGAGTTCTGGCTCAAGACGTCAGCTGTGTAACTGGACCCTCAGTTTCCCCAACTGGGGCAGAGGAGCAGACTCGGTGTCTGACTGCCAAGGAGCTAAGAAGTACACAGGATCCAGCCCATGGCAGGAAGCCAAGGCCAACAGTCGCAAAGTTGCCCACCCATTCCTGAAGTCACCTCGTTCACAGCTAGCCTGCTGGCCCAGCCTATCAGGGAGAGACTGAGTCAGCCATCCAGGAGGAGGGTCATCAGGGAAGACACCCAACATGGATCTATGGCATATGTGTCCCCACACACAAATACAACACACACAAAGGAAAACAACACATGCATACACACACACCACAAAAAGAAACAACACGCATACACACATACAACACAAATACATAAAACAAGGGTAACAACACATGCACACACAAAGGGAAACAACACATGCATATACACATGCAACACACAAATACATACAAGGGAAACAACACATGCACACACACAAAGGAAAACAACACATGCATACACACATACAACACATATACATACAAGGGAAACAACACATGCATACACACACATACAACACACAAATACAAGGGAAACAACACATGCACACACATACAACACACACATACAAGGGAAACAACACATGCATACACACATACAACAAATACACATGCAGAGAAACAGAGGAGTTGTTGTGCAAAGGCCCCATGGTGGAAAACTTGTGGGAAGAAGGGACCCTTCCCTTGCATAGTACACCAGAGTAGAAAGCAGGGGAGGGCACTGGGGCACGAGGCTAAAGGAACGTGACTGCCCGGAGACTGGGGAGTGACTAAACAGGCTGGGGCATCCTGGCTTGAGATTAAACTATCCCAAGGGAAGTTCACAAAGCTGCTAATGGCATGACGCTAAGCAGGAAGGGCGTCTGAAAAGCTGGACACATCTGGGGATCTGCAAAGTTGAAAAGAACAGCCACCAAAAAAAAAAAATAAAATAACTGGCAAAATCCGCACCCTGCAAAATGCCTCCACGCCCTGGCAGTGCATCGGTGTGCTCGTCTGATGGGGAGGCTTCTGCTTGTCTGATGGGGGAGGCTTCCGCTTGTCCGATGGGGGAGGTCTCTGTGAGGTAGCCCTGCTGTTTGCAGAGCACCAGGTTTTAGCAAAAAAAACCTTCTTGTTTTTAATGCTGAACAAAGAGGCAGAGTGTGGTTTGCTGCCATCTGCCCCATCCACAAACCCCAATGAGGCTCCTGGAGCCAAGGTCTTAGGAGGACAGCCACTCTCATCCAACGCTCAAATAAACAAACGTCCCTTTGGCAGAGGTCCCCTCGCCCCTCCCCTCCCCTCCAGAGCTGGAAATCAGACAATAGCAGTGTTTTCTGAGAGACAGTGAAGGGCTCGGCTCGGCAGTGGGAACTCGCCCAAATACAAGCTTCCCCACCCAGGACCCTCCCTTTCCTAGTCCGGGTCGGTCCTCCTCCCACTCTCTCCTGTGCCAGATGCTTCCCCTAGAGCCCCGACCAGCCCTGAATTCCTGAGGCCCAGAATCCAGAATGTTAAACACCCAGGCTCCCCGGTCAAAGCGTGCCAGAGGAGGACGAGGCCACCCGCGAGCCTGCTGTACCGGTCACTCCGCAAGAGCTTGTTAAATAAGAACCTTCTAGGTAGTGAAGTCACGTGTGCTTCTCGGGAGGAAGAACTGGCAGGGGGTTGGGCGATGTGGAAGGGTTAGAGGTCAGGGGGCGGGGCCCAGGTCTACAAGATACAGTCCTAACCCTAACCTTGAGGGCTCCTGAGAAAGGGGACGTAGGACCCTAGAGGATCAGACCTACATGTGGAGAAGGAGCCTGTCAGGGGAGGGGTTTCCCGGACAGCGGACCCAGGAATCAGAGCCCACGGGAAATGGGAGGGGGACAAGTTGGATGTGAAGGCCACCCTACCAGGCAGAGTCCATGCAGAATGAGTGAGGAGACCTCAGTGGGGCCCAGGAAGCCCCTGGGTCTTCAGGGCAGTGACTCTGCCGAGTGCCTCCCTGCAAGAAATATACGAGAGGAGGGTGTTTCCCAAAATCTCAGCATCTAGACTGTGAGCACCAGGGCTCCGGCCTTGGGGACCTCCCCTCCAGGATAGGTCCCTGTTCATATGAGCCCAGGACCCAGTGTGCGTCCAAAGGCCTGCAGCGGACATGCTAGCAGGTATCTGAATGCTAGGAATACACAGAGGGATGTGGCTCCCATAGGAGCCACCAGTGCCACCCCGTAGAGCATCCGGAGTCCATCGCTGCCTGACATCCACTGAGCAGGCCTCCGACCAGCAGTGCCAGCAAGGCCTTGACATTTGTAGGCTACGAATTTAAAGGCAGGACGTGATTCATTCACACAGGCCTTTCTCGAGGAGGAAGGAAACGGCCCTCAGATCCGCAACCAAATTTAACTTCTCCACGCACGCACCGTAGCCAGTAGCGCAGGGGGACGGATGTGTGCACAGGGACCCTCACCTACCTCTTGGGAATCATAGCTCAGCTTTCTCCAGAAGGACCTCCTGCTACCCCGAGCGCAGGGCAAGGAAACCTTAAGGAAGGGGGGGGGCAGTCCAGTAGGATGTGCGGCAGGCGGAGGGGCAACTGGTCCTTCCCAATCTCCATTCTTTCTCCTTCTCCATAGACAGGGGCAAAGAGATAAAGTAATTTTACTGTCTCTCGCCACCCTGGGAATTTCAGACCCTGTGAACAGGGTTGGCTCAGGGGCAAGCGGGCACACCCACGCCTGGGAGAGGCGCCTCCACTGTGTTAGGTCCTGAGGGACAAACACAGTACCCTTGTACACTCAGGGCTGGAGAAGCGGTTCACAGGGGTCGGCAGTCAGAGCCTCCTGGCCTGGCCTTTAGTCCTGGGACCAAGACTCCCATCTGAGTTCTTCAGGATACTCAAGGACAGGTGACAGGTGGCTGGGCTCCTCTATGCAAACCACAGGGGAGGATGGACACTGTGTCCCTGGCCTCCTAGCAGGAAAAGACACATAAGCCGGGACTCCCCAGGACCCAGCTGTGTCTGAGGCGACCTCCACCTTCAGGCCTGTGGAGCACACAGAACCGGCCATAACCTCTAATTCTCATCCCAGCTGTGTGAGCCTGGGAAAAGAGCTCACTCTCTCTGGGCCGCCATCTCCTGGGGTGACAGCCAAGCTGCTGGGCCTTCCACAAGGGCTGGGGTGAGGTTCAGTGTAGAGAACCAGCCTGGCGTGCATGATGCCCTCAGTCCTTACCCCAGCACTGAGAAAACAGAGTTCAGTAGCTCGATCAGGAGGTCAGGGTCATCCTCAGCTACATAACAAGTTTAAGGTCTAGATCCTGTCTCCAAAGTAACAAACACCGAAGTGAAACGAGTAAGCTTAAGTGTGTGTGTGTGTGTGTGTGTGTGTGTGTGTGTCTTTGAGAGTGTATCTGTGTGTGCACATGTGTCTGAGTGCACATTTCTGTGTCTGTGTCTACGTCTACACGCATCTGTGTGTGTGCATGTGTCTGTTTGTCTCTATGTGTATGTCTGTGTATATTTATGTGTGAGCATGTGTCTGTGTGTGCATGCATGTCTGTATATGTGTGTCTGTATATGTATATCTGTGTGTGTATGTGTGTGTCTGTGTGTGCATGTGTGTCTGTATGTGTATATCTGTGTATGTCTGTGCATATCTGTGTCTGTGTGTATGCATGCATGTCTGTGTCTGTGTTTATATCTACATGTGTCTCTGTGTGTGCATGTGTCTGTGTGTCTCTATGTATCTGTGTGTGTATGCATGTGTGTGAGCATGTGTCTGTGTGTATATGTGTGTACATGCATTCTGTATATGTGTGTGTACATCTGTATATGTGTGTCTGTGTGTGCATGTGTGTCTGTATGTGTATATCTGTGTATGTCTGTGCATATCTGTGTCTATGTGTATGCATGCATGTGTGTGTGCCTGTGTGTGTCTGTGTGTGTATACATGCGTGTGAACTTGTGTCTGTGTATATCTCTGTGTGTGCATGTGTGTCTGTGTGTATATCTGTGTATGTATGTGCATATCTGTGTCTATGTGTATGCATGCATGTGTGTGTGCCTGTGTGTGTGTCTGTGAGTGTATATCTGTGTATGCATGTGCATATCTGTGTCTATGTGTATGCATGCATGTGTGTGTGCCTGTGTGTGTGTCTGTGAGTGTATATCTGTGTATGCATGTGCATATCTGTGTCTATGTGTATGCATGCATGTGTGTGTCTGTGTCTATGTGTATGCATGCGTGTGAACGTGTGTCTGTGTGTATACCTGTGTGTGTGCATGTGTGTCTGTGTGTGCATATCTGTGTCTGTGTGTATGAATGCGTGTGAGTGTATGTCAGGGAAAGGACAACCTCCATGCTGCCTGCCTCCATGTTTGTTTGTTTGTGTTTTTCACTTTAATTTTTGAGACAGGGTCTCTCCCTGGGACCTGGAGCTCACCGACTAGGTGAGGCTCAGCTGCCCACAAGCTCCAGGGATCCACCCTCCACTCCACATACATATACACACACATACACACACGCACACCTAAGCCTCCAATCCCAGCATGTGACTCCTCCTTCATGCACAGTAAGCACCTTACTGAACTGTCACCCCAGCCCCAAACGGCTCTAATCTACGAGTGCTGTCCTTGCCAGAAAGAGGATGCACAGCTATGAACTACGAAAGCCTAGCTCTCAGGTGCACTTTCTCCTCCCTCCATCCCATAAACACTATCTCCGTTGTGTACTCCCTGCAGCAACCAGCAGAGCTGACCCAGGCAGGTGCCCGGTGGGTTCGTGAAAGAAGCTCAGAGAGGTCAAGGGCTCACACCAGGTCACACAGCAGATAGTGCGCAGAGTAGAATCAGTCATTAGACCAGTGACCCACGGCGAGGACACAGAAGTTTTCCCTGTTGTCTGTCTTCCTGCGGCCTGACCTATGCCCAAGGCCTTGGCAGGGACATCTTCCAGCTCAAGGATCCTACTGATAAGAGCTTCTTGCATCCTTCTAAGGTTCTGCTGTGGGCCAGGGGGTGCCCTGGAGGTGTATCACCAACACCCACAGGACATGTGCCAGCCGCCAGCCACAGCGACTCGGCGACCCCTCCGTCCCAGGGCTCCTCCCTCCCTCCTCCGCCCCTTTATAACCCCATGTCTGTGAAGGTGAAGAGCACCCGGCCCGAGCTGACCACCAGAACTGAGAGTGCCAGGCCCCCTCAGGCGTGACGCTCACGGTGCCAGCAATGCTCGGGGACTGGCCGGGGCTGTTTGCTTTCCTGTGTTTGTGTTATCAAAGTCACCTTCTACTTGGACACCATGGCTGGCTGTTCTCACTGTGGGGCCATGACTCTGAGACTAGCTCAAGCACAGCCCAGTGGGGTGACCTGAGTGTGTGTGAGTCTGTGTGTGTAAGTATGTGTATGTGCATGTATGTATGTATGTATGTGTGTGTCTGTGTGTACATGTCTGTGTATGTGTGTATATGTATGTGTATGTGTCTGTATGTATGTGGGGGGGTGTATGTGTGTGTATGTCTATGTGTATGGGGGTGTGTGTATATGTGTATATGTATGTGTGTGTGTGACTATATATATGTGGGGGTGTGTATATGTGTATGTATGTGTGTGTCTATGTGTATGGGGGTGTATGTGTGTGTATGTGTGTCTATGCATATGGGTGTGTGTGTGTATGTATATGTCTGTGTGTGTCTGTGTATATGTATGTGTATGTGTCTGTATGTATGTGGGTGTGGAGGTGTGTGTATGTATGTGTGTGTCTATGTGTATGTGGGGTTGTGTGTATGTGTGTGTATGTCTATGTGTATGGGGGTGTGTGTGTATGTGTATATGTATGTGTGTGTGTGACTATATGTATGTGGGGGTGTGTATATGTGTATGTATGTGTGTGTCTATGTGTATGGGGGTGTATGTATGTGTGTGTATGTGTGTCTATGTGTATGGGTGTGTGTGTGTGTATGTATATGTCTGTGTGTGTCTGTGTATATGTATGTGTATGTGTCTGTATGTATGTGGGTGTGGGGGTGTGTGAATGTATGTGTGTGTCTATGTGTATGTGGGGTTGTGTGTATGTGTGTGTATGTCTATGTGTATGGGTGTGTGTGTATATGTATGTGTGTGTGTGACTATATGTATGTGGGGGTGTGTATATGTGTATGTATGTGTGTGTGTCTATGTGTATGGGGGTGTATGTATGTGTATGTGTGTCTATGTGTATGGGTGTGTGTGTGTATGTATATGTCTGTGTGTGTCTGTGTATATGTATGTGTATGTGTCTGTATGTATCTGGGTGTGGGGGTGTGTGAATGTATGTGTGTGTCTATGTGTATGTGGGGTTGTGTGTATGTGTGTGTATGTCTATGTGTATGGGGGTGTGTGTGTATGTGTATATGTATGTGTGTGTGTGACTATATGTATGTGGGGGTGTGTATGTGTATGTATGTGTGTGTGTCTATGTATATGGGGTGTATGTATGTGTGTATGGGGGTGTGTGTATGTGTATATGTATGTGTGTGTGTGATTATATGTATGTGGGGGGGTGTATATGTATATGTATGTATGTGTGTGTGTGTCTATGTGTATGGGGGTGTTATGTATGTGTGTGTATGTGTGTCTATGTGTATGGATGTGTGTGTGTGTATGGGTGTGTGTGTGTATCTATGTGTATGGGGGTGTGTGTGTGTGTGTGTGTGTGTGTGTGTGTGTGTGTCAGAGCCACGGGGCCCACAAGCCTCCACAGCCCTCTCTGCTGACTGGATACTTGGAGGTAGCTCTTGGTACCAAAGGAACTGAAGGAGTTTCCTTCCTTAAGGTAGATGTTCAGACTCAGGTACTCATGTCAGCACCTCTGTCTGTCTGTCTGTCTGTCTGTCTGTCCGAAGATCAGCCAGGGACTTGCTGAGAGCCAGCCAGGCGATGGGCCTCTTAGATGCAAGAATACTCCAGCAGGACAAGCCAGCAGATGAGGTTCACCGGGCCCACAGCATGGACCCCAGACCTTACTAGCAAAGGCAGGGGTGGCCACGGTGGCTCCCAGCAGGCATCTTCCATGAACTGAGCGTACAGAGACCAACTTGACGGGGATGGGGAGATGCCGGAGTGAAGCTCTGCTACACAAACCTGAGGACCTGAGTTGGGATCCCAGCACCCACGGAAAAGCCAGCATGATGGTGTGTGGCTATTACTCTAGCAAGGCTGGGAGGTGGGACAGCCGGATCGCTGGGGCCCAGTGGCAGGCCAGCCAGGTTCAGTGAGAGACAGCCATGGGGGACTGGGGGGGGGGGGGCACCCACATGCTCATTCTCGCGTCAGCACGGTCATGTGCATACACACACATGCACACCACCCAACGCGCGCGCGCACGAAATATATAAGTAAACAACGAATTGATAACACCGAGCCACCTACAGCCAGGGCCGGCCGCCGACACGGGTGAGGGTGACCCAGATTTATTGGAGGGAGTTAGTGAAAGGGACAAGCACCGATCAGGGCCAGCTGAGTCAGCATCAGAGCTGGCACAGACGGGAGGGCTGGGGGAGGGGAGGGGAAGGAAGGGGCCGGCCTGCACACGAGGCAGCGCAAGAGAGGCTGAGACCCCCACCTCAGCCCCACGTCACACCGAGGGAACTGAGGACTGAGCCACTACAATGTCCCCAGCCAAGGTCACACAAAAATTCGGCACCACGCCAATCCCCTGCAGATACCCCGGCTCCCAACTCACCTCTGAGAACCTGACTCCATCATCCACCCTGCCCCGTGGCTCCCCACACCCTCTCCTCTCTCTGCCCTTCCAGATCTCCATGGCCGGCCCAGCCAGTCCTCCGGAAGCTGCTTCCGCAGCCAGGGGAGGAGGTAGACAGTTCTCGGGAGCTCGTCTTACATGGGTCACCTCCTGACGGTCCAGCGGTTAGAACTTGGATGCTGGCCAGGCCTCGGCAGGGACAGGAAGCATCCTCTGTGATGGTGATTAGGTCTCATGAAGGAGTCTAGTGTGCCGGCCAGGAAGGGATGAAGTCCTAGTCCGCACTGCTCCCACACCATGAGCTAAGGACAAAGCCTATGGAGCTATAACCTTAGAAGTCTGCTGTGGTCCCCACTCTGCCCTACCCGCTCCATCTGACAGCTACAGTTTACAGATGTCTAGGAGTCGGTCCACTGAAAATAAGGAAAAGTATGCAGCCCTGTAAAATGGCAAGCTGTAAAGATGGAGGGTATCGGCTGCCCAGCTGTTAAGAGCACTAGCTGCTCTTCGGAGGACCAGGGTTCAATTCCCAGCACCCACATGATGGCTCACAACTACTATAACTCTACTTCAAGGACTCCAACACCCTCCCACAGACATACATACACGCAAAGTACCAACAAACATAAGATAAAAGTAATAACTCATTTAAAAAGGAGAACGGAGGTATTAACAAACAGGAGTCTCAGAACTTTGTTTTACAGAAAAGAAAATGAGGCAGGAAGAAGTGACGTGAGGTCCCCAGGACGGCACAGCTGAGAGTTTCTAGAGAATGAAATCCCGTCCTACGGCGTGCGTGCGTGCGTGCGTGCGTGCGTGCGTGCGTGCGTGCGTGCGTGCGTGGACATCTCTCAGTGAAACGTATGCTATCAGCATGGAATCTTTAGAGCATATGGTTACGGGTCTTCCCTCCTGTCTGACAGCCCCATGTCGGACAGAGGAGTCTGAGGTTGGACCGCTGCTCGCTCAGGTAAGGGAGCTGTTCGCCCAGGTAAGGGACAGCCACATTCTAAGGCAGAAGCACACAGAGACAACTGCACAGAAAACAGAAGACCGGCCGCACGTTGGTGCACTAGACAGCACCCTCGTGGCACCTTCAGGCTGAGGGACGCATAACCATGCAAGGAAGGAGCCCTGCGCACACAGTAGGAGCTTTACCGCACACAGTAGGAGCTTTGCCCATCCCCACCCGCCTTAACAGAGCCACAGCAGTACCCATCCACCACAAGCCCTAACGTGCACACCTGTGACCCCAGGCTGTGTGGCTCCGAGTCGGGTGGGGTTGCCCCTAGAAGAGCCACCTCCCAGGGGTGACTCAGGCTGAGAACTGGGGAGCACACCCAGTGGATGCAGGGCTGAGCCCTCGCCAAAGCTGGGGAAGATGGCTCACACCTGCCGGCTGGGTCAGCCTGCATTCTGGGCATTCCGAAAATTCTTCCGGCTTTGGGCCGCCGCCTCCCTCCCTCCCTTCCACCCACTTTTGAGTGAACGGAAGGAAAGTAGAACAGATGGGCTGTGGAGGAGTCTGTGGTTCACAGGCGTCCGCACTCACTCTGAAGTCAAATCTGAGAGAATCCAGGCCGTCTCACCTCTCCAGTAGGGACGGTGTCACCTATCACTGGCACATTCTAACCAAGTCCTAACTGCACATCGGAAACAGTTCTCAATGGAGTCAGTTCAAGTCTCAATGGGAGACAGGACCAAGGCTGGACCCTAGACACCACCCTGGAAATAAGGGGCTCTCTGTCTCCATGTCTCTCTCCCCCATGGTGGCAGGGGCCTAGCCTGGGGCCTGGGTACACAGCAGGTACTCAATAAGTAACAAATATGAAATGGGCCCACTCTCCCTGGAGAAGGCAGAACTCTGGCTGGACGTGGGACCTCCCAGGACAGGGGAGTCCTGGTGTCTCCACCGCAGCAGACGGGAATCTCTCCTGAAGTTCCGCGCCTCAGTCAGCTCGTCCATGAAAAGGTTAAGGATGCAGACCGACTGTCTGAGTCACTCTGAGGGTGACAAGAAGACGCAGAACCCAACACCTCCCGAGCTAGAGACTTGGCACGCACCACATCCTGGGCAAACTGTTGCTCCCCCAGGCCCTGCCTTTTAAAGGACTGGCTTAGATCCTTCCTGGAGGTGTAGCAGGAGACTCGCTTGGCTCTCTATCTGCTTGCACCAGAGAGAGGAGAAACTCACCATGGCACCGCACAGAGAGGCCCACGCTGGGAACTTCCTAATACACTTTAATCCTCACTGGCCCCAGCCTCGGCCCTTCCGGCGGCCAGGCATGGTCCCTGACACACTAACAACCAACTGAGCCCAGCCTGAAGTGAAAGATGAACTTGGGCGGGGGTCCCAAGTCAAAGGTCCCTGGGAGTTCCCTCCCCAGCCTGCCTGGTGCCCTAGACAGTCTCAGAGGGCAAAGCCTGCCAATCCTGGGCTTCATGTTCCAACAGGCCAGGCTGTGTAGTTCACAGGGTGACCCTGGGCAGCCAGAGCCACGGGCCTCTCCTGCTGGGATGTCCTGCACACTCGCTCCTCGGATGGGCAGTTCAAACCCCGGAAAGGCCTGTAGCCACAGAAGGGACGAGACAAACAAGCAAAGCGCAACGAAGTGAGGGGGTAGTGAGAAGCTGCCGCCCTGACTTGGGGGAGGTGTTCCAGCTTCTCCAGGGGGCAGAACCGCGCAGGACAAGCCAGTCCCTCCATCTGCCACCCCTGGCAGGGCCTCTAGGATTTTTGGCTACCTTTTCACCTGTGTTAACAAAAGCAATTCAGGGTACTGCAACCAAAAGCACTAGGTAGCCCAGGCTGGCCTCAAACTCGTGGGCAGTCCCTCTGCGTCTCCCTCTCCTGTGCCGGGATTACAGGCGTGGGCCACCCCCAGGCCAATCTGTGTTAATGATTAATTATTTTATGGCCGCTGCCGTCCCTATTTTCTGCTGGCGGTGCAAACAAGGGAGGTTTAAAGTCATAGCTTGACATCGGCTGCGCACATTAAGGAAAGTGACTCCAAGCTGAGCGCACGCACAGTGTGAACTGGGCCTGGTATCGTTATCACGTTACAAGGTCCTAAAGCATCACAAGGGATGTCTACAGTTATCTGTCTTTAAATTTTTTTTTTATTAGATTGTTTGATTGACTGATGATTGGTTGATGGGGTGGGAGAGGGGGTGGCGTGTGCGTGCACAAATGCGGAGGAGGTCAGAGTTCGACTTGAAGTTGGTTCTCTCCTTTCCATCTGCGGGTTAGACTGAACTCCAAGACCCCGGAAGAAAGAGCCCTTATCCGCTGAGCCATCACCCTAGAGCCCATTCTTTGTTCTGGAGAGGAGCTGAGGCTCAGAGAGGCTGAAGCACTTGCCTGAAGCCACACAGCGCTGAGCAGAGCTAAGCATCCAGTTCACCAGAGAGTGAGGATCTGGAGTCAGGCTGTAGGGACCTGCAGCCCCCTTCCTGGCCGCCGAAGGTGACTCTCAAGACTCAAGTAGACCCATGTCCAGACGGACGCAGAGCCACAGGCAGGGAGAATGCCCACCACACATCCCTGTTGCTTTGCCACAGACACTGCCATTCTTGCCAAAAGCTAGGTGTTGGCAGAGGAGGTGACCCCTCCCAGAGATCTGGAAGCAGAGAGGCTAAAACAGAGGCCGTGATGCACAAGGCTAAGGGCAAACCTCCCTGATCTCTCAGACTCACTTCGCACTCAGAGAGGGCAAGCCAGCTGCCTGGGGGTCACACAGCACACCCATGCTACTACACTCATGCGTCCAGCCCAGTCCCGATCAGGCGCTCACCCAAGCTCTCCACACACCCACGATCATTCATGGCCAACGGAGGTCCCCAGAAACCTGCGTGCTTCCTGGATGGACAGCACGGTGACTTCTCACTCACGGATCAGGACTGAGTGGTCGGTCACGGGGCTCGATCCCCTCTAAGGCGTCCTATATCGGGTAGAGAAAAATCTCACAACCTACAGACAGGCAGTCAGCCAGCTGCAGCTGGGACAGAAGCCCGGACCACATCCATCACTTCACTTCTGTCCTCAAGGTGCTGGTGGCTTCCTGGAAGGCGAGCAACCTCTCTGGGCCTCCTAGACTAAGAGTACCACAGCCAGCATCCACCATCCTGCTTGGTCTGCCACCGCAGGCCTGTAATCCCAGACACCTGGGAGGCTAAGACAGCAGGATGGTGACTTCCAGAGCAACCTGAGCAAGTAGAAACAGGACAGGAGATGCCGCATGGTCCACCACGCCGGAAGCCCTACGGTCCGTCCCGTCCCTGGCACCGCCAGACGAAACCACAAACAAGACCGCTCCAAGTCAGCGCTCAGGCGGGGTCCTTTGAGGCTCTCCCTGTCAGCACAGCGATGCTTGCTGAGTGCCTGAGCCAGCCACTGTGATGGCTACCATTTCACAAGTGCAGAAACAGACGTCTAGAGAGGTTCAGCAACCAACCCAAAGCCACACAGCCAGCAAGTGGCGGAGCTGGGATTTGAACCTGGACAGTTTCTCTCTCTCTCCAAGCTCCTTATTGTACTCTCATCCTGTGCTAAACACACTCAGGCTCGGGGAGACCCTCACAGCCATCGCCGCTGACCACCTGCTTCCTGCCAAGCACGCCAAGGTCCTTTATGGTAACAAACACAGGACCCAAGTCCCTCTCCGGGAACGGGCTGAGAGGTAGGCAGGCTACTGAAAGTCATGATCCCAGACCTTGGGAGGCTGAGGCAGGAGGGTCAGGAGTTCAAGACCAGCCTTGACTACTTAGAGAAACTATCTCTAAAGGCAAATAAAGGAAACAGGTCGTGAGGCTCATAGGAGGTCGGGCGAGGGACTGAACTGTGCCCACCAGTTCACGGCAACGTGGCCAGGATCAGAGAGCTAGCAGTACCATCTTCCAGATAGGGAAACCGAGGCCGTTTCTGCTTCGGAATTCGTGTCCCTGCCCTCCCCACAGCCTAACTTTGAGACCACTGCTCCCACACAGATCGTGGGCTGATTCCTACCCTCTCCTCAGCCCCTGCACTCCAGAGAAAAACGTGTGACCCTAGTGGGATGCACAGCTGTCAGCAAAGACCTACTCAACCTCCGGGAGGAAGCGCACTGGGCTCGCTGATGGGGAGGGGATCCTGTCACTTGTGGGGACTTAGAATAAGGACAGAGGCAAGGCTATCTCACTTCCTCCTGAGGTCCTCGCTAGGTCCTATACACCTGCTACCTCACCCCTGCACACCTGCTACCTCACCCCTGCACACCTGCTACCCCACCCCTGCACACCTGCTGCCCCACCCCTGCACACCTGCTGTCCACCCCTGCACACCTGCTGCCCCACCCCTGCACACCTGCTGCCCCACCCCTGCACACCTGCTGCCCCACCCCTGCACACCTGCTGCCTCACCTCTGCACACCTGCTGCCCCACCCCTGCACACCTGCTGTCCACCCCTGCACACCTGCTGCCCCACCTCTGCAACCTGCTGCTTCACCCCTGCACACCTCCTGTCCCACCCCCCTGCAACCTGCTGTCCCACCCCCTGCACACCTGCTGCCCCACCCCCTGCACATCTGCTACCCCACCCCTGTACACCTCCTATCCACCCCTGTACACCTGCTGTCTCATCCCCTGCACACCTGCTGCCCCACCCCTGCAACCTGCTGTCCCACCCCCTGCACACCTGCCACTCCCCGCCCCCAAGAGCACACCCCTCACTGCTGTCAGCCAGGAGATCTGTCAGAGGACAGTTCAGCCAAGCCACTCCCTGACCGGAGTGCAAAAAAATCATGCCTATGCTTAAACGATTTATTTATTTTATTATATATGAGTGCACTGTCGCTGCCTTCAGACACAGAGGGCATCAGATCTCATTACGGATGGTCGTGAGTCACCATGTGGTTGCTGGGATTTGAACTCAGGACCTTTGGAAGAGCAGTCGGTGCTCTTAACCACTGAGCCATCTCTCCAGCCCCATGCCTATGTTTAAAAGTCACTCATTTGGGAGATGCCTGTCACACAAAGCGATCACAGAGAAAGCAAACCAACACGGGAGCCACACACTTCGGAGACACTAGTGCGTCCATTGCCAGCCGTCTTCCAAGACACAGGCTGCCAAACTCCACACAACTTACAGGGGCTCTGACCTTCCCTACTGTGGGGCCGCAGGCTCCAGATTACTGCCCCCGGGAAGACAAAGCCACCAGCCAGCTGCACCTCATGATGCTAGTTTTTGTCAGTCTCTGCCCCGCACCCCAGTCCCCCGCCCCGCAGCCAGCCCCCCACCCCGGCGGCTGTTCGCTGAGCACCTTCTCTGTCCAGTTAGGACCAACACACACCCAAGTCCATCTCAGTCCCCACAGCTACCCTCACGGGTAAGTCATTTGCCTCATTTACAAAGGAAACTGGCTCAGAGAGGTTAACACACTTGACTGCAGTCACACAGTAGATAAAGTCAGGACTTAATTACGAGGGCAGAGCAGATCTGAAAGCAAGCATCATGGTTGGCAGATGTGACGGGGGCTCAGGAGGAGTAAGATCCTGTGTATGTGAACCCTTAGGAGGACCAAGAGGGGCTGGGAAGTGCGGCTCTCCGAACTGTCCACCCTGCTGGGCATCTGGGGTCTGACACTTTGGTTTCCTGGAGCATTTTTACAACGCGCTCAGCTGACTCAGGTATAAGCGGTCAGCGATCATCCTTTGAAAACATATTCCTATCCTCAACAGAGACTGGGCTGTAAACATTTCAAAGGTCACCTAACCGCCCGATTACCGAGAAGGACAGCACTAACTCAGGCCCCAAAGTCAAGTCCTTAATTGCTTCCTGATAGGTGACGCACCCTCTCCCCCACACAGCTGACTAGAGGATTTCTGGGGACAGGAGAGCTCCGAGTTCTCAGGCCCAGGGATGCTCCCGCATAAGAGACTCCGTGAGATATCCATCTTGTGTCCAGCCCTCCACTCAAACAGCGATCCCCTACCCTGGGCCAGCAGTCAGGGTGCGGGCAGTGGGTCAACACACTTAGCCATGGAGACATGCAGAGTTGGGAGGTCAGAACTCAGCTCCCCCTCTCCCCTAAACTTCCATTTCATGAGCTGCTCATGGGTATAAGTGCTGGAGTCTCCACAGCCAACACTGCCTGAGAAGACTGTCACAAAAAACAGAGGGGACAGACAGAGGG
Organism: Tokudaia muenninki; assembly: GCA_036184385.1. NCBI lineage: Eukaryota > Metazoa > Chordata > Mammalia > Rodentia > Muridae > Tokudaia > Tokudaia muenninki. The sequence continues at coordinate 3,284,865 of BTHS01000017.1, forward strand.
ACTCAGCCCCAGGGGGTCTGATGTAACACCGGTACATCAGTAGCTCTGGCTTTCCCTACATCCTCAACCCTGCCATGGTGCCTAGCTGGTCTCTCTTCCACCTCCTCCTCCGGGAAGCCCCCCTTGGTTTACCTCTGGTGCTTCTCGGCAATTCTGCCTTGCTGTCTCCAAACATCTGTCAAGTTCCTGAGAGAAGCGGCAGGCCTTAAATCCACACTCCCACAATCTGAGAGCAGGTAGGGGCAGGAGCATGCGCCTCCAGGCAGGGATCTTGTCCCCCTCAGTCCCCAAGCTTTCTGATGCAGAACAGGGGTGTAAAGGTCTTTTATTCACTCAACACGCCCTACACTCTGGGCAGGACCAGGAGTGAGGCCTTGCCTCTTCCCTACCTCCTACCCAGCCCTCAAGGCTCAACCCAAGTGTCACCTTTGAACACACACACACACACACACACACACACACACACAATAGGTTGGGCAAGGTACTGGCTCGCAGGAACCGTTCTGATGACACAGGCTATCATGACAATAATCCTCCTGGGCTCACGCCCTGCGCTCACACAATCAGACCCATCCCTAATACCCACCCACCCCACCTTACCAACGGCCCTCCCCACCGCCATGGAGGCGAGGACCATTTTACAGTTAAAGAACTTGAGTCTCAAAAAAAAGTACCACAGGCTGCCGAGGTGACTCAGTGGGTAAAGGGGCTTGCCAAGAAGCCTGAGGACTTGGGTTCAATTCCCGGCACCCTTCTCTGCCCCAGACCATGATCCTCCTCTGCCGCTCCGCTCTCTCTCCAGATAGACCCAGGGTTCGCTCCTCCCTGGTGTGACTTCCAGCCTAGTGCTTGACCCAGAACCATCTTTTCAGTGAAGGAACGATTGATGAATGGACATCAGTCGCAGCTAGCTCATCCTGTGGGCCGGTCAGGTGAATCCTGGTGATGCTAGAGGAGTGAGAGGCCAGGGATGGACAACTGGCCCCTGCACTCCCTTGTCCTCTCTGGTGAGCAGTTAAGTGCTAACAGTCATCAGGGATCCCTGGGGGGAGGGCTGTGTAGCTCAGAGTCTGGGGTGAGGGTGCACCCCCAACGTCACAAATCAACAAAGACACGGCGCAGGCTAACGATGGCTAGAAAGTCATCCCTGAGGGGCAGATTCTGAACTGCTCTGCGCCGGTCCACACTGACTCCCATGCACCCCTGCACACAGCTGCAGGCCAGGCTGGACCACGCGTCCAGCCTTTGCACTTCTCGGGCCTAAATGCGTTCCTGCCAAGCCCTCGAGCCTTTTAAAAGGACTCTCCCGAACCCACCAAGACACCCAAGACACGGCGTGTCTGCCGAGCCCAGCCCTGGCCGCACGCCTGCCCTGCGGGGTGGCAAGGAGAAAGTTGGCCGCTTGAAGCCTCCACCTAAAGTCCCGGTTACTGATTAACCAGCCCCAGCGCTTCTCTGTGCGCGGCCTGGAGCCGCAACTCGTCTCAGTGGAAGAAAGTCCAAGTTACACATCTTTGTCACCGCGGACCGGGGCAGTGCGCGCGCCACCCCGGAGGGCGCGACTCGGGGGCAGGGCGCAGGCTCCAGCGCCAGCCGCAGGCCCTCCAGGGACAGCTCTCTGCAACAGGCGCCGTCCCTCCGAAAGCAAAAGGCCACGGCTTCCCCACCAGAGGAAGGTCAGTCCTGGCCTGCACGGCGCGATCCCGAGGCACGCGCGGGCCGCGGACGCGCGTGGGGGGAGCGGGGCCAGCCCTAGGCGTCCTCCGCCGGCATTCCCCGGCCGCAGATGCAACGGGATCCCCCGCCCCCCAAGTCCGCAGCCGGACACGGCACGCGGCTCCTCCTCGCTCTCCGCTTCGCCCTCCGCCAACTTTGCCAACTTTACACGCGGCCCCGCGGGCAGGAGTGGGCGTCCCCGTGCGTCTCCGCGCGCCCCCGCGCCCGCCCGCGCGCCCCCGCGCCCTCCGCGCACCTACCGCAGTGGCCCGCCGCGCCGCACCTGCCCGCCCGCACCTGCCGCGGCGCGCGCAGCCTCGCCGCTGGGGGCGGGGCTCGGGCGGGAAGCGCCCCGTCGCCGTGGCAACCGCACCCGGTGGCGCCTGCGCAGAGGAGCGAGGGGCGGAGCGCGGGAGCGGGAGCCGCGAGACTGCGCGAGGCGCGTCCCCTGCCGGATAGAAGCGGCATTGCGCCACGGTCCCAGCCAAGGCACCTACTGTGTGCCCCGCGGTGAGGTGAGAGAGCATTGCCCACCAACTGCTACTGCGCATCTCTGGCCAGCGGCCTTGTTCGTTTCATCGATCATATCGACCACGGTTTCTTTTTCTTCTTTCTTTTTATTTTCCTTCCTCTTAAAAAACAAAACGATTGCTTTTATTGTTAGATTATGTGTATATGTGCATGTAAGTGCCGGTGCCGGCAGAGGCCAGAAGAGGGCAACAAATCCCCGGAAACTGGAGTTGGAAGATGTTGGATGCTATGTTGGAAATAAACTCTTTAACGGGGAGGGGGGTGGGTGAGATAGGGGGTTTACGGAGGGGAAACCGGGAAGGGGGGATAACATTTGAAATGTAAATAAATAAAATAACCAATAAAAAAATAAAATAAATTCTAGTCTTACAAAAGCGGTGCATTCTACCACTAACTAATGGCTTGTTCTCTCTCTCTCTCTCTCTCTCTCTCTCTCTCTCTCTCTCTCTCTCTCTCTCTCTCTCTCTCTCTCTCTTCCCCCCCCCCGCCCCTGCCTCCAAAGGCTCTCCCTATGTTGCTCAGATTTGAGCTCCTGAATTCAATCCGTTCTCTCTCCTCAAGTCCCTTCCTTCCCCACCTTCACCCCCTGTAGCTGGGACATCATTGGAGCCCTACCCTGCCAGCCCGTGCATCTTTGCTGAGTACCTTTTGTATGCTGGGCTCCGGGGACTCAGCTCTGAGGCAGCTGGTGGATCCAGGTTCTCATGAGAGAAACATCGCACGCGTAAATTGAATCATATTTATGACACATGCTCCCCGGGGAAGTGGGACATGGTTTATTCTTTTATTGCAAACCAGCCTGTCTTAGTCAGGGTTTCTATTCCTGCACAAACATCATGACCAAGAAGCAAGTTGGGGAGGAAAGGGTTTATTAATTCAGTTCACACTTCCACACTGCTGTTCATCACCAAAGGAAGTCAGGACTGGAACTCAAGCAGGTCAGGAAGCAGGAGCTGATGCAGAGGCCATGGAGGGATGTTACTTACTGGTTTGCTACCCCTGACTTGCTCAGCTTGCTTTCTTATAGAACCCAAGAATACCAGCCCAGGGATGGCCCCGCCCACAATGGACTGACCCCCACCCGCAATGGGCGGGACCTGGGACCCGGGACCCTTCCTCTTCATCACTAATTGAGAAAATGCCCCACAGTTGGATCTTACGGAGGCATTTCCCCAACTGAAGTTCCTTTGTCTGTGATAACTCCAGCCTGTGTCAAGTTGACACACAAAACCAGCCAGTGCACAGTCCAACCTCAAGAAAAGAGACAGAGACCCAAGCAGCAGTGTGGCTTCCAGAGAGCTGTCTGCCATTCTCCTGCCTCCTCTCTGCCTCTGATTGTTGTTGGTGGTGGTGGTGATGGGTGTGTGTGTGTGTGTGTGTGTGTGTAGCTCATACAATCCTTTGAATTTTGACCCTTTTGATGTAAGGGCTAATGCCTGGTATAATACCCTGGATCCCCCTGAGGCTTCTCTGGTCCACAGTGACAGAGTCCAGCAGTGGTGTGGGTCATCTGGATGCCATGGACACCATTATCAAGTGGAGGTATCCTAGAGATTGTGAAATATGACTCTGCCATTCCCGGAGGGGGGGTGAGGGCGGAGTCTTGGAGTCAGTTCAAATGGTCGGTCTGCAAGATGAGGTTCCTCCAAGTCTACCTGAAAGCAGGGCTTTATACGGAGTTTATATGTCACCATAAAAGAATGTTTGGTGTGCTGAATGTGACGGCGCACACCTTTAATCCCAGCCCTCAGGAGGCAGAGGCAGGCGAATCTCTCAGTTTGAGTCCAGCCTGGTCTACAAAGTCAGTTCCAAGACATCCAGAGCTACACAGAGAGAAACTCCATCTCGAAAAACCAAAACCTTCAAGAACATATTAAATAAAACTAAATTTAAAAATAGTTTGTGTCCACGCCTGTCTAGAAATACTTCAGAAAGGGATATGGGCACCCACCTGATTCACAGTGCCTACCTCAGGGCTGGGACATAGTAGGTGCTCAATAAATAGATGTGTATGAATGGCCAATCTGTGATGCCCCACTATGTGCTGTGGTGTCTCTTCCAGAAGCTCTGAGAAACTTCTCGTATCTCTTATGCAAATCACTTCTTACAAAGCGTGTGTCAGAATTCTCCTGAATAGCCAGATGTTTGTTATTCTATGCTCCCCAAACAAGGGAGTGTCCCCTTCTCCCTTCCCCTCCCCCCCACACACACTGCCAGTCTCTGAATATAAGCTCTGAAGGGAACAAAGCAGGGTCTTTCCCACCACCCACACAGACCCCAGACATAGATATGTCTGTCCCCTGTGGCGACCCTACCACCATTACTCACTCTGTCAACTCAAACCAAGCTGGAAGCGCCTAAGCGAACCAAACTACAACTCCCAGAAGCACCTGGGTCCTCATGGGCGGAGACTTCTTGGGAGACAGGTTAGACTCCTTCACATTTTCTTGCGCTCGCCAGGTGAGAGGCTGCCAGCCACACAAGCCCAAGGATTACACCCTGAGCAGGGAGTGTCAGATTCCACATTCTACCCGGAGCCAGAAACCCGGGCTTGTCCGTTCTGGTACACAAAGGACAGCACACCCCAGGGACCGTCCCAGAATCTTTTATCTGCCACATCAGCCTCCTCCAGGAAGTCTGTGGGGATTGTTCTGTCTAACAGCATTTGCAGTGACAATGGAGATTCCACAGCGGCTCTGCCCAACCTCAGTGCAGAGGACCGTGAGCACCCAGGTGGTCAGCGGGACTGCACACAGTGTGCTAAATCTGTCCCTACTGGCTGGGTAGCCCTAGAAACCACAGCTACCTAGCAGGACCCTGTTTCAGCCATTCTTGGCTAGTGCTTTATGTCATTGCCGGGGTTTCAATACAACTAGTCTGAAACTTGTGTCAATCCTCCTGCCTCAGCCTCCCAAGTGCTAGTACAGTCCTGCGTCACAGTCACAATGCCCTATGGGTGCCGGGAGACCAGACCCAGCACTTCCTGCTGACCAGGGAAGCACTCTACCAACTGAACCACATCCCAGCCCTTCCTGGTTTTGGACGGTAAGAACCAAGCTAGTCTTTGAAATGTTTTCTCTTGACTCCAAACCTCTGCCGTACTGCATTGGCCTCCAGGAGGACCTTGCCCACGGCTGGTCTATCCTCGGCTTAATGACCATCCCTCCCACCTTGGCTTTACAGTCAGTTCACCCAGAGGCCTTCTGGATTCCCGGGTGGAGATGAATTCCATACTCAGACGTAACGATTGAGATACTGAAACAGAGCTGACCCTCCAGATGGAGCCGCTGTTAGAGCCCGCATTGTCACGGGACACAATTCGGGGCTCTTGGTCACCAAGGAGGGGCCCTGTTGTGGTCTGAGCGTGAAACATTCTCTCTAGACTCATACGTTCGAGTACCAGTTCTCCATCTGGTGACGTCGTCTGGGAAGGTTGAGGAAAATTTTTTGGAGAGGGGTTCTCAACCTGTGGGTCGCGACCCCCCCCCCCCCCCCCCCCCCCCGAGGGTCATTCATTTGGAAGCATAGGGCGTATCCGATTTTACATTCTGAGTCAAAACGACGGCAAAAGTTACGGCTGTGAAGTAGCGGTGAATTGATTTTACGGTCGGGCTGGGGGTCAGCACAACATGAGGAACTGTGTTAAAGGGTCGCGGGCGTTGGGAAGGTTGAGAGCCGCTGTTCTAGGAGGGGAAGGGGAGGAAATGAGTCACTGGGGGAAAGGAAGGCCCTGGGGTTTCACGGCCTGGCTCCACTTCCTGTCCACTCTTTGCTTACCCAGCCGGCCTCCCACTCCGCGGCCACCACGCTTTTTCCCCCACCGTGATGGGTTGTGCCTCTCCGGAAGTGTGAAGCCAGAACAAGCCTCCCTCCACTAAGTTGCTTTTGTCTTGCTATTTATTACAGTCCCTCCCCTTCGCAGTCATCCTTGGACTCCGCCTCCCGTTTCCATGGCAACACACAGATTTCTAAGAAAGGGGAGAGTGTCCCGGGTGCCCCTCCTCAAGATTTAATCTTCCTGAAGACCGGAGGAGGATGCTCACTGGTGGATTTTTTTCTTCTTCTTCTTTGATTAATTGAAATCCATTCTTGCAGGAGTTTTGGTCAAGAGAATAAGGGACCTGAATCACACCTCCGGCCGAGAGGAGAAGTGATCTAAATTACGGTTCTGAGGCAGCAGGGACACCATTATCCTCTCGCGATGTCTCACTCGCTCTGCCAGTCACCTGAGTAGGAAAAAAGAACCCGAAGACGCGTCGAATGACGGCGCGCGGGTGTGTGAGGGTGGAGTCGGGGTCTGCTGCTCAGTTACCAGCCCTGGGTTCGATCCCATCTGGGATGCTGCGGGGCTGCATGGTAGGATGGAGGCAGTGGGTTAGCCTCGGCGTTATTCAAAGAGAATTCAAGGCAAGCCTGGGCTAAGTGAGACTGTGCTCGGAATAAAATTAAGCGAGGATGGGAAAAATAACCCTGCTTTTAATGAGATGCACGCTCATATAAGCCAAACTGCACCAATGCATGCTGCGACTCAGACCCTCCCTTGTGAGCCTGTCCGAGGTCTGGGTTCCTACCTGGGAGCCTGCTCCAGGCATCCCCCGCTCCTGTTCCTGCTTTCCTGACCTGTAACTGACCAGCCCAGACTCTCTCCACCTCCCTCCTACAGGCAGCCCACCTGACCTGCTGCTTTCTCTCCAACTCCTATAGTTTCCTTCTAAGTTCACTGGGAGACAAAGTACCCACAAAGGGGACCCCGAGTTCCCCAGTCGGGATGATACTAGTGAAACTAGCCGTGTAACAAGCCAGGGGATTCTGCTTCGAGGGCCACAGCCCTTTAAGAGGCGATGTCTCTTCAGCCCCCACCCGCAGAGGCTGGGGCTCAGTCACACAGCAGGAATCCTGAGCTGGCAAACAGAGCCCCAGGCAAACTTGGGCGTGCTCAGGCGTCTTTGGGGAGGCGACTCCAGTACAACAAGAGCGAGAGGAGACAGACTTGGAGAAAGTGAAGGAAAGGGAACAGTTACAGGAAATGCCCGGTGAGGCTGGCCAAGCCTCAGCTAGAAGCGGCGCGAATTAGCCCACGGCAAGAAGATGGAGCGAGCGCGCCCTCTGCTGGCGTATCGTGCAGCGCTGGCTTCCTATGGAGCCAGGGAGACTCAGGGAGTGGACGCTTGGATACCCAGCTTGGGCACCAGTATTTAATAGTGGCTCGGGTACCCCTATATGTGCCTTCTCTTGCCCAGGAAACCAGCCCCGCCCCGCCCGCCCCTATCCTATTTGAGGCTGGAGTTTCTCTCTTGGTCCAGCCCATCCATCAGCCCAGAGTGAATAGCTATTGATTTCAGGAAGGAAAACACACGCGTGTGAGTACACACCCTTCTCAGACCAGCTCCTCACGTGACCCTGCTCTGTTTACCAATTTGAAAGTGACTTTTAAAGCGGAAGACACCTTTTTAAAGCTCACAGATTTACATCCAAGGCCAAAGCAGGGGAGGTCACTTTGGAGAAGTAACCTTGAAGAGGCTTGACCCAAAGTGTGGGGTGCCTGAACAGAGGGGATATATGAAGTGAGGAGAAAAAATGGTGTTTGGAGGAGGAGCCGGGCTGGCCTCAGACACTGCTTAGGGGCCCGAGCAGGCTTCAGCGGAGTGCACCTGGAGCCCTGGACCTGCACATCGTTGTGTGTTCGAGTCTCTGTGTGGTTTGAAGCTTGAATATGGAACACAACCAGAGTTTGAAAATCATATTTTCAGAGGAACCCAGCCCTCCAAACGTTAGGCGCCCCTGCCATAGGCCAGAATATTTGTAATTTCGGAAATGGAGACGTTGAAACATTATATCATTTGTCTCAAGTGACTGAACCAACAGGCCGGGTTGAGACTGATACAAGCGTCCATGTTTTGAAGGACCCGTCCTCAGGTCTCTCCTGGGCAGCTTGGCGATCTCTATCTCTATGTATTTGTCATCTCTCTGTGTATCATCTATCTATCATCTATCTATCAATCATCCATCTGCTATGCACCTGGTTCAGCGGCTCAGCTACTGTTCCTTCTCACCCAGAAATTATTCCCCAGGTCCAGACTTCAGGCCAAAAGTCCTGGGGATACACACACACACACACACACACACACAAACACACACACACACACACACACACACACACTTCCTCTCATACCCCCAGCAATTCTGGCAGGGCTGACTTTCGCCATCATAGCTGCCGCACAACTTGGCTACTGTTTGTGCTGGGGCTCCACCACCCCTGGAAGCCCTTCGTTCTGTATTCCACCCACCCACATGGCTTTTCTGCTTCTGCCGATGTGCCCTGCATGTGCTGGCCTCAGGGCCTTTGCACAGGTCCCACACTCAGCCTGTAATGTTCCTCCCACGCTTTCCACACAGCTCCCCCATCTCCACCTTCAGGTCAGACTTGGCTGACTCATGAGGCTTTGTAAGACTCCTCCACGCAGGTTATCTCTCTATCCCATTATTTCATATGTATATCATGGGATATATGTGTGTCCCATTATATATGACAGTGTCTCACATCTGCTTCATATATGCATTTATTTCCTTAACATCTCTTCTCCAGGCAGGGGTGGGATCCACAGGAGAGAGGCTGTGGCTGTCCTGATCCGTGTTTAGTCCCTAGCACCTAGGACAGACTGTAGAGTGTACTAGATGCTTAATAAGTATGGTGGGGGGAGGGGTAGAAAGATAATGGATGGAAGGAGAGCTACATGTATGAGGGGGAGGGAGGGAGGGAGAGATAGATGATTATAGATAGACAGATGGATAGATAGATGATAGATACATTCAGATAGACAGAAGGATAGATGATAGACAGATAGATGATAGATACATAGAGAAAGATAAACAGAAAGATAGATGATAGATAGACAAATAGATGATAATTAGATGATAATTGGATAGATAGATGAATGATTGATAGATACATACATACATATATAATAGATGGATGGATGGGTGGGTGGGTAGATGGGTGGCTGGATGGATGGGTGGATGAGTGGGTGGGTGGATGGATGGATGGATAGATGTGTGGGTGGGTGGTTGGGTAGATAGATGAGTGGGCAGGTGGATGGGTGGATGAGTGGATTAGATGGGTGGCTGGCTGGATGGGTGGGTGAATGGCTATAGAGATCATATGTCTTAAGGCCCTGTCTTGTTGACCTGAGCCTAAGCTCCTTGAAGAAACAGATTATGTCACGTTCCCTACTGTGTTCTGTTGAAGTTGGGGGTCACTGTGAGCTCAGAACTTAACCATTAAAAGAGTAAAGCCCAAACACATTCAGTCCTTAGACAAGGGCGTCTGAGTCCAGAGAAGAATGAGACAGCTTCACATCATAAGTCTCCAGCTGCCTCTTCTGCACCCCTCTGACGTGGGGCTCACATCTGGGCTTTTGGATCACCTTTACTTTCTGACTGGAGCTGGTGGGACAGTTGCTGATGCCCTAACTGTGGTAAAGTCTGCAGCTCACAGGGATGCCCAGCCTCTGACTTAAATCCTCCACATCTCCAAGAACTCGAGGCTGAGAGGCAGGCAGAAGCCTCATCTGCACCGTCTGTGAAGGGAACAGCGTCGCTCACCGACTGCTAGCCCAGGTTCCTTCAGCTGTAGCGACCAGCAGAGTGACTTTGCAGGACAAGGTGCTGACTGCCAAGCCAGTCGGCCTGAGCTTGATCCCTGGGATGTAAGGAGGGAACCAACATGCACACCGTGACACCCTGCCCCTCCACGCATATAATAATTGCTTTAATTACATTGAAAAGTCAGCTCTAGGCAGAGGAGAAAAGTCTCCATTCGATTTTCTTCAGGCTCCCTGTAGGTGGACTCCGGTAACAGGAGCCTGGCCGGATGTGCTTTGTGCTTATAAAGCCTCACTTAGCTTTCTGGGCATCTGTTCCACTGCGGTGATTTTCTCAGGTGATTAGTCTTTTCGAAGACTCAGAAACACCAGAGCAGCCCGGGACAGTGAAGGGCGGGCCGTGGGGCTCCGTTCTACAGTCTCCTGGCCTGGAATTACACCCCTGAGATCAGCTGACCCATGGGAGGTATTGGTTCTGGTGAAAGTCCTTTGTCACCCAAGGGATGATTACTGGCTAGCAGCCTCAGAGAGATTTCTAATCCCACAGTGAAAAGCTCCCTCCACTTCACCATGCCGTTCTGCCCAGGCTGATCTTTTTCCACCCACCTGCGAGTGCCTGGATAGAGGCACATCCCCAATCCTGACTGCTCTGTGCCACACCTAGTGCTGGGATTTAGGCGCTCCTTATAAACGTGGAGAAACACGGCTGTCTTGCCCAGGATCCCAGGTGAGGGCTGGGATTCCTTGCCATGTTTAAGTTGCTGACAGAGGTTTCAGAACCTGACTCCTACTACAGTGGCCCTAGGCCATTTGCCATTGTTGGGGACCCTCACCCCCCCCCACCCCCAAGACAACTCAAGCAAGCTCTGCCATCCTCACCAGCACCAGGACAAGTGGACACTCCTTCCAGCCTGGCAGGAGTGCATCTGTCATCGTTACTTAGGTAAGGCTCTACTCTAAACCTCTTGCTTTTTGGTTTTTAATTTAATCTTTAGAAAACTGTCATGATTGCCTGTCACGATAGGGATATACCCCTTGAAGCTCCCTGCCGGAAACTTAACCCTCAGATTCCTGTGTTAATGGTGTCTGGAGGTGAGGCCTTTGGGAGGTCAAGGTGGGCTAGATGTGGTCAGAAGGGTGGGTCCCTAAGATGGTTAGTGTCTTTTGTATGAAGAGGAGTAGAGGGCTGGGAGATGCTCAGTCAGTAAGCGCTTGCAGTGTAAGTCTGAGGACATGAGCTGCCCCTCCCCCACCCATGTAAAACTCCCAGGAGATGCTGAGTGTTGGTGCCGGCCTTTAATCCCAGCACTCAAGGGCAGAGGCAGGTCCATCACTGAGTTGAGGCTAGCCTCATCTGCATATGGAGCCCAGGACAGCCATGCCTTGTCTCTAAAACCAAACAGACGATGCCAAGCGTAGTAATCCAAGCACTGGGGAGAAATGGGTGGACCCTGGGGCTCAACAGTCAGTCAGCCTAATGAACGAGCGCCAGGTCCCATTGAGAAACCCTGCCTGAAGAAACAATGGGGATGCGCCTGGGGAATCACACCTGAGGTTGACCTCTGGCCTCTGTATGTATGTGCCATCATGTTCATTCATGTCCACACATACATAGACACACATGCACACTATGAAACACTGGCCAAGAAGGGGAAGAAAGAGGTGGGGGGCATAAACTAGACATCTTGCCAGATGCCAAGCAGATGCTACACGATGCTCTTGGTCTTCCCGGTCTCCCAACACTGCAAACCAGATTAACTTTTTTTTTTATAAATAACTCAGTCTGCAATATTGTGTTATAGCAACAGAGAGTGGCCTGAGACAATGCCAAAGTTTAGCAGGACCCGAGGGTCATGGGTCCAGATTGTCAGGAGCCAGCTAGGAAAGGCTAGGGCTAGCAGATGATTTTCCTGGAGACAGCCCACTGTTTTTGAATGGTGTGTGATGGGTAAAATTCTGAGTTGCAAGACCTTTAGAAATCTCAACTCAGGATTGATTTTTATTGCTATATGCCTTCTCTGTCATGATTAAATTGGTCTGATCATTCCTGGGTATTAGTCTACCCTACTAGGCAGATTTTCTGCAGCTCAAGGAAGGTGTAGCAATGCTAGATAGACAAATTGGTGATTTTATAATTCCTAAATGATTCTATAGAATTCCTACTAAGTTTATGCAGCTGATTTTGAGGCCTCTATAGTATTAAAGCTGTAATTATGGGTCTGTAAATCTTCTTGTGTAAACCTTCCTGTGTCACAGGCTAATTGTACTAGGACAGAAAACAGGCTTGAAACCAAGTTGCAATCAGTAATTGCACTAGGATGGAAGGCAGGCTTGAAACAAAGCTGCAATCAGGAAAAGCATTCCTTCTAGGTGAGCTATGAAACCATTCTCTGATAACTCAAGGTCAGAAACTGGGAACGGACAATTTACTGTAGGTGCAAGGACAAAAGATAAAATATTGACGGTATTGATCTGTACAAAACTTCAAAACTAATGAGACACTAGGCAGATGATTTGCCTCTTGACAAAACCGTGTGCTAACTTAAGACGTAAGAATTATTGTCTTAAACTTCTAATGAATTTATGAACTAGTGAAAGATGAGTGTTTAATTAGATGATTAGTCTTAATGGAAACTCTTGTAAACATTCCTGCTGAGACTTCTTATTTGATTTATGATGAACTTTGGGGATGTAGAGATGCTTGGAAGACCACGTGATCTATTCTGAGAAAGCATAAATACCAAGGACAACAAGAAGGAAGCAACCTTTTTCTTAGTCACAAGGCTTCTTTCATTCAGCAGTAAAAAGTAGAAGCTTTTTCTTTCTCTGAGCAATAAAGATTGGAGCTTAACCAGAATGAGTGATTTTTTTTTTTTTTTTCTGCATTGGTGCTTGCTCAGTGAAACCTGCTGTTGGGGGATTTTGCTGCATCCACCAAATATGTGTATATGGATATGTGTGTGTATATGATGAATATGTATGTGATGTATATGTATATGTAAAGTATAGGTGTGTGGACTTAAATATGCATGAATACTTGTGGAGTAGATTGGCCTAGCCAGAACGTGTCTATGATGTGTGTGTATGATGTGTGTGTGTATGATGCATGTGTGTGTGTGGTGTGAATGTATGTGTGTCAGTACATATTTGTGATTTGTAAACGTTTTTTGTTTTTGTTTTTTTGGTTTTTTTTTTTCTGTGAGCATGACTTTCTTTTCCTGGTTCACAAAGAGTTAAAGCTTCAAGCCTCCTTCTAGCCTGGCCCACCAGAGGTGAGGCTACCAGGCAAGAAAGAAAGGAACTCTTAAACAATCTTTAATTAATTCCTTGCTGTTGTCAGCAAGAATTAATTACCCAATGTATATCCATCCGGCTGTTTGAATGTACACTTCAGAGTTAAAACTGAGTTCAGAATTTCTCACTGGGCATTCTTGTCAGCCCCAGATAATTAAATTTGTTCCCTTAGTAATATTGACCCCATAAATCACCCATAGCTGTCACTGGGGCCTTCTGCTATCAGCAGGACCCCAAGCCTAACCCTAACCCTCCCCCCTCTGCAGTCTTTCCAAAGAGAGAACTTGTGCTGGACAGACTACTATAGCATCATATCCCCAAATTCTCACCAGAATCCTGCTGAAGTCTGAGTGTCTATGTGGTTCCCCCATAGTGCCTAGCGCGGAGTGCCCACCCCCACATGATGGTTTGAGGAGACAGGACTCTTGATGGCAGTAAGAATCAACCTAGAAACAAGGCAGTCGAGTGGGACAGGAGCAGACGAATCTACAGACTCCCAAGGAGCTGCCCAAACACCATTAAATCCTAGACCACGCTGAACAACGGACAACCTCCGTGACCTCCATGAGGAGGGGTTTGCTGATGGGTGGGACGGTGCGACAAGCCCAACCTGGGAGTATGAGGTTTAAGGGATGCCACTCTTCGGGACAGGGTTGTCTTTTTGGACAAGGAAGGTGTTATTCTTCTTGTTGTGGTCAACTGCCTGACAAGAAGGGACTTAAAGGAGGGGTTTGTTGTGGCTGACAGTTTGAGGGCACCGTATTCATGATGACACGGTGGGTGGGAGGGGCGGCGCGGTGGGAGGGGCGGGACGGTGGGAGGGCGGCAGGGGTGGCCGCCTGCTACATCTGCAGTACGAAGCAGGGGGGAGGGGACTGATGCTTAGCCCACTTTCTCACTTTTATTCAACCAGGACCCCAGCTTTGTGCCGCCCACTTCCAGGGTGTGCCTTCCCAGCCTAGATTGCTTCTCCCAGGCACTGAGAGAGACTTGGGTGGAGGAAGTCAGGCACTTGTGAATGAGCGAGCTCATGAATGGGTCTGGTGTATCCTGGCGCTGGCTCACCTCCTCCATCACACCCTCTTCATCTCTCACCTCGGCTTGACCCCTAGGACAGCGATATTCCCGATGGAGGTCGGAGTGAGGGCTGCTCTGGGACTCTCCCTCACCAGCATGTCTGGCCTCAGCCTCATCTCGCCTGCCTGGTTCCAGAGCCCTTCCTCCTCCTATGGTGTCTTTACCTACTGCTCCTGGCCACAGAGTGACTACTGGAACCAGAGCTGTGTGACCTTTGGGTCCCTGAAGGACATGCCCAGCTTGCCCTGGAAGGTGAGATATGAGCTCTTCCAAGGCTGCTGGCTCCCAAAGACTGGGATCTGAGAGTCCTCTGCTGACCAGTGGGGGTCCCAGTGTCTGAGCACACAGGTTCTTAAACCCAGCAACTCTCAGGAACACCAAAGAACTCTGCATAGGGTTCTTTATACCTCTGAGCTTTGGGGCTCTGCAGGCATTGGGTGGGTGTGACTTCTGTCAAGAGGCAGCTCTTAGTCCCCAGAAAACCTTTGTGTAAACCAGGAAAAGGCACTTTCTTCAAGACACCATATTGCCACCTGCTAGGAAATCGCTGTTGATAAGCAAATCTGTGGTGGTTCTCCAGTGTACAACCTGCACATCCCTACCTGACCCCTGGCACTGCTGGGGTTAACAGATGAAAGATGAGGTGTTCAAGTCTTTGGAGTGTCCTGGTGATTAACATGGGGTGGGTGAAGACCGGGTACCTAGACCAGCACTGTCTTAGTCAGGGTTTCTATTGCTGCACAAAACATCATGACCAAGAAGCAAGTTGGGGAGGAAAGGGTTTATTCAGCTTACACTTCCACGCTGCTGTTCATCACTAAAGGAAGTCAGGACTGGAACTCAAGCAGGTCAGGAAGCAGGAGCTGATGCAGAGGTCATGGAGGGATGTTTCTTACTGGCTTGCTTCCCCTGGCTTGCTCAGCCTGCTCTCTTATAGAAAGCAAGACTACCAGCCCAGTGATGGCACCACCCCCAAGGGGGCCTCCTCCCTTGATCACTAATTGAGAAAATGCCCCACAGCTGCATCTCATGGAGGCATTTCCTCAAGGGAGGCTCCTTTCTCTGTGATAACTCCAGCCTGTGTCAAGTTGACACAAAACCAGCCGGTACATTCACCTTGGGGTAAAATTGATCCCAAAGGTTACATTGTGGATAGGGGCATCTCCTGGTGATCCTGGCAAGTTCTTAATCAGGGCAGGATGTAGTGGTTCATTGACCTGAATTTTACTTCTGTTTATTTGCCTAGCTGTGGGTCTTGAGGCAAAGGGCTTGCAATCTCTGGATGGGTTTATTTAAGGAACAACGGGGCTATAGTAACATGTATCTGCAGTGGCAATTTTGGAACTTTGGTTTCTTTGCGAAACACAGAGATGTTGTAGGAATATATTTTCAGTTTGATCTCAGGTGTGGGATGGGGGGGGGGGGGCACTTCAGACTGTCCACAGCAGATGACCATGATTTGCCTCGTGCTCTAGCAGGGGTGTGATTTTGTCAGCTGCAGATAGTTTCTGTGATTGCCTGACATTTAGGAATTCTGGGGACTTTTCAGAGGATATATAAATGCAAAGGCTCCAAGAGGTGTGGGGTGTTAGTTGGTGGTTGTTGGTTGGTTGCCGTTGGTCATAGATTATTAAGTACTTGTGTGCAAAGAAGACACAAGAATCCTGAAGGAGAAAATCAAATTACCCCCAAGGGATTCAATGCCCCTAGTCAGCAGGATGTAGTCTAATAATAACTCCTCCCCCTTTCCATGTATCCATTTTTCCTTCCTATTTAGTGTTAGGGGGTTGAATGGGTGGGAAAGGGATCAAGAAAGGTGGAAGAAAAACCTACAAAGTAGCCAAACACAAGCTACACGTAGCTATTGGAAACATTTTAGCGGAAAACAGGCAGAGTGACTGCCTCATTCCTCTCCTCTCTCCAAAGGTCTCAGCAGCAATGCTCCTTGGAGGCTGGCTTTTGCTGTCCATCAGCGCTCTTCTCCTCTCGGCCTGGGCACTGGCCCCCAGAAGATTGTTTCCTGAGAGGGGCTTTGGTCCAACACCGGTGGTGCAGGCAGTAGCAGGTAGATTCTTGCACAGTGCTGAGATCTTGGAAGTGAACCCCAGGATTGTGAACTACTCCCACCTTTAGCAATTCAGGACTTGAGGGCAAGGGGACACACGATGTTGAAGCCACCCATGTAGACCTTAGCTGACCTGGTCTTATGCCACCAGCACCATGCTCACAGTAAATTGTGCTTGGGCACAGTGTGTGTGTGCGTGTGTGTGTGTGTGTGTGTGTGTCTGTGTGTGTGTGCATGTGTGTGTCTTTTGTGTGTTCGTGTGTGTGTCTGTGTGTGTGTGCATGTGTGTGTCTTTTGTGTGTTCGTGTGTGTGTCTGTGTGTGTGCAAGTGTGTGTGTGTGTGTGTGTCTGTCTGTCTGTGTCTTTGTGTGAGCTGGTCTACCTCTATGTTTCTCTTTCTTACTAGCACTACCACGGTACAGTTGCATAGGCTGTGAACTGCCCAAGGATGCCCAACCAAGGGCTGAGAAGTTGCTGAAGTCTGACCCTCACTTTACTTGGTGCTTCAGAGGAAAAGGACTGTTCTTTGCTAGTTCACCAAGAGCCCCAGGATGACCCTCCATCTTCCACCCCCCTCACCTGAGTTAGAGCAAGGTCCCACAGGCCCCAGTTCCCCCTTTCTCTCCCGCACTGGGCAAACAGGTCCAGCTGAGGTGAAATCAGATCCAGCCAGCTGGCTGGCTTATCCACCTTCCAATGGCTTCCCATGGCAGACAGAGGGAAACCCAAGTCTCTCTCTCCTGCCTTAACCCTCCCTGTCCCGGCCTTACCTCTCCAGCTGCTCACTTCTCTCCAATGCTGTAACCCCACACTCACCTCACTGTCCCCTCCTGTCTCTGCAGGTATCTGTTCAGGACTGCACTGTGACATGGCCCCTTACTTCTCAGCAGGGAGTCATCTCTTCTAATCTCCTGTGTCTTGCCTGGCATTACCCTCCTTTCCTGCCTCATCTAGAGTCTGCTGGGCTCCAAACTGAAGGCTCCTTTCTTTCTCTCAGCGGGGGGTGGGGGGAACCTCCAAGATGTCTGTTCTGTTTCTTTCTTTCCTTAATGCATGCCCAGGAGTTCCTTTTGCTTTTAATTTATTTTTAATAGAGTTCTGATCTTTAGAATCTATGGAAAGAATACACCTAGATCGGTAGTGTCAAAACTCCCCAGGAATCTGCAACTTGACACCCCCAGAGTTGTACTCCCATGCACATGGTGACAAGCAGAGCAAAAGCAAGACATCACTCTCTGCTAGGGCTCCTTCCTGGGGCGGGGTCCATTTTAAATTAAACATTAACAAGGAATTAAATTAAATTAAATTTATGAATTATAAATTAATTTATAAATTAATCATAAATTAATATATATTAATATATTATATATTATATGTTATATGTATAATATATAATATATATTATATATATTTTATAATTATAAATTAATTATTTATAAATAAATTAAATTTAATTAAATTTAATTTAATTAAGTTTAAATTAAACATTAACAAGGAAGCATGGAAACTCTGAGAAACAATTCTCTGTGCCATGGTGCTGAGGATGGAGCACAGGTGCTTGAGCATGGTGTATGTATGTGTGTGTGTGCACATGTGTGTGCTCCTGCACATGAGTGTATGTGCATATGTGTGCATGTATGTGTGTGCATGTATGTGTGCATGTGTATGTGTGCATGTGTATGTGTGCATGCATATGTGTGCGCATTGTACACACATGTGTGCTCGTGCACATGAGTGCATGTGCATATGTGTGCATGTGTGTGTGCATGTGTATGTGTGTGCATGTGTGTACACATGTGTGCTTGTGCATATGTGTGCATGTATGTGTGTGCGTGTGTAAGTGTATGTGTGTGTGCATGTGTCTATCAGTTTCCACAGTGGGTCAATGGATGGGTGAGTGGTTGGGTAGGTGGGTAGATGAGTGAATGGATGATGGGTGGGTGGGGGGATGGGTGGGGGAATGGGTAGATGGGTAGGGGATGGGTAGATGGATGGATGGGGGATAGGTACATGAAAGGATAGATGAGTTGATAACTGGATCGATTGCTGAATAGATGGATGTGTGGGGCAGGCAGGGTGCTGGGTGAGTCCTGGGATCACAAAGCAGCCCAGAAGCCCTGACCTATACAGTGACTTTTCTTTTCTGCTGCCCACAGCAGCCTCCACGCTGGTAGGTCTGCTGATGTTCCCAGCCACTCTGGCTTCCCCACTCGCCAAGGAAGTCTGTGAAGGCTCCTCCATGTACCAGAGCGGAACATGCCGGCTGAGCTGGGGCTATGCCACTGCCATCCTCAACATGGTCCTGACCAGCCTGCTTGTCATCAGGTGGCAAGTGACCACAGTCCAGAGGGCAGCCGTCCCCTTCTCCAGTGACACTCAGAGAGTCATCCTTGTGCCAGAATAAGTGAATGAGTGTCACGCAGGAAAAGCAAAAGACAGACAACAATCTCTACAGTCGAATGAAATTGCTACACACTCAGGTTCAAACCTCATCCACTCCCATGCTGTGTGACCTCGGGCAAATCACTTTCCCTTCCTGGACTCATTTATTCTTCGGGACAGTGGAGGTTTCCATAATGCCTACTGTGTGGGGGTGTTGTGGAGGACTTTGGTTTGCCATCCGTAAATGAGCGGAAAGTGCACAGAACAGCCCTGCAAACACAGCTGTCCAATCTAAAACTTAGAGACAGGGTCTCTATGACGGTCCGATGTCCTAGAACTCCCTACATAGACAGGACGGGCCTCAAACTCAGAGCTCCGCCTACCTCTGCCTTTCAAGTGCGGGGATCAAAGGCTTGCTCCACCACACCTGTGTAATCTTTCCTTCACTTGTTTTCTTTCTCTCCTTATAATCCCTCCTCTTCTGGGGAATTTGAGCATCTTTATTTCCCATGATCCTTTGTGTACTGGATACTGTTCCTGCTGGGTGGGGCTCAGGACCCTTCCCCACACTCCATGTAAGTAAAGCACCATTGAGGAAACCATGCTACTTCTGGGAGCTCGGAGGCCTTCCATCTGGCTCTGATGTCTGTCTGTCTGTCTGTCTGTCTGTCTGTCTGTCTGTCTGTGTCTGTGTCTGTCTATGCTTCCCGTTTTCTGTGATGTTTTCATGTTGATTGTCACCATGACAGGCCCAGGAATCACCTCAGAAAGCAGCCTCCGGGCGTGCCAGTGAGAGACTTTCATAACTGGGTTGACGGAGCGGAGGAGACTCCCTTGAATGGGCAGCAGCTTCCAGGGGCTGGGATCCTGGTCTGCATGAGTTGAGAGGCACCAGCACTCACCACCTCACTGTAGACACCACGTGACCAGCTGCCTCACGCTCCTGCCGCCATGCCTTCCCACCAACACAGACACTGTACCCTCAAACTGTGAGGACCAGCCCCCTGAGACCACTGCTCTAAACTTGGCTGGATCCCGATCCGCCTGGAATAAGTTTTTTGAGGATCATCTTGTTTGTACTGAAGGATGAGGGAGGGTTGATCACATGGTCAGTGCCACACCCTTGTCTGGGACCCGGCACGGGTGTCTTCGGCTCTTTTTTCTTTACGGCAATGACCAGCTGATTCAAGCGCCTGCCACCTCGTCTCCCCCATCATGATGGACTGTGCCATGGAACTATGAACTAGAATAGAGCCCCTTCCCCTTCATTGGGTTTGTCATGGAATTTTATCACAGCAACAGGAACAGAAACTGAGGCATGGATCTTTCAACCTCCCTGACCAGACCCTGGCTAAAGGCATTCTGGGTATTATCCGAGGAGACATTAATGTAGTCAGTGAACTGGGGGAGCTCCTGTGAAGATAGATTCTGCTACAAAAGGGGTTCCCACTCAACCCTTAGGTCTCTCTCTCTCTCAGATTTATTATATATATATATAATATATATATGAGTACACTGTAGCTGTCTTCAGACACACCAGAAGATGGCATCAGACCCCATTACAGATGGTTGTGAGCCGCCATGTGGTTGCTGGGATTTGAACTCAGGATCTTTGGAAGATCAGTCAGTGCTCTTAACTGCTGAGCCATCTCTCCAGTCCCTTTGGGCATTCTCTAATGGTGTGATATACCTTGAGTTCACGGGTGCTCTAAGGTTCATCCCAGTGACTCCAGGGATGGCTTCAGCACAAGAAGCAAAGGCATTCCCAGAGAGATTCTATCTTTAACATCAAATTCCCAAATTCCCCTGTATGGCTTTTTCCATCAAAATGAGGAGCTGTTGTCAAAATAGCCACCTAGGACGGAGACCTGTTTTCAGCCAAGCTCCAAGCATCTCCCTAACGAGGAAAATCCCCTGGAGCCAGGTGGGCTGGTGGCCATCAACCTTCTGCTGGGGTGACTTAGCCATGGACTGATACCTAGAACTTCTGCCTGTGGGGGTCAAATCCTGCAGCTCCGGATTGGGAACCCATCCTGGGCTCAGGCTCCCACTGTGCTCTGAGGCTTTAAAATAAAAAAGGTGGGGCACTGTGGGAGGAGGAGGAGGAGAAGGAGGGAGGAGGAAGAGGAGAAGGAGAGCAGCTACAGTTTCCGACTGATCCTCCATCACATGGCAAAGGTGCCAGGAGCTCACCCAGCTGGAATCTGCCCTTTAAGTTGCACAGGCTCACCTGAGAACTGAAGGAGGAGGGGGCTGGCAGGAACTCAGGGAAGATGGATTTCCAGTCAGGACAGCTCAGCAGTGACAGGGGAGGGAGCACCATCAGAAGGGAGACGTGGGGTTGAGTCCAGAAGAAGGAAAACCTCTACTCTCCCATTGCTCATGTGTGAAAACAGCCTGAGAAATTCTTAACCAGGGACACACAACCGCAAACAGCTATCATGAGAATTTTCACCCCGGGTTGCGGGGGGCGTAGGAAGACTAAGCAACATTTACCCCTCTCCTACCGAAGACAACTAAAATCCCATCCAGGACAACCAATGAGTTGTTTAGGCTCATATACAAACCAATGAGTGAAGGCTGATTAAACCAGGCACACCGGAAGTCAGTTCTCAGCATGGATGGTAGCTTCTCCGTGGCTGCGTAGACGGAGACCCCTTCCTCTAGCCTTCCCCAGTATGTGTAGCCTAGCCTCTTTCTGAGACCCTGAGGCCACATACAATCAGAGCAGAACTGGGTACAACTGGTTGAGAGGGACCCATGACCCAGTGAGTCACACACCCAGGGAAAAAAATGCTCATGACCGTGTGTGTGTGTGTGTGTGTGTGTGTGTGTGTGTGTGGCCATGGGAGCCTTTGTTTCCATGTCGGCTGTCCACAAGTCCCACTGGGAAGATCTTTGCAAGTGGGCACAGTAGACCCGATGAGGGTGGTGGCTGTGGCTTGGGGGGGTAAAACTGCACAACAGCATCGTGTAGACGGGGCAGACAATCCCAGCTCACTTGGCAGTGTGAGACGACAGTCCTGCCTATTTCTACACTTCCCTTACATCATGGGATACAAAAGTCTCGCTGGGTACTTCTGTACATTCAATGCCTTGCACACCCTTTCTCCAATTGCTGTGTGTGTGTGCGTGCGTGTGTGTGTGTGTGTGTGTGTGCATGTGTGCTAGTGTGAAATAAAAGTGTCTGGAGGCCAAACGTCAACCTGGAGAGTTGGTCCTTAGGTATTATGGTGGTTTGAATATGCGTTGCCCATGGAAAGTGGCCCTATTAGGACATGTGGACTTGTTGGAAGAGGTGTGGTCTTGTTGGAGGAAGTGTGTCACTGTGTGGGCGGGCTTTGAGGTCTCTTAGCGTTCAAGTTCAGCCCAATGTGGAGCAGAGGCTCCTCCTGGCTGCCTATAGAAGACAGTCTGTCTCCTCCTGGCTGCCTTCGGATCAAGATGTAGAACTATCTGCTCCTCCAGCGCCATGTCTGCCTGCACGCTGCCACGCTTCCTACCCCGATGATAAAGGACTGAACCTCTGAAACTATAAGCCAGCACCAATTAAATGTTTTGCTTTATAAGAGTTGCCTTGGCCATGGTGTCTTTTCACAGCAATAAAACCCTAATTAAAACAGGTACTGTCAGGTCCAAAGGAAACTCCATTTCCCCAGACTCCAAAGGTAGTCCAAATAGCCAGAGATGAGCTCATCCTGTGCTTCAGGAGGACTTCTGGGGGTTAGATAAAAGCCAGCATTCCTCAGGAACTTGTGAACCCGGCTCCCTTCTACTGAAAAAAGTCATCTCCCTTACCTCTGGCAAAAAGGAATTATGGTTCTGCGGCTCCTATCAACCTATCAAGGTCCACGCCAGCCTCCACCTCAGTCCCTAAGCACAAGTACTTGCTCCATATATTTCAAATCCCCATGCTGGCCTTCTGGCCCCGCCCCGCCGGTCTGCCGGCCCCGCCCCGCTGGCCTTCTGGCCCTGCCCTGCTGGTCTGTCAGCCCCTCCCCGCTGGTCTGTCGGCCCCGCCCCGCTGGTCTGCTGGTCCCGCCCCGCTGGTCTGCCGGCCCCGCCCTGCTGGTCTGCCGGCCCCGCCCTCCCAGCAGCCACTCCCCCTCTTTATAAACCAGCTCAGCTTGCTTTGCTAGTTTCAGCGCCTGTCATTTTATGCCCTCCCCGGTCTCTGTCCCTTCCTGCTGTTCTCACCTCTAGCAAATAGCCCTGGCCATGTCCAGTCTACTTCTTTCTCTCTCTGTTCTGGACTCCTCCAGAGGCGTCCCCCATATCTATAATAAAACCTTCCCACGCCGTGGAGGGGGCCATGTCGTCAGTTTACACACCATCCACCTGTTTCGAGACAATGTTTGTCAGTGGCAGGGCTGGTGGGCCAATGAACCACCATGTTCCCCCGTCTTTACTTCTTTAGCACTGGGACCCCAGATGTGCGGGGCCACACCTGCTGTCTGTGTAGGTGCTGGAGACCAAATTCAGGTCCTTGTGCTATGCGGCAAGCACTCCGCTCACTACACCACCCCCAGATCTGCTCTCTCTTCCCAGCCACTCTAGATTGAAGCTTCAATGTCCCAGTCTTGCGTCAGCGGGAGGTGATGAGCTTTTTACAGGTAGGGCCTAGAGGGAGGTCTTTAGATCACTAGGGGTGTGTCCTTGAAGGGAATTGTGGGACCCTGCCCTGTGGCTGTGAGGTGAGTGGCTTTGCTGTACAGGAAGTTTCAGCCATCATGTGTTCTTCCCAACCTTAAGACCTAAAAGCAGCATGTCCACCCACCATGGGCTGAGGCTTCCTAGACACAAGCCCAAATATTTCCCTAGGATCAGATCACCTCAGGCGTCAGTTACAGCAGAGAAGGCTGGCTAACACCAGGGAAGGCTGACTAACTCGACAATAGAGGAAGGAGCTGACGGATGCCCCAGCCAAAGACTCTGCTGAGAGAGTAGTTCATCAAGTAACCATTCACACAGCTTTCCACTGCCCGCGATTGGACCTGGCTTTCTTTTTGGAGTTTTAAAAGTGAGTTGGTTTAAGGACATTGTGTTGGTGTGTGTGTGTGTGTGTGTGTGTGTGTGTGTGTAGTGTGGTAGGATGTGTAGTATGTGGTGTGTTTGTGGTATGTATATGAGTGTATGTGGTGTGTGTGTATATGGTATGTGTATGAGTGTGCGTGGTGTCTCTGTGTGTGTGATACATGAGTGTGTACACTAGTGTGTGCATGGTGTTTGTGAGTGTGTGTGGTGTGGTATGAGTGTGATGTGCATGTGTGTGTGGTGCGGTATGTATGTGAGAACTTGTGGTGTGTGTGTGGTGTGTGTATGTTGTGATCATGAGTGTGTGTAGTGTCTGTGTATGAGTGTGCATATGGTGTCTGTGAGTGTGTGTGGTGTAAGAGTGTGTGGTGTGTGTATGTTGTGAGCATGAGTGTGTGTGGTGTTTGTATGTGTATGAGTGATGAGTGTGTGAATGGTGTCTGTGGGTGTGTGTGTGTGGTGTATATATGTGTGTGTTTGGTGTGTATGTGTGTGGTGTGTGTATGAATGTGTACGAGTCTGTGAGTGTGTGTGTGGTGTATGTGTGGTTTGTCTATGAGTGTGTGTGTTGTGCACGTGTGTGACTGTGTAAGTGCACACAGGGTCAGAATCATGGCTGCTGAGGGACTCGATCATGAGTGATGGTGACTTGGTCCAGGGGAGGGGAGAACCTCCTTGATCACCTGAGGAGAGTCTGCCAAGGTCAGAAACAGTGCCTGCTCCAGCTGCCCTGAGGCAGCCATTCCTGCTTCCGCCGGGACCTCCCTGAAGAGAACGGGGAACAGTGAGGGAAGGTGACTGCTCCCACCACTCTGACAAGAGACTCTTCCCCAAACCAAAAATATGAAGTGGGGGCATGCCTATAATCACAGCACTCAGGAGGATCGGGAGTTCAAAGCCAGCCTCAGATGGCCTTGTTGGATAGAAAGGCTGAGGCTAGCCAGGGTTATACATAACCTTACCTCCTCTCCCCTGCCACCCCAGCTGTCACTCCCCAAGCGCTGGGCGTGGTGGCACACACCTGTGGTCCCAGCTCTTGGGAGGCAGGGGCAGAGGGATGTCTTGAGTTCAAGGCCCATTTGGTTTATATAACAAGTTCTAGGCCAGCCGGGGCTATACAGTGAGACCCTGTAAAAAACAAAGCAAACCAAATAATGTAACAAACAAGCAAATAACTAGACCCATGCTTATGTTTTCTGCTCAGATATATTTGCTCTGAATAGTCATCTTTGCAATGAACATTTACAAGACACTTGGGCAACATTAAAAAGAGAACGCGTTGGGCAGGAGGAAACTGCCCCCCACGCCCAACTCCAGGACACCAGGAAACACGGCACACAGACGTCGGCTGGTAAATGGAATAAATACGAGGCACTCGGAACCACAAGCACGCGCTCGGGAGGCACGAGGGAATTCTTGTGCTATACTCCACACTGGTCAGTTACAAAAATAAATAAGGGTCAGGAGGCCCGGACTTGGCTGTGCTAAAATACCACCCTCCGCACCAGCAAAATAAACTTTTATCTGACGACCTTTCTTCCCCCACCTCAGGGAGCTGGGGGACATAGTTGGGAGGTGACTGTGGTCATCGACCGCCTCCCGTCCTGCTGCCCTGGGCACAAGAGGGGCTGAAGCAGCATCGGTCTTTCGTGGAGATTACAGGGCTCTCCCTGTCCACACTGCCCCGTGTGGGAGACAGAGGTCCCGGTTCAGGAACTGTGGCCAAGTGATCGCCGGAAACCCACAGAGTGGGGCTCAAGGCTGAAGATGCTTCAAGTCATGTACATCTCCTCTTTATAAAAACCATACTTGCCATGTTTTGATTGCTCGAGAGGCTGCAGGTCCTGGGGACAAGCTTCCGCTGTGAGAGCTGATTTCTGTTGCACCCTGGACTGCTTTACTAAGAAGACAGTGAGCGGGTATGAAAGCTCACGGAGGCGGGGGGAGGGGGAAGGTCAGTGTGTGCATCAGCAGGTCTTGGTATGAAGGTATAGAGGGAACATACTCAGCCTGGCCCCAAGCTCTCCATCACAGAACGCAGACTAACCCTGCCATGGGCCAACCCCTTGGTTCATCCCTCCTCTGTCCTGAGTGAACAAAATGCTTAGAGAAAAGCCAGCCTCCGATGAGCATGGCTTCCGCCAAGTCTGCAGGCTTCCGAGCCCAGATCACCGGTGATGGCAGGGAGGTCTCCCCAAAGGTGGGATAGTAAAGGTTAGGCTCTCATCAAGAGCGTCTTGGCTTCTGCCTACAAACACTTCCTGGATCTCTAGGGCACCTATAGGGTGCCTTTTCTAAAGAAAGTCTCACGGCAGCAGATAGAGAAAAGTCAGAAAACGCAGGAAGTGAGATCGTTAGATCGAGGACTCAGGCAGGGCTGAGTCAGAAGCTTCTGCCAGGGGCAAGGAACAGACCTCGGGTGAGAGGGATACACGGAGATGCGCTGGTAGCCCCTCCTCCAAGCCAGTGGTTCTCTGAGGGGCACAAAAGCTTTAAAGGGACATCAGGGTCACCTTGGGAGATGGGGGGGGGGGGAGTGGGACCTAGTGGTTCAAAGGCAGGGGTGATGCTCTGGGACTTTGAATGTGAGCGATGTCTATGGGGACAGCCTGTTCCAAGACAGCCTGGTGGGAAGATTCTGGACCACCTCCAAAGGCCCTTGCTGGGTGCAGAGGAAACCCCGGAGGCCTCTCCTGTACAGATGAGGAAGGAACAGAGGAAAGGAAGAAGGACAACAGAGCCAGAGACCACCTCTACCCACTCACAACCCCAACTCCCAAGAAAGGGGGCAATCCCAGACTTGGGCACTCTTTGGTCAAACAGGAAAATGTAAGGCCGAGATGGCTTCTTCTCTACCCCACTGCCCAGTGGCCAAGGGTAAGAGCATGGCTCTCTGCACAGAAGTCCACGCTGGTCCACAGACACCAGGACCTCGTGCTGGGCTTCAGGGGGGAGGGTGCGGGTGGTGGACGACGGCAGATCCTCACTTGTTCTCGATTAGAATCTGCACCTTATGCACGAGGTCCCGGGCGAGCTGTAGAATCTGCTTCGCGTTGTGCCGCTCTGCCATTTCTGAAAGAGGAGAAACACTCGTGAACGGCTTTGCATGTCTGACCAGGGAGAAAGGTCCAACTCCTGGTGTGGACTCTAGAGTGTTCACGCCACAAATTGACTCTGGGAGGAAACACGCACCTGCAGATCTCGGGTTCCCCATCTGTGCACGGAGGGTTGTAACATTGTAACATGAAGCCTTTTTCACAACACCACCATGGAAACAAAGAGACCATGCAGGGTCAGACTGTGCTAAGAGACCCTTCCCTGCAGGCAGAATGTCTGTGAATACTTTACAAAGCCCACGTCCAGGCCTGGGGCACCACAGGATGCACCTGTAACAACCCCAGCACTGGGGGAGCTGGGGGAGGAGGTCTGAGAGTTGGAGGATAGCCTGGAATACATAGAAAGACTTTGCCTCAAAAATGAAAGGGAATACCAGGCACATAGCAGATTCTTAAAGATTTCCGTGGGAACGATGAAAGCTGTGGAGGGTGGGGAAGAGGGGAAGAGATATCAAGAGCCACACAAATGCTTAGATCTTCAGAGCTTTGCATATAGCAGGATAATCTTAAGCTTGACTTTATCGCGGAGAAACCATTTCACAAAGGGGAAAAATAAAAAGCTAAGACCACAGTTTCTAAAGCAGCTGTTGTGGTAACTCTAGCGCTCCTAGTGAGCTCTAGGGGACATTGTGGGCTATGCAGTCATTTGGAGGGGACCTCCGCAACACTCAGCATCGGTCAGTTCGATACACACTGCTGGCCGCAGAGAGTACTATGTTTTTCTAAGTGGTGTTCAGTCTAGACCAAGCCAGGTTTGGGGCGGCAGGGGTGAGGGGGTGGGATAAAAGCAAGAACCGTGTGAAAGTTTGAGGGAAGTGGGGGTGGGGGGGCGTGATCTCATCAGGAGGCATAGCCCGAACAGTATATGTATTCTACCACCAGGGACCGCATGAGGTGAGGGGTTCCCTCTGGGCTACGTGTGTCAGAGACTTTCTAAGTGGTGAGAACTGGACAAAGGTGTCACATGGTGTGGACCTCCCTCCTTAGCACTGGGGACTTGGCCTGCATGGGGTACATTTTGCAGAAAAGCTAGGGGTGCCCTGGACTGAGGAAGTTTGGGAGACTGAGATGTTGAGGCAGAAGGATTGTGCTAAGATGTGGACTGCTTTGGGCTTTCTGTCACATCTTCAAACTGAACCAACATCAAAGGATGCTTAGTAAGTTATAGTTAGCTGTGCAGGCACATACTGTGGCCCTGAAAAGGAGATACTTTTTGAAAGAGTAGATACAACTGGATTCTGTGATGATAACAACAGAAAATAAACAAACATGGAAAAGAAGGGGACGGATGAGTAGGACTGTCAGGGTCTGATGTGGCCCAGGCTGGCCTTGAATTCAGCTATGTGCAAGGGATGACCTCGAACTTCTGATCAGTTGAGACTCTCTTTTACAAGTTTAATTTGGTTTTCTGTAGATTTCATACATGAGTGCTGTATTTATATAATTCTGCCCCTCACTGTCCCCCTACAACTCCTCCTGTATCCCCAACCCTCCTTTCAAATTCATGGCTAGGAATAATTATTATTGTTACATATGTGTCTGCCTATGTGTGTGTGTAAATGCATGCGGTTGAACCCATTTATATATGCATGTGAACACATGTATGTGAATGATGTGACCTCTTGGGACTGAGTATAACCTATCAGTGGGGCTCATCCCTGGGGAAGACTGCATCTCACTTCCTCTCTCAGGAGCTTTTAATGGCTCTTCACTTAGAAGTGGGGCCTTGGCAGAGCTCGCCCTTCCTTGTTGCCCTGCTAACAGGTGATGCCATTGCTCTGGTCTTGTGCAGGTGACCGATCCTTTCAGATCTCGTGGCTGCTGCTTCTCTACCATGTAGAGAAGAGGCGATCTCAGAGAAGCCATCCTGGTCCTCAGAAAACGCCTTTAATAAAATCCAGCATACCCTCATGTTTAAAGTCCTAGAGAGAGTAGGGCTGGTGAGGAAGGGGGTAAGGGGGAGGGAAGAGGGGAAGGGGGAGGAGGAGGGAGAAAGAGGGAGGGGAAGGGGAAGGAACATGCCTTTAATCCCAGCACTTGGGATTTCTGAGTTCAAGGCCAGTCTGGTCTACAGAATGAGTTCCAGGACAGCCAGGGTTATACAGAGAAACCCTGTCTTGAAAAAAACCAAAGAAACCAAAAAAAGAAAAGAAAGAAAGAAAGAAAGAAAGAAAGAAAGAAAGAAAGAGAAAGAAATTAGACCTGTATTTATCATCCCGTACAGAAACTAACTCCAAATGGATCAAAGATCTTGTGCTGGATAGTTTTATGTTAATTTGACACAAACTAAAGTCATTCTCAATTAAGAAAAATGCCTCCATGAGATCAGCTGTAGGCAAACCTGTAGGGCATCTTCCTAATTGGTGATTGATGGGGAGGGTCCCGCCCACCGTGGGTGGGGCCATCCCTGGGCTGTGGTCCTGGATTCTATAAGAAAGCAGGCTGAGCAAGCCATGAGGAGCAAACCAGTAAGCAGCATCCCTCCGTGGCCTCTGCATCAGCTCCTGCCTCCAGGTTCCTGCCCTGCTTGAGTTCCTGTCCTGACTTCCTTTGATAGTGAATAGTGGTATGGAAATGTAAGGCAAATAAACTGGTTCCTCCCAAAATTTTCTGACTCTGCATAGTGTTTCTTCACAGCAATAGAGACCCTAACAAAGACAGACATCACCATGAAACCCAAGACCCTCCGAACTCCTAGAAGAAAACATATGAGATCTGACATAGGAAAAGGCTTTCTGAATAGAATTCAATTGCTTAAGAACGAAGGGCATCAGTTGACAAGTGGGACCTCACAGAACTGAAAAGCTTTCTTACAGCAAAGAAGGCAATCACTCCAGTGAAGAGGAAAGCCGCAGAGAGAGATGGGATGTTTACCGGTAATCTACCGGGCAGAGTAGTAATGTCAAGAATATATAAAGAGCTAAAACAAACAAACAAACGACTCAGGAAAACAAACAGCCCAACTTAAAAAATGTGACTGAGAACTGAACAGAGTTCTCAAAAGGAGAGATAGAAAATGGCTAAACAGTTAATCCTTAGCAATTAGATGCAAAGCAAAACAACTTAAATTTCATCCCATCGCCATCCCTCTCACCCCCAACCCCCAATCCCCGACCAACCCCCATCAGAATGGCAAAGATCAATGGAACCTACAGATAAATGCTGGAAGGGGTGGGGGCAGGGCTCATCCGGGTTGCTGCGAGTGCAAATTGGCCCAGCCGCTGTAGAAACCAGTGGAGAACATTCTAGAAAACCTGAAAATAAATCTGCCTCATGACTCAGATGTACCACTCCATGGCATATGGCCAAAAGACTCAACACCTACTCTATAGACACTGGCTTGGCTATCAGTCACTAGCTGAGCCATCAGACACTGGCTGGGCCATCAGACACTGGCTGGGTCATCGGACACTGGCTGGGTCATCGGACACTGGCTGGGCCATCGGACACTTGCTGGGTCATCAGACACTGGCTGGGCCATCAGAAACTCGGCTGGGCCATCAGACACTCGGCTGGGTCATCAGACACTCGGCTGGGTCATCAGACACTCGCTTGGGCCATCAGACACTTGCTGGGCCATCAGACACTGGCTGGGCCATCAGACACTCGGCTGGGTCATCAGACACTCGGCTGGGTCATCAGACACTCGCTTGGGCCATCAGACACTTGCTGGGCCATCAGACACTTGCTGGGCCATCAGACACTGGCTGGGCCATCAGACACTGGCTGGGTCATCAGACACTGGCTGGGTCATCAGACACTGGCTGGGCCATCAGACACTGGCTGGGCCATCAGACACTGGCTGGGCCATCAGACACTGGCTGGGCCATCAGACACTGGCTGGGTCATCAGACACTGGCTGGGCCATCAGACACTGGCTGGGCCATCAGACACTGGCTGGGCCATCAGACACTTGCTGGGCCATCAGACACTTGCTGGGCCATCAGACACTGGCTGGGCCATCAGACACTGGCTGGGCCATCAGACACTTGCTGGGTCATCAGACACTGGCTGGGTCATCAGACACTCGGCTGGGTCATCAGACACTTGCTGGGTCATCAGACACTAGCTGGGCCATCAGACACTTGCTGGGCCATCAGACACTGGCTGGGCCATCAGACACTGGCTGGGTCATCAGACACTCGGCTGGGTCATCAGACACTCGGCTGGGTCATCAGACACTCGCTTGGGCCATCAGACACTTGCTGGGCCATCAGACATTTGCTGGGCCATCAGACACTGGCTGGGTCATCAGACACTGGCTGGGCCATCAGACACTTGCTGGGTCATCAGACACTGGCTGGGCCATCAGACACTTGCTGGGTCATCAGACACTGGCTGGGCCATCAGACACTGGCTGGGTCATCAGACACTGGCTGGGCCATCAGACACTGGCTGGGTCATCAGACACTGGCTGGGCCATCAGACACTGGCTGGGTCATCAGACACTGGCTGGGCCATCAGACACTGGCTGGGCCATCAGACACTGGCTGGGTCATCAGACACTTGCTGGGTCATCAGACACTCGGCTGGGTCATCAGACACTGGCTGGGTCATCAGACACTGGCTGGGCCATCAGACACTGGCTGGGCCATGCTCACTGCTGCTGTATTCACAACATCTACAACTGATGTCAGATAATACAGATATGATACCCCTGATCTTCTTGCCTTTATTTCCAGAGTGAGAACTGCAGCCGTGTACTGCCACACCCCGTTTACATAGGTGTGACGGTGCTGGGCAAATATTCTAGCAACTGCCTCACACCAGCTCAAGGAGTGTTTATGTTGTGTTTAAGGGCTGCACTGAATCCCATGTGGCTTCCTGGTTCATTTCTGGTGCAGGTGAAACTCACAGTCCGACAAAGTTGATTTCTGAGTTTTGGCGTCGAACATTTCAGAAACACATAAGGCGGCGACGGAAAGGAAGGAAGCTAGGAAGCACCACTGTTTGGTAACCTACCTAGTAAATCAAAAAATAGTCCTAAATATACAGTTGTAGTAGATGGCCAAAATCCAAAATTATCCCAAAAAGAAAAAGATGATTTGAAAGGAATCTAGCAATGTTTCCAAGGTTGGTTACAGGTGGGTCTCTTTTTTACCTAGAACCTTCTTCAGTCTTTAAGTTTTGGGGTTTAGTGCTTGCCAGTGCTCTACGATGGAGCAGTCCCCCAGCCCTGGTTCTTAGCATTTAGTTAGTGCTTAAGTAGCAATGGCAACAGTAACTGCCTTGTGTTTACTGGGTCGCTCCCAGGCACAGCTACCGGTGAGGGATTTTTCATAGCTCATCATTAATTCTCTAGACTTCCCTTGAGGGAGGAGGTGTTTGCAACATTGTGTCCCTGAAGAACTGAGACTCAGGGATGCCATTTAGACAAAGCTGTTCTCCGAGGCCTGCTAGGGCCTCACCACTCCAAGAACATACCTGTACCCAGGCTCTCCCTACTCATGAAATCCAGAGGGGTAGACCTTGGTGTTTCAAAGATGATAAAGTAGATGCTCAGAGATAGGACAGCCCCTTGCCAATGGGCATAGCTGGCCAGTGGTAGAGCCAGGCACTGCCCCAGAGCCTCAGCCTGGAGAAAAATATACCTGGGGCATGTCGAGATCCACCAGGTCCCTTGATAGAGCACCAAGGAGAGACGGGGTGGGGGGAGGGCTGGGGAGACGCTCAATGGGTAAGGGCCCTTGCTATGCAAGCAGAGAACATGGGTTCAGGTCTCAACACCCAAGTGCATGCCCTCGTAAGCTATGATCCAGAATTGTGGAGGCGGAGGGGTGGGTGGAGGTAGAAGAATGACTGGGATATACCAAGCTGCTGGCATCGAGAGCCCCTAGGCAGTCTCGACTCTGGGGAGCCCTGCCCACAGGTAGCCTCACTCCTGGGGAGCTCTGCCCTTAGAGATCCCTGGCCTGAGAGTTCCGCCCCCTGGGAAGCCCCACCCTTAGGGAGTCCTGCCCTTAGGGAGCCCCGCCCCGGGAGTTCCACCCCTGGGAAGCCCCACCCCTAGGGAGCCACACCCTGTCCACGCCCCTTGATACCGTTGAAGAACTTGATGATGTCAGTGAAGTCCATATTGTTCTCCAGGATAATGTCTCGGTAGACCTCCACCAGCGCCAGCGCTATGAACAGCACGTAGTGGGCAGAGGACACATGCTTAGCCGCCCAGATAGTTTCCCACACGGAGAAGACGTCATCATAGACCAGCTCTGCGGGACACCAACACACAAGCACAACATACATAGGAGCTGGTCCAGGACAGGTGCTCCCTAGTCCTCCCTGCGAGCATCCCACTTCCCTATCTGACTGTTGCAGACCAGGCGGAACCCAGGCTGAAGAAACAGGAGACCCGGACCTTGCCACCTGACCCCGAGTCTTCCCATCTGTGGCCTGGGTCTAAGGTTCCTGTGTGAAGAATCTGGGCATGTGTGGGTTTGATTGGCATGGGCCTGTCCCTACCCTGCTCTCTGTAACTGTCCTTCCTCTGTCTCCAGGGGCATTCACAGGTGGTTCTCAGTGGTCTGTACATATAAGCAAGCTGCCTGCTGCCTCAGCCTAGCCAGAAGATGTTAAGAGTCTTTTAGACAGTGGTTCTCCACCTTCCTAAACGCTGTGACCCTTTAATACAGTTCATGATGTGGTGATTCCCCCCCCAACCATAAAATTAGTTTCGTTGCTATTTTGTAACTGGAATATTGCTATTGTTACGAATCGCAATGTAAATATCTGATATGCAGTCTGTATTTTCATCTTTGCTAATTGAACATAATTAAAGCACAGTGATCAATCACAAAGAGATGCAATTATATACTGTGAAATGTTTATTTCTAAATACGAAAGGGAAACTTTGCCTTGAAGCATGGCTAGCAAAGGTAACAGTGTTGCTATAACAACAGTAAGGCAACAGTGTTACTAGAACAACAACAAGGTAACAGTGTTACTATAACAACAGTAAGCTACGTTGAGACATTTTACAACAGACTGTGTAAAAAGTCAATATTCCTGCCAATGCTGACATTGTTTCTTCAGTTCCCAAGACCATGGGAAATACGTGTTTTCAGACGGTCTTATGCAACCCCCGTGAAAGGGCTATTTGATCCCCACCCACTCAAAGGGGTCAAGAATCACAGGTTGAGAACTACTCCCTTAAGAGAAAGGCTACCAGGTCTGATAAGTTGGCTTTGTGTAGCAACCTTTCACTCCCCAGCCACGAGCTGTGGGTTGGGGCTGTACCCCTCCCTCCTCTCTGCACCTCAGTTTTGCATGGGGACTGCTGGTCGCAGTAAGGGACCAGAGATGAGGTGGTCAATGGCGCTGCACAGTGTAGGGTGGACAGTTAATACCACCACACACGCCAGGTGTTCCTGGATTCAAGCCGGGTTAGCATAATGGCATGCATTCCGAGGCGACATCCCAGTCCAGGGTGAAATGTGCTTAAAGTTGCCACAACTCAAGAGTTTTGGGTCTGTGATAAGCAGGGAGGCAGATGGGAGGGACTTGCCCCCAGCGATGGATGCAACCAAGCTTGGACCCTGGCTCCCCTATTCATAGCTTCCTACTGGACTTCTTAGTTTCTTCACCTGTGAAACAGGAATGTGTGTGTGTGTGTGTGTGTGTATGTTCATGTGCACATGTGTGCATTCTCATGGAGACCTGGTGTTGATGTCATTATCCTTCCCTATTAATCTCCATCTTAAGAGACAAATTCCCATTCTGAGTACAGAGCTCAGCAAGATGGCTGAGCTGGTTGGTCAGCGCGAGTTCCCGCAGCCAGCTTGCATCTGCCTCCCCACAACTGCAGACACGCGTGGCTGCACTTGGCTCGTTAAATTTCTTCAATTATCCATTCAGTGGGGGGGGGGGGTCAGAGGACCACTTGTGGGAGTCGCTTCTCTCTTTACCAAGCGGGTTCCAAGGATCAAACTTAGGTCATCCGGCCTGGTGGCAAGCGTCCTTACCATCTCTGGCCGCCCCACCTGGTCTCTTATTTGGGTGCTGGGGATTCGAACTCTGGTCCTCCTACTTGTACAGTAGCACTTGGATGACTGAGCTGTCCCCCATTCCCCAAGGCAGGGATTTTATGACCCCTACTGCAGTCACTTTTCAATAAGGTTTGTGCCAAGATGGACAGATGCCCTTCCCTTGGGGGTCCTGTTAGCCTCCCCCTCTCCCTCCTCCTCTTCCTTCTCCTACTTCTCCTCCTCCGAGACAAGGATTCTGGGGACAAGGTGGAGCCTGTACCTCGTTTGAAATCCAGCAGAAACCATCGGTAGCAAAAGTAGAAGTGGGTGTAATCGCCGTTCTGATGCATCAGCTCGAAGAGCTCGGAGTCCAGGATCTGTTGGAGGGAGGGCGGTCCGTCAGTCCCAGAGGGGACAGCAGGATTCATGGTGCTAAACACCCACCCTGCGTGCCTGTTGACTCTCACCCACCCAGTCGGCTCTCAGCCGCTGGGTGCAGTTAACAGTGAGCATAGGGGATAGACGTCTCTCCAGAGAGGATTTACAATGTACAGCCTAGGACCCGCTCAAGGTCGGGGCAGCGAGTCAGAGAATGAGAGGCAACCTTGCACCCCCTGGGATGGCTGAAGCCAAAGTGTCAGACAGTAACAAGTGTTGGAGGGGATTCAGAGAAAACAGAACTCTGAATACAGAGCCCCGGGGCTGCTGCCTCCCGCGCCGCTGCCGCCTCCCCAGTGCTCCTCCCACACTGACCCTACAAAGGCCCCCACACCACCACGCTCGGTTTTCACAAGGTGCTGGGGTCCTTAATCTTGTGCTAGGTCACGTCCCTAGTTCTCTCTGTCTCTGTTTCTATCTCTGTCTCTGTCTGTCTGTCTGCCTCTCTTCTCTCTGTCTTTGGTGTATATGTTTGTATATGTGGTACCTGTGTGTATCTGTGGTGTGCATGTGTGTGGTGTAGTGTGTGTTTGTGGTGTATGTGCATGTGTTTGTGGTGTGTGAACATGTATGTGGTATGTGTGTGTTTATGCTGTGTAGTATGTGTGTGTGTGTGGTGTATAGTATGTGTGTGTGTGTGTAATGTGGGATGTATGTATGAGTGTGTGGTGTATGGTATGTGTTTGTGTGGTGTGTGTATATATGTGTGGTGTGTGGTATGTGTGTGTGTACTGTGTGTGGTATATGTGTGTGTGGTATGGTGTGTGTATGTGTTTGTGGTATGTGGCATTTGTGTATTGTGTGTGTGATGTGTGCATGTGTATGTGTGTATGTGGTGTATGGTATGTTTTTGTGTTGTGTGTGTTTGTGTATTGTCGTGTGTGGTGCGTAGTGTGTGTGCATGTGCACTGTGTGGTGTGTGTGTGTGTGTGTATGGTATAGTGTGTGTGTGTGTGTGTGTACACGCGTGTGTATCAGAGGACCACGTCAATTCTTCCCTCATCCCTTGCTGGCTCAAGTGCTCAAGCTGAGGCCGTTGGTCTTGGTGGCGGTCCCTTTTACCCTGATCCACCTCACAGGCCCTGGATACCTTTAGTGATATCCACCTCACAGGATACCTTATGTATCCAGAATATTTGGTAGCTTTTTCCGGATCCCGTCAAAGCAGCATCAAGAGCTGCTTTGTGCCTGGAGCTCCAGCCTGCGTGAATTCTCCTGCAGAGCCCAGCCTGGCCGCTGGGCCTGCCTCTTGTGGATTCTGATTGGCAGCTGAGGGAAGCGCAAACCGAAAGAACACCGAGATTTCACCTTACCACAGCCAGCATGGCTAAGACCAACAGAAAAACCAGCCAGAGGTGGAGAGGGTCATGGCGTTGGTGGGAATGTAACACAAACCCACCCACCATGGAAATCAGCGAGGAGAACTCTCAAACAGCTAAATACAAATCTAGCGCATGACCCAGCTACACCACACCTTGGCGTTGCCTGAAGGACTCAACACCTGACTGACTGTACAGACATTTGTCCAGTCGTGTCTGTTGCGGCTCTACTCACAACAGCTAGGACACGGATACAACCTAACGTCCTTCAGCTGACACACGGATGATGGAAAAATAGCACATATCCACTACAGGATGCTGTTCAGTTCTACGGAAAAATGAAATTGTCAGCTTTGAGGGTCAAGGGATGGAACTAGGCAAGTTCACATTGAGTGAGATAACCCAGATTCAGACAGACAGACAGACAGACAGAAATGGTGTGCTCTCTCTCAGTTGACTCTCCTAACTCCAGAGCTTCAGGTGTGAGCCTACAGTCTCAGTAACTACAGAACAGGAAGGTAAAGGGGACCATTTGACAGGGTAGGGAGGACAGGGAGAAACAGAGAGGGGAATAGTGGGGTACAGTTGACCTGAGGGGGGATGGTGAAAACAGGGGCCTCCAGTTAGGGATGGGAGGGAAGTAAATACGGAAGAAGGGGGTAAAAACTATAACAAGGATGTCTGAAAGAGTCATAATGCGTCATGCTATCGGCTACATACGATTAACCAGGCGCTTGTGTGTGCAATCACTCCTCCAGCTAAGCCACACACTCAGCCTGAAACCGACTCAATCTAAAGCCACTCGGCTGTCCTCCTCGTCTCCCCCCGAAGTCAGGGCGGGAGGCCTCCAGGTCCTACCTGGATCAGAGACCTCATGTTGGCGAAGTGCGTGTCCATGGCGCCTCCATGGGGGAAGTTTTGGTTCATCCTCTTCATCAGCTCCGTGAAGCAACTGAAGGCCAGGGCCTCTGGGGACGGCACAAGACAATGGGTTAGCCAGGCCACGGCCTCAGGCACTGGGGCTCCTGAAGAGATGGTGTAAGGCCCACAGTGGGGTCCACAGCCACGTGAGAGGCAGGCGGGCAGGAAGGGCCCAGTGGAGGCCACTTCCTAGGATGCTTACCAACCCATAGTGGGTCACAGATCTCATCTTAGAGCTGCTGGTGGGGGAGGACGGCTCCTTCAGACACAGAAGCTCCTTTTAGATATTCCTACTGGCTGTGAGGCAAAGCCCACACTGCTTTGTTGGTATTTGTTTTAGTCAGGGTTTCTATTCCAGCACTTTTGACCAAGAAGCAAGTTGGGGAGGAAAGGGTTTATTCAGCTTACACTTCCACACTACTGTTCATCACCAAAGGAAGTCAGGACTGGAACTCAAGCAGGTCAGGAAGCAGGAGCTGATGCAGAGGCCATGGAGGGATGTTCCTTACTGACTTGCTTCCCCTGGCTTGCTCAGCTTGCTCTCTTATAGAACCTAAGGCTACCAGCCCAGGGATGGCACCACTCACAATGGACCCTCCCCCCTTGATCACTAATTGAGAAAATGCCCCACAGCTGGATCTCATGGAGGCATTTCCCCAGCTGAAGCTCCTTTCTCTGTGATAACTCCAGCCTGTGTCAAGTTGACACACAAAACCAGCCAGTACAGTACCCATCTTATTCCTTCAGAAATTCTACCCATTCATGGAATTTCAAAAGTAACTGCCAACCTAGCAAGGGCTTTGGTTGATGGTTTGTAAAGAACGGTCAAACTCCTTTGGCAAATGCTGCCTGGAATACCCGTTGACACCGATCAAGAAAGCAGGGGCTGGAGAGATGGCTCAGTGGCTAAGTACGTCGGCTGTTCCTCCAGAGGACCCAGGTTTGATTCCTACAACTCACATGACTCACAACCATCTGTAACTCCAGTTCCATGGGATCAGTCACCCTTCTCTGACCTCCACGGTAGGTGCGCAGCACACCGACACGTACACAGGCGGACTACTGATTTAGTAAAGTACAAAAATCTTAATCATTAATAAAAGAGAGAAAGACTGTAAAGTGTCCGAGAATCCTGCAGTATAGACGTTTGATTCATATTAGACAGCATTTGAAGTCTTATTTGACAATAGCAGTGGGGACTGGAGAGGTGGCTCAGCGGTTAAGAGCACTGACTGCTCTTCCAGAGGTTCTGAAGGTAGCAGTTTTCCTTGTTCCCTCTTAGTACCTCTGGGAAGAAAGAGACTCCTGGGAAGCTCCCTCGGTTGCTGGATCTCACTCAGGCTGAAAGGGGTTAGGAGAGATTACAGAAACTCTGAGCAGTGTCCATCCTTGCAGGCTGGAAGCCTGTCACCTCTGGTGCCACCACACCACTCAGCCCACTTGTCACCATTACAAAGTCACCTTGACATGTCGATGACTGCCATCTCTCATGGTGCCATGCCTCAGTTGCTCCATGACTGTTTTTTTATAAACATTTATTTATTTATTTCATGTATGTGAGTACACTGTAGCTGTCTTCAGACACACCCAGAAGAGGGCGTCAGATCTCATTACGGATGGTTGTGAACCACCATGTGGTTGCTGGGATTTGAACTCACGACCTTCGGAAGAACAGTCAGTGCTCTTAACCACTGAGCCAGGACTTCTTTATGCCTTCAAAACCAGTGCCACCTGGAACACTCTTGTGCTTTACCAAGCTTGCCTGCCAGTCTGGGCCCACCCCGTGGACCATGTTTTTCCGCGCTGTCTGAGAGGAAACGCCTTTTTCAGAAGATTTCATGTAAACAATGCTGGCTTGGATCCTCGGGTGACTGGCATCGGCTGTTCCAGTAACATCGCAAGCGTTCAGAGTTCTGCCATCCTGGGTCTTTCTGGGAATGATTTCAAGTGTGTCCCTTGTGTGTGTGTGTGTGTGTGTGTGTGTGTGGTGTGAGGCAGGGGTCGTCCACGTTTTGCATGTGGGTTTCCGGTCACTGCAGCAGCAATACATTCAATATGTTAAAACGAGTTTATGGTGTGGAAACGAGTCTGAGCTTGGGTCAGTCAGCAGAACATTAACTGCAAATGTTTCTTTTCACACTCTCAGCTGCAGCCCAGCACCTATGTGCAGGCTTTGCTGGAGGCAACATAACTCTGCCTCTGTCTCTCCGTCTCTGTCTTTCTCTGTCTCTCTGTGTCTGTCTGTCTGTCTGTCTGTCTGTCTGTCTGTCGTCTGTCTGTCTGTCTCTCTGTGTCTGTCTGTCTGTCTGTCTGTCTGTCTTTCTCTGTCTCTCTGTGTCTGTCTGTCTGTCTGTCGTCTGTCTGTCTGTCTGTCTCTCTGTGTCTGTCTGTCTGTCTGTCTGTCTTTCTCTGTCTCTCTGTGTCTGTCTGTCTGTCTGTCTGTCTGTCTTTCTCTGTCTCTCTGTGTCTGTCTGTCTGTCTGTCTGTCTGTCTTTCTCTGTCTGTCTGTCTGTCTGTCTGTCTTTCTCTGTCTCTCTGTCTGTCTGTCTGTCTGTCTGTCTTTCTCTGTCTCTCTGTGTCTGTCTGTCGGTCTGTCTGTGTGTGTACACAAACACTTGTGACAGTTGCTTCTTTCCTTTCACCACATGAATCCCAGGGACCAAACTCAGGTCCTCAGGCTTGGTGACAATGCCTTTACCCATTGAGCCACCCTGCCGCTGCAGCTGGGTGTTCTGATGGGGCTTTCTGTAGTCCGTAGACAGTACAGAGGACGATGCTCCTCACCCATGCCAAGCCTTGAGGCTGTGGTGGGAGACATCTCCCTCTTTAGGTTTCCTCCCTTCTGTCCGACAGTGTTTTATGGTGTTCGGAATATAAACCACACGCCCTGTAGAGGTATTAGAAACATGTCAGTCTTCGGGAAACATTACACATGGACTTGTTTTCTTCATTTCACACTGGGATTGTTCAGCTCAGCTGTGTAGACATAACGAGATTTCTGCTTACTGGTCTTATGTTCTGCAGCCCTGACGAACTCACTTTTGTT
Source organism: Tokudaia muenninki (assembly GCA_036184385.1). Lineage (NCBI taxonomy): Eukaryota > Metazoa > Chordata > Mammalia > Rodentia > Muridae > Tokudaia > Tokudaia muenninki. Next base: position 3,325,366 of record BTHS01000017.1, read on the forward strand.
TTCTTTTTGTTGTTGTTTTGGTTTTGGTTTGTTTTTGTTGTTTATTTGTTTTCTGGAGACAGAGTTTCTCTGTGTAGCCCTGGCTGTCCTGGAACTCACTCTGTAGACCAGGCTGGCCTCGAACTCAGAAATCCACCTGCCACTGTCTCTCAAGTGCTGGGATTAAAGGTGTGTGCCACCACTGCCTGGCCACTTCTGTTTTCTTATTCTTTGGATTTTCCCCTTTAAGTCCTATCATCTGTAACTGGGACTGCATTGATAATTGTCTTAGGGAGGGTTTTACTGCTGTGAACAGACACCATGACCAAGGCAGCTCTTATAAAGACAACATTTAATTGGTACTGGCTTACAGGTTCAGAGGTTCAGTCTATTATCCTCAAGGTGGGAGCATGGTAGCATCCAGGTAGGCATGGAGCAGGAGGAGCTAAGAGTTCTATATCTTCATCTGAAGGCTGCTAGCAGAATACTCACTTCCAGGCAGTTAGGATGAGGGTCTTAATGCCCACGCCCACAGTGACACACCTACTCTAACAAGGTCACACAGCTACTTCAACAGGGCCACATCTATTCCAACAAGGCCATATTTCCTCCAACAGGGCCACACCTACTGCAACAGGGCTACACCTCCTCCAGCAAGGCCACATCTCCTCTGATAGGACCACACCTACTCCAATACCATACCTACTCCAACCAAGCCACACCTCCTCCAACAGGGCCACTCCTTCTAATAGTGCCACTCCCTGGGCCAAGCATACACAAACCATCACAATGATTTTAATTCCTTTTCAATTGTCCCTCCTTTGTTTTCTTCTTTTAACAGTTTGGGACACCATCTCATATAGCTTATGCTTGACTTGAATTCACTTTGGTCAAGGATAACTTTGAACCTCTGATCCTCCTGCCTCTACCTCCTGAGCGCTGGGATTGCAGGCATGGCCATCACACACACCCTGCCTGTCTTTTATCGTCAAGTGGTGGCTTATATTGATTGACACATGGATATTCAACCTTCCTTGCATTCCCAGGATAAGCCCCGCTTGACCATGCAGTGTAATCTTTTATATCTTGTTGACCCAAGTTTATTGGTTTTTTTTTCTTTCTGAAGACTTGCCTTTATATTCATGAGAGGTACTGGTCTGACATTTCCCTGGAATGATTCTGTTTGACATAGATATCAGGGTACGTGTGCTGTGACTGGTGTTCTCTGAGGGCTGGCATCGCCAAGTAAGCTGGTAACATCCCGATTGTCTTGGTTTTCTTTTCATTTCATTCCTTCCTTCCTTCCCTCCACCCCTTCCATCCTCCCAGACTCCCTCCCTCCCTTCATTGAAGAAAGAACCCGTGAAGGATTATTCTTCAGTCTTACACTGATAGACCTCATCCTGGGATACTGTCTGGAGCAGTTTTACTTTGTTCTCATTCCTGGTCAAGTGGTGGCCCAGCCAGGTGGGATTCAGTGCCAGGCATGGTGGGACACGAGGATGGCTCACACTGCTGGGGCTGGGATGTATCCGCCAGGCAGCCCTGCTATGCCTCTGTCCTGACCCAGTCCATGGCGACACAGGGTGAAGCTGACTCTTCCCCTCCTACAGGCCAGGGAGGGCACACTCACCATCGTCCAGGATGACCAACAGCGGGGCCAGGAGGTCACACATGCCCTGGACGTAGCCGATCTCGATGTGCTGCCAGATATAGCTGCAGGGGAAACGGGGGGCGCAATGAGTGGGCCACGCCCTGCATCCCAACATCTGCCCACTCCTTACTGCTTTCTCCCATCTGCTTCTCTGCCCCTCAGCCTGATGTCCACCCTCGGTGTCACCACACATCCTAAGTGTGGACATCAAAGCCAACCTGCCCAAGGGGGCATCACAGAGCACAGGACTCTGCAGATGCCCCGCCACCCTGGGGTGCTGTCATGGGTGCATGGGGTCAGGGTGTCTTTGATTCCTCCACCCAACCCCACACATCTCTTCTAAGCTTCTCAGCTGGCTATATGTAGGGAGTCATTTTGCATAAATAAGTGACTCAGAATCTCTAGGGATTTCCCCTACCAATTCTGTCTGGAATCTGGATCAGTCCATGTGAAGAACAGCTTTGACCCTCTGGGTCTTGGATGATACACTGAGCCCTGTATACACCTCGAATTTTTGAATCTTTCAAAACGATCATGTGAAGCGTGTCTCCTTAAGAGCACATTTCCCAGGGGAGGAGACCGAGGCAGAGAGAGGCAAGGGTCGAGTGCAAAGTCAGTGTGATAGTTCTACTTGTCACTTTGGGAGGAGAGTGGCTGGTGGAGCTGTCTAGAGGAGGGTGGGGAACTGTCTTGATTACATTCTTCTTCTTCTTCTTCTTCTTCTTCTTCTTCTTCTTCTTCTTCTTCTTCTTCCTCTTCTTCTTCTTCTTCCTCTTCTTCTTCTTCTTCTTCTTCTTCCTCTTCTTCTTCTTCTCTTCCTCCTCCTCCTCCTCCTCCTCCTCCTCCTCCTCCTCCTCCTTGTTCTTGGTTTTTCGAGACAGGGTTTCTCTGTGTAGCCCTGGCTGTCCTGAAACCCAATCTGTAGACCAGGTTGGCCTCGAACTCAGAAATCCACCTGCCTCTGCCTCCCAAGTGCTGGGATTAAAGGCGTGTGCCACCACTGCCCTCTTCATTACATATTAAGTGATAAAGGAAGACCCAGCCCACTGTGCGTAGCTCCATTCCTTAGGCAGGGGATGCTAGACGGTGTAAGTATAGAAGGAGCTAAGCACAGGTTGGGACTTTGTCTTTTACCATCTATTGTAACACTAAGTGCGAGCCCTCAAGAGCTGGGTGGGGCTGAGGCTTCCTGGGCTTGGAGGAAGCAGGGGAAGAAGACCGTGCAGGAGGGAGGAGAAGCCGCCATGGGTTGGTTAGGAGAGCCATTAAAAACCGTGGCCCTGTGGGCTGGCCCAATTGGAGCTAAGAGCAGCTCGGATGAAAGGTGGTAAGTGCTAATTCGGGATTACGATAGGAGAGTAGATTGTAACAGCATGGAGGGCAGGCAGCTGCCCAGCTCTTGTGCTGTTACAGGCTTATTGCGAATATAACAGCTGTGTGTGTGTTTTGTCCGGCAACTCAGTAACCAAAGGCGGGCGGGGTTTAAATAATTTCTATACTATGCATGCATGCCTTTACTCTCCCTCTGCCTTTGAGTTTTTATTTATTTTTTTTTAAGATTTCTTCATTTATTATATATAACTGTCTTCAGACACACCAGAAGAGGGCATCTGATCCCATTACAGATGGTTGTGAGCCACCACGTGGTTGCTGGGATTTGAACTCAGGACCTCTGGAAGAGCAGTCAGTGCTCTTAACCGCCAGCCCTTGCCTTTGACTTTAAATTTGTCATATTTCATTCCTGGTGTTAGGAATGAAAGAAAACTCCAGGTTACCATGGTATCAGCGACCGGGATACAAAGGAAGCTTCAGCCAGGTTTTTGGCATATCCGCCTTCCCCATGGCACCCCATCCTTATCCCCATCCCTCCATCACCCCACACCCTTCCTCTCATCCCTATACCCCATCCCTTCCATCAGCCCACCTTCCCTTTCCCTATATCCTGACTGCTCTATTCTGTATCATCTCATCCCTCTCCCTCCACTCTCCTCATCCCCTCCCCCTCCCCCTATTACCCCTCCCCTCCCCAACACTACCCTCCCCCACAGCACCCCTCCCCTCCCCACACAACCCCTCTCCCATGCCATCCCTCCCCCACACAACCCCTCTCCCCACTACTCCCCCCACATTACCCCTCCCACACGCACTGCCCCTCCCCCTCCCCCACAGCACCCCTCCCCTCCCCCAGGCTGTAGTAGCCACCTGCACATGATGTTCCTCAGCTTCTCCAGGTTGGTGGCTGTGAAGTACCAGTAGCTTCGGTCGCACCTCTGCACGTCTTTCTCGATGCGGTGCAGGTTCACCGTGTACAGGTCCAGTAGCTCTGGCTGTGGGCGGATGGAGGAAGGAAGAAGGGGACGCTGACCCCCCGAGAACCGTTCCCAACCCTCACCTCCCAACTGCTCACTCTGGAGTTCGATATGTTCTCTTTCTTTGTTTCCTGGGAAAGCTATGTTGATGTTGCGTGATGAAAGAGTATTCTTTTGAGACTGGGTCTCATGATGTAGCCCAGGCTGGCCTTGAACTCATAATCCTCCTGCCCCAACACTCAAGAGTGCTGGGGTTACAGGCAAACATGTGTTCTCTTATGTGCATGTGTACACACACACACACACACACACACACACACAGAAAGAGAGAGAGAGAGACAGACAGACAGACAGACAGACAGAGACAGATCTGTATCAGAGACAGAATATTAAATATTATTAAATAAATACATTAATGCATGTAAAGATGATGCTAATCTGTCTCCTCAGTGCTCAGGAGACTATAGCAGGAGGACTGCTGTCAGTTTGAAGCCGGGTTACAGAGTGAACTTCAGGCCAGTCCGGGCTGCGTAATGAGCCTCTGTCTAAGACAAGAAATAAAACAAAGACGTCAAGACTAGAGACAGGAGCCTTGGTATGGGATCTGGGTCCCTCCGCCTACAAGACTAGAGACAGGAGCCTTGGTATGGGATCTGGGTCCCTCCGCCTACAAGACTAGGGACAGGAGCCTTGGTATGGGATCTGGGTCCCTCCGCCTACAAGACTTTACTGATTGAGCTATGTCCCCAGCCCCTAAACTAGAATCTTAAAGATTGCTGACAGGGAGAAAAATCATCTTTAAGTGGATAACTGTTAGGTTTCCCAACGCCAAAGACAGACTTGGGAAGAGAGTAGCGTCTTTGAAGGGTGGGTACCCCTCGCCCTGTGATAGGGTTACTGTGAAGACACTCAAAAGTTGCAGGAAAGTAAGCTTTAAAAACATGCGTGAACTCGACAGGCAGCACACGCATTTAATCCTAGCACTTGGGAGGCGGGTTTCTGAGTTCGAGGCCAGCCTGGTCTACAGAGTGAGTTCCAGGACAGCCAGGGCTACACAGAGAAACCCTGTCTGGGAAAAAAAAAACAAAAAATGCATGGACTCCACCTAACCTATGAGCATCCCAGTTGAGGGCCGAGTGCTCAGCAGAGAGTCTGAAGCCCCTTAGGATAGTGTGGCCCAGGGTAGGTTTAACCGGCGGTTGCCCCTCTCTGCATGGAGAAATCATGCCGCATTTGCTAGCGTAGGGAGAGATCTGGATGCCAAATTTAAAGTCTGCGTCCCACAGAATACATTCTTTACCACTGTGGAATTGAAAACATTGTACCATCATATACCAGGCGACATCTGTACTGAGCAAACATGGCGGCCGTGCGGGCCCTGTACCCAGCAAAGGGACGTGCATGAGGCAGGGGAATGTCACTCAGGGTGAAGGTGGATGAGGGATCTTCCTAAAGTATCCTTCAGTCGCTGGGGGATGGCTCGGTCAGTGAAGTGTTTGTCTGGCAAGCTTGAAAACCCAAGTTCAGCGACCCCAACACCCACGCAGAAAGCTAGGCCTGGAGGCACATGTTTATTGCCCCAAACCTGAGGAAGAGGAGGGGACAGGAAGATCACTGGGGTTTGCTGCCGGGCTGGACAGCCTGGCGGAATTGGCGAACTGCCGGCCGCTGAGAGGTGCCGTCCCAACAACAAAAGAAGGATTTTTTTTCTGAGCAACTGCACCCAAGCATGTCTCGTGGTGCTCACATATATCCCCATAAGCACTCGAAGGTCCCCACACCCGATCAGAGGCGATAGCAAAGACATTAAAAAAGAACCGCAGAGTAGGCGGGGTCCCAGCCCTGCGGCCTGTGTGATGTCACATGTCACGTGGGATGGGAAATGCCTGAATTGTGGAAATCACTCTAGAGTGCGGTCAACTAAGGAAGAAGGAAAGATGAGCGACAGAGAGAGAGAGAGAGAGAGAGAGAGAGAGAGAGAGAGAGAGAGAGAGAGAGAGAGAGAGAGAGAGAGAGAGAGAGAGAGAGAGAGAGAGAGAGAGAGAGAGAGAGAGAAGCGAGCGGGCGAGCGCACTGGGGCCCACGCACATCCCAGCCTCCGCATGGGAGATTTGCAGAGTAACAGGAAGGGCTCATGTCTCAGTATTTCTCCTCACGCTCCTTCTACCCTATGACCTCTCTGTCATTGCCCGCTCTATCGCACAGTTGGTTGCAGTGACATCGGGGAGCCAGACGGAGCAGGGGCCTCAAACACACAGGGGTACATCGGCTCTCTCCGCTTGGCATGTGCCGTCGCCGTGAGTGCAAGCCCAGGTTATCCTGCCTGAGAATGAAACACAGACCAGCCCCCCAGTACCCTACCCCGACAGCAGACATCAGTCTGAGCCACAATCAGCTTGGGGCAGAGCTACCTAACTGACCCACAGACTGGGAAGTGTGTGTAGGGTACTGTGTTGAGGGGTGAAGCCGCTGACTTCGGGTGACTCCTTGCCACACAGCACGGATGTGGAAGCTGATGATGGATAGATACATCATGGTGAAAGTGAGTGTGTCTGAGCTCTCCCTTAAAGTGTTCTGCTAAAGTCTGTGAAGGCAGGGGCTACCAGAGACCAAGATCATCTCTGAGGAGGCTCCAGGCAACAGCCAGGAAGCTGGGGCTCTGGGAGGGGACTTGTCCCAGCCAGGAGAAGAGACAGAACCAGACTTCCCAGGTCCTAGCCCAGTGAGCCCCTCCTGTGAGCCCCCATGATGGAGAGAGTGAGACAAGCAGGAGCTGACCCTGTGGCTGCCTCACCTTCCTCCTGGAGAGATGGCTCAGCGGTTAAGAGCACTGACTGCTCTTCTGAAGGTCCTGAGTTCAAATCCCAGCAACCACACGGTGGCTCACAACCATCCGTAATGAGATCTGATGCCCTCTTCTGGTGCTGTCTGAAGACAGCTACAGTGTACTTACAACCGCTCACAACCATCTGTCATATACATAAAATAAATAAATTTTTTTAAAAAAAAAGGACTCTGGGTGACTTAACTCCGGGTGACTTACAGAGTAGGTGACTCCACTGGAGGACACAGGGGAGACCTCGTTGTTGGCAGAGGAGGTCACAGCCAGAGAAGCCAGGGCAGGGAACAGGCTCTCCATCTCAGGCTCCTCCGAGAGGTTATCCTCACTGTCGGCCCGACCGTGCTTGTCCGCCTCGCCTGGCCAGCCGTCCATCATGGCTCCATCCTTCTCAGGCAGGGCCACGTCGAGGCTGCCCGGGATGGACATGAACTCCTCCATGCTCTCGTTGGCGAGGAGGTCGCTTTCAAGACTGTCTTGAACGGCCAGCTCCTCCCGAGGGGCCTCGTCCCGGGAAGTGGTGGCTTCACTGCTCTGCCCCTCTTCCACGCTGCTGTCTCCCCCGGGCCGAAACACCGCGGGGAGGCCGCGCTGGGCATCCAAGACACTGTCTTCGGTGCTGAGACTAGGCTCTGAGTGCTCAGAGAGGCCGGAGGAGAAGTTGTGGGAAGAAGGGTGTCCGGAGTCTGGGGAGCAAGTGCCGTTTGCTGGGTTCCCGTTGGGGATCTTGGGGTGCTTTTCTTCTGACCTGCCTTCTGCCTCTGTCTGCTCCACCTCATCCACAGACTCAAATACCTGAGGAAAGGGACACACACAGACGTGGACGTCAGGATGCGCACGGCAACATAGCTCCCAGCAGCAACGTAATATCCAACAACAGAGGATACGTCAGTATGGAATCTGCAAGTAGTGGAATAGCACGCAGTCAGTTCAAAGGCAGTATATTCTTCTTTTATGGCTGTCAATAATCCAAGTGCTGAGGTCACATCGGCAATTCAGCCGGCCATAGCTGGTTCTGAGGAGGGCTATTAGGGAAATGAAGTTTGGGGGAGGGGAGTGGCTTTCAGGACGTCAAACACTTAGATTTGCTTGTGTCTCCTCAAGTTCACAGTGAAGATGAGGTCTAAGTCTCATACTCTTTCTCGATGTGGCCACCATCAGCTTTCGTTCACTATTTCTGCTTTTTCATGAGCAGGGCTGGGATCTCGTCATGTGCATAGGCTTGGTGTAACCCCCCCTCCCACACACACACAGATTATTCTACCCGGAAGGTAATAATTTGTGCACATTTGTATACTTTTCATTTAAAAGTTATTTGTGTGTGTGTGTGTGTGTGTGTGTGTGTGTGTGTATGTTTGCATGAATGCAGGTACCTTTGGAGTCCAGAAGAGGGCGCCAGATCTTCAGGGGTTACACTTGGTTGTGAGGCACCTCATATGGATACTGGGAATTTGTTTATGTATTTATGCATTTATGTATGTATGTATGTATGTATGTGTGTGTCTATGTGTCTGCATGAATGCAGGTGCCCTTGCAATCCAGAAGAGGGCACCAGATCTCGTGGGGGTCACACCTGGTTGTGAGGCACCTCATGTGGGTGCTGGGAATTTGTTTATGTATTTATGCATGCATATATGTATGTATGTATGTATATATGTGTGGTATGTATGTATGTATGTATGTATGTATGTATTTGTGTGTGTGTCTATGTGTGTCTGCATGAATGCAGGTGCCCTTGCAATCCAGAAGAGGGCGCCAGATCTCCTGGGGGTCACACCTGGTTGTGAGGCACCTCGTGTGGGTGCTGAGAATTTGTTTATGTATTTATGCATGCATATATGTATGTATGTATGTATATATGTGTGGTATGTATGTATGTATGTATGTATGTATTTGTGTGTGTGTCTATGTGTCTGCATGAATGCAGGTGCCCTTGCAATCCAGAAGAGGGCGCCAGATCTCCTGGGGGTCACACCTGGTTGTGAGGCACCTCATGTAGGTGCTGGGAATTTGTTTATTTATGCATGCATATATGTATGTATGTATGTATATATGTGTGGTATGTATGTATGTATGTATGTGTGTGTGTCTATGTGTGTTTGCATGAATGCAGGTGCCCTTGCAATCCAGAAGAGGGCGCCAGATCTCCTGGGGGTCACACCTGGTTGTGAGGCACCTCATGTGGGTGCTGGGAATTTGTTTATGTATTTATGCATGCATATATGTATGTATGTATGTATATATGTGTGGTATGTATGCATGTATGTATGTATGTATGTATGTATGTATGTATGTATGTGTGTGTCTATGTGTCTGCATGAATGCAGGTGCCCTTGCAATCCAGAAGAGGGCGCCAGATCTCCTGGGGGTCACACCTGGTTGTGAGGCATCTCATGTGGGTGCTGGGAATTTGTTTATGTATTTATGCATGCATATATGTATGTATGTATGTATGTATATATGTGTGGTATGTATGTATGTATGTATGTGTGTGTGTCTATGTGTGTCTGCATGAATGCAGGTGCCCTTGCAATCCAGAAGAGGGCGCCAGATCTCCTGGGGGTCACACCTGGTTGTGAGGCACCTCATGTGGGTGCTGGGAATTTATGTATTTATGCATGCATATATGTATGTATGTATGTATGTATATATGTGTGGTATGTATGTATGTATGTATGTATGTATGTGTGTGTGTGTGTGTCTATGTGTGTCTGCATGAATGCAGGTGCCCTTGCAATCCAGAAGAGGGCGCCAGATCTCCTGGGGGTCACACCTGGTTGTGAGGCACCTCATGTGGGTGCTGGGAATTTGTTTATGTATTTATGCATGCATATATGTATGTATGTATGTATATATGTGTGGTATGTATGTATGTATGTATGTATGTGTGTGTGTCTATGTTTCTGCATGAATGCAGGTGCCCTTGCAATCCAGAAGAGGGCGCCAGATCTCCTGGGGGGTCACACCTGGTTGTGAGGCACCTCGCGTGGGTGCTGGGAACTAAACCCGGGTCCTTTGAAAGAGCAGCTTGTGCCTTTCACCACCAAGCCCTCACTCCAGCTTGCTTAGTACTTATGCTTTTTTTAATGAGGCTCCAGGAAGAGCGATGCCCAGAAACTGTTGAACAATAACTCTGCTTGCGATTATATAGGATTTTAAGAGCTACCAAGTATGGTGGTTTGAATAGGTTTGTCCGCACCCTGGACTCATGTGTTTGAATGCTTGGCCCACAATAAGTGACACTATTGGGAGGTGTGTCCTTCTTAGAACAGGCGTGGGCTTGTTTGGGGAAATGTGTCACTGTGGGGTGGGCTTTGAGGGTCCCATGCTCAAGCTCCACCCAGTGCAGAAGAGACCCTCCTCCTAGCTGCCAGCAGAAGAGAGTGTTTCCTGGCTGCCTTCAGACCAAGATGTAGAGCTCTCAGCTCCTCCAGCACCATGTCTGCCTGCACGCTGCCATGCTTCCTACCGTAATGATAATGGACTGAACAGCTGAAACTAAGCCAGCCCCAGCGCAATGTTTGCCTCTGTAAGAGTTGCTTTGGTCATGGTGTCTCTGCACAGGAAGTGAAATCCTAACTAAGACACCATGTCTTTCAACGCATTATATATTTCTGTGTATGTAAACTCATCCAGAAGGTTCTGGAAGGTCACACAACAGACTGATGATCTTAGTACTGTTTCAAGGGAAGACGGAGTAGAAGGAGACGGAAGCAAAGTACGGGCATTCGGTTTGCTATTTCATAGGAGAGCGGGCTCCTGGTCAGCCTCTGGGTTCATAGGCGCTGGGGCCAAGATTCAACCAATGCCGAGTGAAAATACCCACAAACCACTGCACCTGCGTAGACCAGGCTCGTCATTCCTAGGGACACAGCCTGATGACTTTTTCCATATTGTTTGCACTGACTGCACTGCTCGTGAGTGGCCTAGAGGTGACTTGAAGAATGCAGTGTTCTGTGCACACCCTTGTCATTTTACCTGGGACGCTGATGTCCACAGGGGCTGCGTTCCACCGCTGTGGGGTTTCAAGGAGGCAGCAACTGCTTGTAATACTTAGTCTACTTCCGATACTAGTCATAAAAAGCCGAATGCATCAAGCAAAGCGGCTGGTAGATGATGGACATCTAAACCCTATCACCGAAGAGGAGAGGGTGGGGCTTGCATGAATGGGGCGGGGCCTTGTGGATGGATGGGGCTTGCGCGAATGGGGGGGTGGGATTTGTGGGTGGGGCGGGGCTTGTGGATGGGTGGGACTTTGTGGATGAGATGGGGCGGGGCTTGTGAATGGGGCGGGGCATGAGTGGGGAGCGGAGCCTCAGAAAGTCACCTGTGTGCTGCTGCTGGAGTCGCTCTGCAGTCGGAGGTTCTGGCGGCCTGAGCTGCAGCTCTGTGAGGACTGAGACAGACAGGAACCAGGCAAAGACAGAAGGTCACACAAGGGGCTTCTGGGTTGGGAATCCAGGAAGCCTGGTTACTTTCCTTCTCCTGGCTGGTCCAAGCCCCTTTCCAGAGTCTCAGCTGTTTCCTGGGGTCTCCTCAGAGATGACCTTGGCCTCTGCTCCCACCCGCCAGACTCCACAGCAGAGCTACCAACCTGCTCTGCTGAGCTTGAGAGCTCTGGCTAGGATTTAGGTCCTTCCTAACAGAGTCTCAGTTTTTCTGTGCTATAACATCCTGTCCCTCCCCGCTATGACACTAGGTTCTGCCAGGCAGCTGGCTTCAGCCAGTCTACTGGAGGCTGTTCAGCTGAAGTCTGTGTGTGAGCAGGGGTCTGCCTTACTACAGAACATTCCAGATATTCCCCAAAGTATATGGTAGGTATTCAATAAACGTTATTTGAATACACGGAGGCAGACGCCGCAGTGGAACCTGATACACGCTGTCTTCTCAGGGCTATCCCCAGACCTCCACCACTCCCACTGTACAGATGCAGGAACTGAGCCCCAAGGCAAGGCACTGGCAAGAGACTCTGGGTGCAACTTGAACCTAGATCTGATTCCTAAGCTCCCCCTCCCCTCAAAAGCTGAGGGTGAGGCTGTCCCAAGGCTCTGGCCCCTCCCACCAGCATTCCCGCAGGCCAGCTGTTGCTTACGTCATTGCTGATGGTGGAGTCCCGGTGCAGCATCCGGTGAAGGTGGCTGTCCAGGCTGGCTCCGGAAGAGCATTTGGCCAGGGCAGCCGCATGGGACTCCCTCTCCCTCTGTCTCACGATAGCTTCACAGCCCAGCCATTCTGACATGGTTTGCGCGTAACAAGCGTGGATCTGCTCGTCCACCTGTGGGCACATGTGAAGGTCACAGGCGGTGCTGAACACCCTGGGCTCTAGCCTGTCCGCATTTAATGTTGATGGCACGTAACAGATCTGGATGTCCGGTGCCCAGAATACTACAGAGGAAGGCTACCTCATCCCCACCCTCTCTCTCCCTCATCTCCCTGCTCAGTAATTCATCCACCCCCACAATCAGTCAACTGTTTGTCTGCATAATTTCTCTATTTCCGCATTCCTTATTTATTCAATCCATTTCCGCATTCGCTTATTATTTATTTAATCTGTTTCTGCATTCATTTCTTTTGATAAGCACCCATTTTGTACCAGTCACCAAGTTAGGCATATACAAGATGAGCAAAATCCAGCTATGCATCTACCCACCCACCCACCCACCAGTTCACCCACCCATCCATCCATCAGGTGAGGGCAATATCAGATAGCCGGACTTTCTCGTTTTCTTCAAGACTGAACCTGCCTCCACCAGTATGACCCGGTAATCTCACTACCAGGCATTTCCCAAACACAGAAAACCTGCACTGGATGTCAGTTGTAGTTAGCTATTCTTAGCCAAAAATAAATAAATAAGTAAATAAATAAATAAATAGGGGCTGGAGAGGTGGCTCAGCGGTTAAGAGCACTGACTGCTCTTCCGAAGATCTCGAGTTCAATTCTCAGCAACCACATGGTGGCTCACAACCATCCGTAATGGAATCTGATGCCCTCTTCTGGTGTGTCTGAAGACAGCGACAGTGTGCTCATACACATAAAATAAAAAAAAAATCTGTTTTTTTTTAAAAATGTAAATAAATGAAGGCTCGTGGCATTGTCCAGCTACCTATCAGCGATTCAGAGAGAAACCTCAGCATCCACGGGAAGTGTTAGTCACTAAAAGGAAAAAGGTATCAGTAGAAAAATTTGAATGGATCTAGAGACTTGTACTGAATGAAAAAGTCAATACCCAAAGTTTCCATTCTACATAACTCCGTCCTAGACATATAACGTCCTAGACATAGAAAAATCTGGAAATGGAAGACAAGGGAGGAGGAGCCAGGGGATGACTGTGGGATGGAGGTGGGCATGGCTATGGAGTGGCAGGTGAGGATTCTTTTGTTTGTTTGTTTTATGGTTTGTCCAGATATGGCTTCTTTGTGTAACAGCCTGGCTGTCCTGGACTCGCAAAGATCTGCCTGCCTCTGCCTCCCAAGTGCTGGTATTAAAGGCCTGCGCCACCACTGCTCGGCTCAAGGTGAAGATTCTTAAGGCACCAGCAATGCACAAGTCTTGATACATGAGGAAATAAGTACACACACATCAGGTGCACACGCAGACACACATACCAGTGTGTATTCATGTACACAAACACCAGCAGGCATATGTGCACGCACACACACACACACACACACACACAGGGTTACAGGAGGAGGCAGGAGCCCGAGTGGGGTGTGATGCTGTACCAGCATCAGTATTCTGTGACATCCTAGGGCATCATGGTTCTGCTGGAGGTCACCAAGGAGGAAACCGAGTAAGGCCACACAGGTCTCTCCAATGCTTCCTACAAGGCACAGGAGTATATATGGCCTCAAAACAAGAGGTCAGCTTATTTGAAACTTCTCTCTTGCTGTATTTCCACCACACAGCTCTTTCCCTGATGTTCCTGTTTCTTCACTGTGTCACTCACCAGCAAGACTGTAACAGGCAACCAGGTGCCCAGGGCCCAGCTGTATAGGACCCAGGTGCCCAGGGCTCAGCTGTATAGGACCCAGGTGCACAGGGCCCAGCTGTATAGGACCCAGGTGCACAGGGCCCAGCTGTATAGGGCCCAGGTGCCCAGGGCTCAGCTGTATAGGACCCAGGTGCACAGGACCCAGCTGTATAGGACCCAGGTGCACAGGGCTCAGCTGTATAGGACACAGGTGCACAGGGCCCAGCTGTATAGGGCCCAGCTGTATAGGACCCAGGTGCCCAGGGCTCAGCTGTATAGGACCCAGGTGCACAGGGCTCAGCTGTATAGGACCCAGGTGCACAGGGCCCAGCTGTATAGGACCCAGGTGCCCAGGGCCCAGCTGTATAGGACCCAGGTGCACAGGGCCCAGCTGTATAGGACCCAGGTGCCCAGGGCTCAGCTGTATAGGACCCAGGTGCACAGGGCCCAGGTGTATAGGACCCAGGTGCCCAGGGCTCAGCTGTATAGGACCCAGGTGCACAGGGCTCAGCTCTATAGGACCCAGGTGCCCAGGGCTCAGCTGTATAGAACCCAGGTGCCCAGGGCCCAGCTGTATAGGACCCAAGTGCACAGGGCTCAGCTGTATAGGACCCAGGTGCACAGGGCTCAGCTCTATAGGACCCAGGTGCCCAGGGCTCAGCTGTATAGGACCCAGGGGCCCAGGGCCCAGCTGTATAGGACCCAGGTGCACAGGGCTCAGCTCTATAGGACCCAGGTGCCCAGGGCTCAGCTGTATAGAACCCAGGGGCCCAGGGCCCAGCTGTATAGGACCCAGGTGCATAGTGCCCAATTGCCCAGTACCCAGGTGCCCAGGGCTCAGCTGTATAGGACCCAGGTGCACAGGGCCCAGCTGTATAGGACCCAGGTGCCCAGGGCTCAGCTGTATAGGACCCAGGTGCATAGTGCCCAATTGCCCAGTACCCAGGTGCACAGATGCACCCTGTACACCTCCCCAGTACCCAGGTGCACAGGGACCAGTTCCCCAGTACCCAGGTGCACAGGGACCAGTTCCCCAGTACCCAGGTGCAGTGACCAGGTGCCCAGTACCCAGGTACATAGTGCACAGCTACACAGTACCTAGCTACACAGTGCCCAGCTGCCCAGTACCCAGGCACACAGGGCACAGATGCCCAGTACCCAGGTGCACAGTACCCAGGTACACAAGGCCCAGATGCCCAGTACCCAGGTGCAGAAGGCCCAGATGCCCAGTACTCAGGTGCACAGAGTCTGGCTGCATAGTGCCCAGCTGTCCAGTACCCATCTTCATAATACCAACTGCATGGTGCCTGGTTGCACAGTACCCAAATGCACAGTACCCAAATGCCCAGTGCCCAAGTGCACAGTTCCCAGCCCCACAGCCATTGTCCTTACAGGTAACTAACCTCTTTCCTCTCCATCTCCGTCATCCCAAACTGGTAGTGGCCCAGGAGGAAGGGCCACACTGCCCTGCGGATCTCAGGCTGGACGCCTCCGTAGTAGATGAGCCGTAGCAGCTCCTGCTCCGGGTAAGTCTATTGGGGAGGGGTCAGAGGGCAAAAGCTCTGGTCAACAGAGACACCAGAGTGGCCTGTGAGTCATGAGTGAGCAAAGCCCTATCTTTTGTGTCTGGAACGTCCCCCAGAATGCCTGTGTTAATGACTTGGTCCCTAGCTTGGTACTATTGGAAGCTGGTGGGGCCCTGAGGAGAAGCCCACGTAGGTTTAGGTCACAGAGGAGGATGGTGGCTCAGCCCCACAGTAAGCCGTTCTGTTCTCCTTTGCCATGTGTTCCTGACATGCTGTCCTGTGCTGCCAAAGGCCCACAGCTACAGCGTCTACAGACCTAAATCTCCACAATGAGAGCCAAGATAAACATCTTTTCTTTATAAGCTTCCAGGTCTGGGAACTTGTTATGGTAACAGAGAGATAACATACTACAGGAACCTGTAACTAACTCTGATATCACAGGAGGAGCTAACAACTCAACCCACCCCAACTACCCATCAGAGGGGGACATTGCTTCGTGGGGACCCTCACACAGGGAGTTGTGAGGGTGAGCGCTGCAGGTGTGAGGAGTGATGTATGTGGGGCTGGGGGCAAAGTGTGAAATGGAGAAAAAGACATGATCGGAGAGCCTGATTTCATAGGATGGCCGGCGTGAAGGTGTGTGCTGCGACTCAAGCGCTCTGCACAGGTCAAGGTCATCTTTACACAGAGAGCTTGAGGCTAGCCTGGGCTACATGAGAGACCTCATCTAGAATAAAGTAGAAAAAAAAAACCCAAAACCAAAAAGAGGAGAGGTAAGAGGGAGAAGAGGAAGAAGGGAGAGGAAGAGAAGGGAGGGAGGGGGAAGGAAAGAGAGAGGGAGAATGGGGTGGGGGAGGGATGTACCCAAGGCAGTGTCTAATGAATTAGCATTTTTTTTTTTTTTGGTTTTTTGAGACAGGGTTTCTCCGTGTAGCCCTGGCTGTCCTGGAACTCACTCTGTAGAACAGGCTGGCCTCAAACTTAGAAATCCACCTGCTTCTGCCTCCCAAGTGCTGGGACTAAAGGTGTGCACCACCACCGCCCAGCTAGCATTCTCATTTAATTAACAAATACCATCTCATCTGCAGTCAGCATGAAGACAATTACTCTAAAGCAAAATAATCCAAAGTGAGCATTTCCAGAAACCTTTTCTCACACCAACGGTGTTCTGCACAGGAGTAGCTTAGGGCTTCCTCTAGTGCCGGTTTAGCTTTGTTGCTTTAAGAAAGATCATGGGTCTAAGTAGCAGCTACAGTGTATCCTTCCTTGGCTTGCCATGGGAACTCTGACCACCTAGGTAGATAATGTCCGAGTCTTTAGAAATCAGAAAACCAGGTTGTGCTACAAATGCAAAATCTTCATCAGAAAATACTTCTTTTCTTCAAGGGGTGGGGAGCTCTCCAGAGACACTCGGATGTCCACTGTTTCCCTCATTTTTTATTTTATGTGCATGAGTGTTATGTATGAATGTAACTGCACCATGTGCCTGCAGTGCCCACAGAGGCCAGAAGAGGGAGTCTCCTCTTTCAGTTCCAGTTCCAGTCCCCTGGAACTGGAGCTACAGATGGGTTGTGAGCCAGAATGTGGGTGCTGGGAACTGAATCCAGGTCCTCTGACCTAATCAGTGCTTTTAACCACTGAGCCATCTCTCCAGCCTCCTTGGCTTTTCTTTATGAGTTATAAAATGACTCCTCTGGGACTTCTCATTGCTTTTTGAGGTCATTTAGGAAGCTTGAGTCTCTAGGAGTTTGTGAGTTCTGTTGTCAGTTTGCTGGAGCATACATGGCCATGGTGTTCACATGCTCGATCCATTCCTTTGCCTGTGGAGTCTGTAGTGATGTCCCCTCGTTGACTTTTGATTGGTCACCTGCGTACCCTCCACACACTTGTGGTTCTAAGGTGTTTACCAGCCTTGCTGGTCTTCTCTGAGAGCCAGTTTTACTTGCATTTCTTATCTCTGTTCTCTGTGTGTTTTAATTTGTTCTGATCACTATCCTTCCTCCTGTCTGTCTGCTTCAGGCTCAGTTTGCTGCCTATCCCTCCTCCCCCTAGTTCCTAAGATAGAAGGTTGTTGATTTGACATCTTTCTCTGTTTTACTTTATAGGTACAAAACCTGGACCTATCTATGTATGTATAATGTATATATGTATGTATGCATATATGCACGCGCAATGTATGTATGTGTATTTATTTTATATGATAGTGAGTATCTGCATGAGATGATGTGCACTGTGTGTATGCCTGAGCCTCTCAGAGGTCATACGAGGGTAGCAGAACCCCTGAACCTGGAGTCACAGGCCATGGTGAACTGCCTGATGTGGGTGTTGGGAACACCAAGTGCTCTTAACCACTGAGCCATCTCTCCAGCCCCTGGATTGTAAGACAATGCTATGCGAAATTTTAATATTTCCTGTTTTGTTTATGGCCTTGGCTCTTGTTCCTTGTAAACGCTATAGCTGCAATTATTTGCGATAATGACAAGAGAGGAGGTGATAGTAAAAGTAAAAAAGCCACTTCCGGGGCTCCTGGATCTACTAGACTACATTTCCCAGACGCCTTTGCAGTCACGTGTGATCACATGACCGTTTCTGGCCAGTGGGGTGTGAGAAGTAATACATGCTAGTAGCAAGCCTGGGACCGGGAGGAAAGTTGGTAGGTCCCCTCCAGCTTCTCAGGGGACCATGAGTGGCAGGGGATAGTGGGTTCACAAGCGCTTCAAGTGAAGACGGAGGTACATCCACTGACACGGCTCGCCAGTGAGAAATAAACCCAGTGTTTCCAGGCAACAAGACAGCGGGGAGTGTGTTCCTTGGATTCAGTGTATGAAGCACAGGAAGGCGGCTAAGCCTTAAGAAACGACTACACAGTAGGGGGAGGGGGTGTTCAACGAAGTAATTTTGGCTCAGCCACTGTTTCACCCAATTTGACCTTAAACTGTTTTCTCCAGAACTGGATCACGGAAGCACTCCGGGGACTTCAGAAACAGACGTGGGCTCTTCTCCCAGAGATGCAGATCTGGCGCCGAGCCTAGAAGCCAGTCGGCCCCGCAGCTCCCCAGGAACCAGCAGGCTCACACTGTGCTCGTGGGAGGCTGAGAGAGTACTCTGGCTTATCTATTTCAGGTCTTACTACACTGCAATCAACTTCTAGGAACTCATTCTCAAAATCAAAATGCCAGGGGTACAGGAGGATTCTTTTAAAAAGAGCTAAAAGGAAGCCAGGCCTGGTGCAGATTGGCAAATCCAACTTCAACACTAGGGAGGCTGATGTAGAAGGGTTGTGAGTTCAAGGCCAGCCCTGGGCCATCTAGTGAGAGCTCCTTCCCAACTCAAGCCACAATAAATGAGAAGGGGGGAGGGGGGAAACAAAAACGTGAGAATTCTGTAAGGAATTTAAATAAGACCGTGGGCCTCACTATTTCTTTGGGGTCTGAAAGATGAGCCTTCATTCACGGGCTAGGAAAGTAAGCTGCCCATTGAAAATACAGAATGAAAATGTTAACAGTATAGATGTAGAGGCCAAGAGATGACTCGGCAGGTAAAGGTGCTTGCTGCCAAGCCTGGCGAACTGGTTTCTGTGTGGTGGAAGAAGAAAATTTGTGTCTGCAAGCTATTGCCTTCTGAGCTCCGTGTGCATAGTGTGGCATTTGTATATCCCCTTCCAATACACATAAACAATAAATATAAGAAAATTTAAAAAGAAATATAGATGAGGTAGATACAAATATATTCCTATCACTCTGCAGCTATAAACGAGACCAAAGATATGATACATAACTTTAGAAACTCTGTGTAAGTATAATAAATGCAGAAATATATGATCTATATAATACACAGGCATAAATATCTCTACGTATTTGCAGACCTATTAAAAATCCTAATGAACTATATGATATATAACTTGCATGTTTGTTTGTTTGTGTTTGTTTTTGAGACAGGGTCTCCCTTTGTAGCTCTGGCTGTCTTAGAACTCACTGTGTAGATCAGGCTGGACTTGAACTCACAGAGATCTGCCTGCCTCTGCTTCCCCGGGTGCTGGGATTAAAGGCGTGCGCCACCACTGCCCGGCTTCCCTCTTTATTTCTTCACAGCAGTGGGTGAGATGACCAACTGCCTTATGCTCCTGGGCCTTCACTTCCCCAATACGGTGGGACACACGTGGAACCGTGAGCTAAAATAAGCCCTTACACCTTTAAGTTGCTTGTGGGGGGTTTTGACTGCAACAGGAGGGAAACTTTGTAGCATAGAAATCCACATAGCTTTGTAGCTATAGATACAGCAACAGGAGAGAAACTTTGTTGCATAAAAATCCACACAGCTTTGTAAATATAGATACAGAAACAAAAGCAAGGGTGGGTACAGGCAGGTGACCAGCAGCACTGGGGCAAGTGCCCAGGCTGTAGCCTGAACCAGATGGACAGGGTCAAAGCAGGTGCCAAGGCCACAGCCTACATGCACCCCAAGGTAGGTAGGAACTTGGACCAACATATAATCAGTAGCTTAATCAGAACATTATGCTGTGTAACTTAGGCTATCCTGGATCTCACAAAGTGGCTTCGGCTCGCCTCAAACCCACAATTCCCCTGCTTCAGTTTTGTGAACTCTGAAATGACAGGTATGTGTCACTGTGGCCAGCTGAGCTGTCCCTTCTCTTCTCTTCAAGGTTGAATGGCCTTGTCCCTAATGCTTGGGCCCTGAAGGGTTTCAGACTTAGATTTTCCTGCAAGTTTGAATATTTGAATGTATGTGTGTGTGCATATATATATATATATATATATATATATATATATATAAATGTATATGTATATGTATATGCATTTGTATAGGTCTGTTCAAAGTCCATGTGTTTAACCTACACTTATTCACACGGCCTGCAGGTCACTTTATATGGTATTTTTAGTGCATGGCATGTTTGTGACCTGTCACGTGAGGTCAGGTATGGGATTTTCCATTGGGGTTTCACAACAGATTTTCGATTCCAGAACACTTTGGATTTCGGGTTTGGGATTGGGGTGCTGTACCTGTGCCTGTTTCCCGACTCCCTCACCCTTTCATCTGGATGGGGTTCAAGTCAGCTGTGGGTCTCTGGACTCGACACTCCATGTTCAGACAGACATGCCTACCTGGATCCCTGTGAGTCTGACCTGACAAGATGGCCTCCCCACCCCCCCACCCCATGCTCTGCCTTCTGGTGAACAAGCCCAGCTCACCGTGCTGTCCTGGATGTATCGCTCCCAGATGCTGGCTGTCAACCCTTGTCCAGCGTCACAGGGCAGGTCTGGAGACACGATCATGTGATTGACCAGGGCCGACAGGTGGGTCCTCACGGTGGACAGGTGTCTGCAGTAGGCGAGCCCTGGCCAGGGAGGGAAGGCAGGCTTCATCTTCTGCCCACCGCACTTCACCAAGTCTCTCCTGGGAGCTCCACAGGGCTGTCCTGTCACCCACCTCTATCTTCAGGCACTCTCAACCCAGAACATTCTCACTGTCCCCTTTCCAGACAAGGAAAGCAAGTTGAGGATGCTGTCACTGGGTATCCTGACAACTAAACCTACAGGAAGTTTTGTTTTGTCTTTGGACAGACACCACCCTACGTTGCTTGAAGCCACTTAATAGATGTGCTGTGAGCAGAATACCTGCTGGATGGAGAAGGGAATGCCCGAGAGATACCAAGTACCCTGCTTGCTTTCCAAACTAGTCCTGTCCCCTCAAAGGAGTGTCTGCTCAAGCACCTTCATCCACTGTGTCCTGGGCACTGGGAACATGCCTGTCACACGAGGCACTCTATAAATGCTTCTTGAAGACGACAGCAGGAATGGGGAACCTGTACTCACATCCATAGAAGGCTCTGGAAAGGATCTGGTACTTCATGTTATCACAGAGCAGTTTCAGGGGAGCCCTGCAGGAGAAGCGGGGAGCAGGGAGACACACACAGCTCAGCTGCTCTACAAAGGAATCACCTACACTCCACCCAGCAGATCAAAGTCAGCTGTCAGGGCAGAGGGAGGCTGCTGTGGCTCTGCGCCGCCACCCCCACCCCTTCTCTGTCACAGCCCCGGTTTCTGTTGGGGGGATCATCACTTCATAACGTTGTGTCGCCATGGCTTGGATGCCCTGGAGGATCACCTAGTGCGTGAACCAGGCTGAGATGACTGGCTGAGAAGAGGTCATGTGACCCAGACTTCGCCAATGAGAATCAGCCCTGGGATTTTTGCTGTATCTACTTGGAGGCATGCTCTTTTTTCCTGCCTAAGTTTCTAAACCAGTGGGATACATAGGGCGGCTGGAAGTCTTGGCCATCACCAGGGAGGGCCAGCCCAAGAACACAGCACCATAAAGGTGCTGGGTCAGCCCATATCTGGAGACCAGGAGAGTCGTTCCTGTTCTGGACATCTGGATCCAACCAGGCTCGAAGCCACTGTGCCCCCTGAACCTCTCAGTCATGCGAGCACATCTTTCTTTACCTATTTTCTTTTGCTGATTTTTTTTTTTTTTAAGACAGGGTCTCATTAAATAGCCCAGGCTATCCTGGGAGCCACAGCCCTCCTGCCTCAGTCCCTTGGGTCCTGGAATCACACTGGCTTTCTCCATCACACACATTCATTGCAGACACCGGGCAAGTTCTCAGTGGTCCACAGAGACCACATTCTATTTCATTGTAATAGTCCTACTAAGTCAATGTTTCATGCAAGAACACACAGAGCGCATGGCTGTCATTAAGGAATATCTCTGGCTTCTAGCACATGCTGAACCTGTATTTCTTGGCCTCCCTGTGAGTGGGACCATTGAATTGAAAGCAGAAATACCATTGCCTCTGATACTGTGGCCTAGTGACATCCGAGATGGACGTCTGTTAGAATGCTGGCAGCAGACTCACGGCACACAGGACACTCCAGCATTTGCTATAAAAAGCCATTGTTGTCTCAGGACTGTGTGTTACTGCAGCAGATGGACACGTGCGAGGGAACTCCAGTGGCAAGGACCACATGCATCCATGATTTAAACCTAGCGCCATTCGCCATTCACACCTCCCCAAACTCAGGAAGAGGCAAGAGATAGACAGCCAAGGGCCTTTGGTTTGTCCTCCAAGCTCCTCCCCTGCAGGAGGAGCCTAAGCCCCGCCTACCTCTCATGGTTACAGCCATTGGTTGAGCTGCCGTCAGCTGAGCCGCTTTGAGAACAGGAAGAGCAGGAGGACTTCCGAGGACTCGGTTGCCATAGGGGTGGAAGGTTGTTCATAGAGACATCCATTAGGTCCTGGGGCACTGTGGAGGATGGTGGGTGGAAAAGGGGCTCAGCGATAACCTTGGTGTATTACCCAAACCTCGCCCCAAAGCAAGCAGCATTCCCAAAGCTGGCTCAGGGATGGGGAGGATCTGAGTGTGACAGTCCCAAAGTGCCCAACCGCAATCTGGCGTCGTCCCTGACGAGTCCACCTGATCCAGTGAAAGCCACCACCGAGATTCAAGGGCTCTGTCTGCGGAGCAGAGTTGGGGGGACAGCCGAAGAGGGGAGAAGAGAGGAGGTAGAGCGGAGCTGGGAAGACAGGCCTATCCCAGTGCAGAGAACCTCACCTCGCCATGTCCCCATTCAGTTCTGTTCGCAGGAAGGTGACATTAGGGAAGGGGGAACCTACTGCACACTTCCGGGGAAAGGCTGGGGGGGCCTGAGTTCTTAGACATAGACCTCCACAGGAGCTTGTGTGGTCAGAAGGGAGAGCGCTCACCCCAACACACAGGCAGAGCTAGGGAAACTAGGGAAGGTAGCAGCACTCTTCACAGTTCTGGACTAGAAATCACCTTCAAAGGCTGGCTCAGGTTGGAAGCTCCCTAAAAGCCATGTGCCTGTCCAGCACCACTGATGTCCTGCAGACAAAAACCCCCAAATGCACCCAGCTTGTTTTTACAGATTCTCTCCATGCACGGTGTAGATTCCAGGGGTTGGACTCAGGCTGACAGGCACAGTGACAGACACCTTTACTCGCTGAGCCCTCATGCTGGCCCAAGACCTGGCTTCCATTTGCTATTTTCCAGTCATGGATGTAAAACCATGCCCCAGCTTGTAGGCTGTATGGGGTGAGGCTGGATTTGGCCCCTGGGCTGGGGTTTGCTGGTCCCTGCTCTAGGACATTAGACAGGTGGTCATTTTCTCACCTGCCGTGACTTCTTAGGACAACTGCTCTCTCATAGGTTCTTCTGAGCCCCGAGTGGGAGGGAGACACATGTCCCCTTTCTTTGTCATCAGAGCTCAGCGGCTGACTGGGTCACCACAACCCACTAGACAGAGGAGCATGCTGGCTACAGAATGAGGCTTTTGCACCTGCTGACAGTGACTAGCTCCACCCTCCTTCCTCTCACAGACTCATCACTGATCTGGCCAGAAAAATCCACCCTGTTTCTCAGCCTGTCTCAGGGAGGTAGAGGGCGGGCAACCATGCACCAATGAGTCACAGAACCTGATGGCTGCCTTCTGCAGGATGGGGACTGAGGGGGCTGGCTTCTGCGAGATGGAGTGGGTATTGGGGACACAGGGCTGCCTTTTTCAGGACAGGGTGGGTACTGGGGACACAGGGCTGCCTTCTGCAGACCGGGGCAGGTACTGGGGGCACAGAGCTACTCATGAGTTTAAATCTCCCTTAGGAACAAGACTCAAATGGCGACATGGCTGAGGTGTCACCCAGTCCCTGGGGAAGGGGATCCAGACATTACTGAGGGGCTGCTCCTTCATACTCCTTGTGGGGATGGCGAGGCACCCTCTGGTTTGTGCCCACTGGAGCCCCCTGGCCACCACCAGCACGGACTGGCCCGTAGCAAGCATCATCCAGGCAGGGCCAATGGACATGGGCCGGGGGCTGCCCAAGAGGTCAAGGGCAACTTGAGACAGAAAACAAAAAAAATCAGTGTGTGTGTGGGCTAAGGTGGGTGGGACTGAGGCCACTAGAAAAACCAATTCCCCAGGGTTCTAACCCACTCCCCACCCTGCTCCACATGGCTCCCATGTACGTCTTGCTGATCAGAGGAGGAAAGACTAGCACTTGTACAGCGCCCACCCTGTGCCAGGCACTAAACCAGTCCTCACTTTGCCGCACAGACTCGGAACGGCGATATTGAAAGAAGCATCAGGGACTGTTTGCTTTAAGACACAGGATTACCTTACCTAGCAGCCCCAGCTAGCCTCAGACCTGCAATCCTCCTGCCTCAGCCTCCTGAATGTTAGATGACAGGTGTCCATCACACCTGGCTCAATCCAGTCGTGTGTGTGTGTGTGTGTGTGTGTGTGTGTGTGTGTGTATGTATGTCTCTGTGTACATGTGTGTATATGTGTGTTTATGCAGGTGCACATGGATATGTGGATGTCTGTACATGTCTGTACACATGTTTGTGGGTGACAGAGGTCAGCCTCAAGTGTTGTTCTCCATTACCATGTATTTTGGCTTTTGAGACAGTCTCTCACTGGCCCAGAACTTGGCAAGTAGTGTAAAGTGACTGGCTAGTGAGACCCAGGTTAGCTAGTGCCTGACTCTGACTCCCTAACACTTGGGTAACAAGTGCCTGCCACTAACTATACCATGCCTGGCTTCATGTGTGTGTGTGTGTGCACATGAGTGTTGAACACGCAGAGGCCAGAGCAAGATCTGGAGTGCTTTTCTATTGAAGGTCTCTCTCTCTCTCTAAATCAAAGGCTCATCTTAGCTGATTAGCCAGGGAACACGGGGGCTGTGCCCGTTCCTGACCTCCGGTGCTGGGGTTACGGGCCACGGGCAGTCATGCGTAGCTTTTTATTGGATACTTGAATGCAGATCTTGTGCCTGCATCGACTCCTCATAACTCAAAGTGAGGTGCTGACAAGAGAGACTGCACGGCAGCTAGCACGTGCCTGCTCTCTGTATGCTGAACGCCTGTAACAGACCCTAGAAACAGCCCATTTCACCCATGAGGAAAAACACGGCCAGGGAGGGATAGAAAGAAACCTGTCCATGTCAAGCCAGGGTCCCAGAGCCCAGGCCACTGTCGCGGTTACTGCCCCCTCCTGCCTGATGGCGTCTTTACTACCTGAATAAGGAGTGGCTGTTGGTTCTCATTTTGGGGAGGTAGAAGGCACCAGGACACTTAAGTCCTTAGCTGGCCCCAGAACCCAGGCCTCTTGCCTCCCAAGGGTAACTTTTGGAGTGGTTCTCAGGAGGAGCCGGTGAACTCAGGGCCCAAGGCTGCTTACCGAATTCAGACTGCGTGCCCGGGTAGATGATGCGGAACACGTAATCCGTGGCTTCGTCATCCTCTTTGTCTGAAGACGTGGACTCAGAGGACCCCTGTGGGCTCCGCTTGCGCAACTTAGGAAATACCTTCCCCTGCAGGAGCACAGCCCACGGCAGACCTCAGAAAGCCACCTATCCCCAAGCCTGGCCTCACTGAGGGTCTCAGAGGGGAGCGCTCAGTAGGGCCTACGGATACCCCGCGGCTGGCATCCCCCAGCCTCCGTGAGCCCCCACAGCCGACCCCTTACCTTTCCTCGCTGTGACCAAAGTGGAGGGTCCAGCTGCCCGTGCGGAAGCAGCCCATTCTCCAGACAGGAGAGGAACTGTAGCAGGTGCCCGCCCTTGGGGAAGCGGAAGGGCGGCCTCTGGATTCCATCCTGGCTCACCAGCACGACGGTCCCCCCGCTGTCCACTGCCACCATCAAAGAAGAGAGGATGGCAGGATGTCACCACAAAGCATGGTGCGGTCCCCGCTCTGCACACACACACATACCTTCACCCCCAGAGCCGTGCTGTGTGTTAAAAGTACTGTCTTACTGTAACACCAGAACGCCCCTGGGAGGCTTAGCTGTTCATTCCCTATTTTACAAGGGACAAAACCAAGGCTCAGAGAGGTTTTATGTCATCCCTAAAGTCACACTGCTGCTAGGTTGCAAAGCCTGGGTCAGAACCAAGGTCTGCCTTTTTTCTTTTTTCTTTTTTTTTTTTTTAAGATTTATTTATTTATTTACTTATTTATATGTAAGTACACTGTAGTTGTCTTCATACACCCCAGAAGAGGGCATCCGATTTCATTACGGATGGTTGTGAGCCACCATGTGGTTGCTGGGATTTGAACTCAGGACCTCCGTAAGAGCAGTCAGTGCTCTTAACCGCTGAGCCATCTCTACAGCCCAAGGTCTACCTTACTAAAGGGGATTAAAGTGTCGAGTTCCATGACAAGACAAGTTCCGTGCACTCTGGATGTTCTTCTGGCTTTAAGGGACTATAGCGGTTACTGATCTCTGGTCTGCAAACCACTGATTTCAGAGTCACACAGGTCTGGTTTCAAGTCCTCTCTCTCTAGCCAACATTCTGCGTTATTTCATATATGGTGCTGCAACGCCCCCCCACCCGGTCCCCATCACTGAGTGGTTGCAGTGATTCAGAGCAGGCACACTCGGAGAAATAATGTCGTTTGCTTGAGGAGGCACACCCGAGTGTCTCCTAATGTTAAATGAATGGATGGGGTGTGGCAGGGAGCAGGGACAGAAAACCACAATGGACGCCCAGCCACCTGCTGTCCCCGTGGTCCCTACCTTGTTGGTGGCAGTGCAGGTAAACTATCTCCTCTAAGCGGATGGTCACAGCGTAGTCCCAGTAGACACTGGAAGGGGAAGTGGGGAGACTGTGGGAAGCCAGAGTCACCTCTGCCTTCTCACAAAGACCCACTTATCCCAGCATCTGTGTCCCGAGCCTGTCCAGCCATCCTCCCGCTCTGATCCTACCACCACAACTTTCTGAGTAAACCCCCTTCTCCCTTTTACACGGTTATCTGAGCCCAACTCTGCCAAGTCTCTAACCTAGGAGTCTCGGATGATCACCTGATCCAGGCTGGCCAATCATAACTCCGGGATGATCACCTGACCCAGGCTGGCCAATCATCACTGATCAGTCATGGTGACTAATGCAGGATAGGCACCTTGACTAAAGCTCCGTAAGAGAAATGATAGGCTTATGCTTTGGATAGCCCAGGAAGAGGTCCCTTGCTGCCCAGGGTCGTTCAGAAACATGCAAGGCCTGTCTGAGCACAGGGTGGGCAGGCAGGAGACAATGACGGGTTCAGGAACGGCTATTCAAGTCCCTGGGTCTAGCCTGAGGTCTCCCACCCCTGGGTTCTTTGAATCATTGGACAGATGACCCAGTCGCTTGAGCTTGGCTTTTTGTATCTGGAGGTTAAATATCGGTACTAGCTCAGTGCAGCTGTGGGCAGAAGTCAGAATGGCCTCTCCCAGTTCTGACCTTACATGGGCCAATGGTGTGATTTGAGGAGCCTCAGTTTCCCCCTATATAAAATGAGGGCTCTAATATCCCCAGCTGTAGAATGGGGGTGCTAATAAGATCTCCACTGTAGTGTTTCTATGAGGATTTAACAGACTATTTCATTTGAGAGCCCCCTCACACGGTCAGCTCGGAAAACAGTGCTTGCGACATGGTCGCTCTGAGTACTGACTTAGTATAGACTTTTAGCTCAGGACCCACCACAATCCTGAAATAAGTTATTCCCCTATCAGAACAGCGTATGAGGGGGTACGTGGGAATGTAGGTTTTTGTGGCAGTCCAGGAATGCAACCATGCAGAGACCCTGTACCAGGAAGCAGAGTCCAGCAGCACCACACAGGCCCCCCACGTCCTGTGCAGATCCACCCCAATCCCACCAAGGCACCACGATGCCAGCCGGGACGGAGCACATGGGTGTGGTCCAGGCCCGTCCATCCCAGCATCCCCAGCTAGTCTGATGGATACTCTTCCCACGTGACCTTCCTTTCTCTTCTGCGTCTACCCTCATCTCCCCCAGGTCCTTCCTCAAAGAAATCCCAGTCCTTTCGTGGCTCCCGTTCTTGGGAGAACCCAGGGTAACACAGGCATCATGCTAGCAGCTGCTACCCACTTCTGACACCTTCCGTGAAGGGCTCCACTAAGTACAGCTTGGGAAACTGAGGCTGGGGGCGGGGGATATGGAAGTGACGTCACTGGGGAGTGGGTGGGACTAGTTCTTAGTCCGATGTGTTGTCATGGCTTGCTGAGGCGCCATGTTGAATGAGTGGAGGTCAGAGGGCAATATAAAGGAGCCAGTTCTCTCCTTCCACAAGATGGGTCCCAGGAATAGAACTCAGGCTTCGAGGAACTAAGTCATCTCACTGGCCCCTGAGAATAAACTTATGAATGTAAGCAGCTAACCACGCCTGCTCCCAAGGCCCTGCCACCTGTTTCCCAGTGCTCCCAAGGCTGGTGTTCCTTCTGAGGCCACAGCAGCAGGGAGGCTGGGCCAAGTAACCATAGCAACCAGATCACACAACAGGCAGGGCTGTCTGGCCCTGAAGAGAGCATCTCTGTGTCTAGGAGAGTTGAAGGACTTGGGCGCATTCAACTGAAGTAAGGGTCTCTTACCTCTTCTCGTAGTCCAGGTCCCCCACAGACCCGTTCATTAGCTGATTGGGTGTCCACTTCAAGGTCATGACATCAGCTGTCTGGTGCAGGGACAGGTACCCAGGCACGGCTTCCATGTCATCCCTCTGCAGAGAGAAGAGAACTCAGGCCTGGTCATCTTGCTGGACTCTGGTGGACACAGACCTGAGCCTTGCCTCAAGGATGTAGAAGCAGAATCAAAGGGTTGGGTCATTTTCGGCAACCTCCCAGAAGCCCATCAACACCGAGCCGAGAGAGCCGGGAAAACCACCTGCAGTCCATTCCATAGATATTACCCAGAATCCCTCTCCCCAAGCACCTCCCACCATACTTCCACCCAGCAGCCCGACCCTCCGCCTGCCCAGAATCTACCCACCCACTTCCCATTATTCCAAGTCAGTGGGTGAGCAAGAAAATGTTCCTGTCTCTCTTCCAGGAAGGATACCCTGCCCACTGTTGATCCGCAGTCTTATCCATCCATCCATGGCTTGTGGATGTCTGGTCACCCATGGCATGTCACAGCTGTGAAGCCACTGGTGATGGCCTGATCACACACAGGCTCAGTCAATCACTCCCTCAATGGAGCTTGGGCAAGGCTGTTATTTTGCAGGGAACACACGAGAGGAGCCCGTGATTCAGCTTTGAAAGGCAAAGCTATTGCGACTTGGACTTGAGAACAGGGTGACAGTCCATTACTCATTTCTCCAGGTCACCCAGTCCCAGATTCCCTTGGAAAACAGAGACACCATGCTCTACGGACCTTTGGGCCTTCACTGGAGATGACAGGGAGCAGTCTGTACTTCATGGAACTGCTGGTACAGAAGTCACCAAACTTTTCTGTGTCAAGGAACTGACAGGAAATACTTTGGGTTTTGTGAGCCATATATGGTTTAGGGAAACAACTCACTTCTGCTGCCAGAGCTGGTACTGTCCTGTTTCAATATCTTGATGACTCATCTTCTATTCTCTCTCTCTCTCTCTCTCTCTCTCTCTCTCTCTCTCTCTCTCTCTCTCTCTCTCTCTCTCTGTCTCTGTCTCTCTCTGTCTGTATGTCTTTCTGTCTCTCTCTCTCATGTCTCTCTCTCTTTCTCTGTCTCTCTCTGTCTATCTGTCTCTGTCTGTCTGTCTTTCTGTCTCTCTTTCTCTCATGTCTCTCTCTCTTTCTCTCCCTGTCTCTCTCTGTCTCTCTCTGTCTGTCTATCTGTCTCTGTCTGTCTGTCTTTCTGTCTCTCTCTCTCATCTCCCTTATCTCTTGTCTCTGTTTCTCTCTCATCTCTCTCTCATGTCTCTGTCTCTCTGTCTAGCTCTCACTCTCTCTCCTCTTGTGTCTCTCTCTTGTGTGTCTCTCTCATGTGTCTCTGTCTCTGTGTCTCTGTCTCTGTGTCTGTCTGTCTCTCTCTCTCTGTCTCTCTGTCTGTCTGTCTGTCTCTCTCTCTCTCTCTCATCTCCCTTATCTCTTGTCTCTGTTTCTCTCTCTCATCTCTCTCTCATGTCTCTGTCTCTCTGTCTAGCTCTCACTCTCTCTCTTGTGTCTCTCTCTTGTGTGTCTCTCTCATGTGTCTCTATCTCTGTGTCTCTGTCTCTGTGTGTGTCTGTCTGTCTCTGTCTCTCTGTCTGTCTGTCTGTCTTTCTGTCTGTCTGTCTCTCTTTGTCTGTCTTTCTGTCTCTCTCTCTCTCATCTCCCTTATCTCTTGTCTCTGTTTCTCTCTCATGTCTCTGTCTCTTTGTCTAGCTCTCACTCTCTCTCCTCTTGTGTCTCTCTCTTGTGTGTCTCTCTCATGTGTCTCTGTCTCTGTGTGTGTCTGTCTGTCTCTCTCTCTCTGTCTCTCTCTGTCTGTCTGTCTCTCTCTCTGTCTCTCTCTGTCTGTCTCTCTGTCTCTCTCTCTGTCTTTCTGTCTCTCTCTCATCTCCCTTATCTCTTGTCTCTGTTTCTCTCTCATCTCTCTCATGTCTCTGTCTCTCTGTCTAGCTCTCACTCTCTCTCCTCTTGTGTCTCTCTCTTGTGTGTCTCTCTCATGTGTCTCTGTCTCTCTCCCCCTCCTTCCCTCCCTCCGCTCTCTCCCCTCCCCCATGGATGGAACCTTGAACAAGCTAAGTCCTCTACCCCTGAACTGGATCCCAGTTCTTAGCATTCGAAGCTTCTAGTTGGTCATTTGAAAACTGACTACATCTTAAGCTCATTACTTCCTAAATATAAGGTATTAGGACCCTGTGCACCCCTGGGATGCAGGAATGACAGCCCACAGGGCAAAATGACACACTGAGGATCAGCCAACCATTAAGGCTGTGGCCACAGAGCCGGGACCGCTTCCTGCTTCCTTCCAGCTGCACCAGAACACCACACTGACTGTGACCCAAGGACAGAAGACAGAAAAGGACAGCCTCCCTCAGGGCAGGGGCTGTTCAGGCCTCATGCTCCACGTCACAGCAGGCACTGGCCAGGTGTCATTAAGGAAGAGGATCACCTTGATAATATGACATCTCTGCCACACAGAGCATCTGGGAAAATGTTTGCTGAGTGACAGCAAGAGAACATAGCCAGGCAGATGGCCTGGGACAGGAATGTAGGAACAGACCAGAAAAGAAGTGGACAGCCAGGTGGGTAGACTGGAAGTGAATAGCTATACACACATATAGACCAACAAGGATGCCAGGATGTGGAGAATGGATGAACTGATGGGCAGGGCAGCCAGTTAGAGATATTGCCATATGCACTTATATAGAGATGTATGTGCGGACAGATGCATGCATGTGTGTATGTTTGTGTAAGTGGATAGATGATGGAGGGAGGGATGGATGGATGGGTGGATGGACAGGTGGGTGGATAATGGATGGATGGGTGGGTGGATGGATAGATGGGTAGATGGATTGGTGGATGGATGGGTGGATGATGGATGGGTAGGTGGGTGGATAGGTGGGTAGATGGATGAATGGATGGGTGGATGGGTAGATGAATGGGTGGATAGGTGGGTGGGTGGATAGGTGGGTGGGTGGATGAATGGATGGATGACAGATGGGTGGATGGGTGGATGGGTGGATGGAAGGATGGATGGGTGGGTGGGTATGTGGGTGGATGGAAGGATGGGTGGGTGGATGGAAGGATGGGTCGGTAGATGGATGGATGGATGTGTGTCTGGCTGGCCGGCTGGGTGGGTGGGTGGATGGGTAGATGGATGTGTGGATGGAAGGATGAGTGGATGGATGGATGGGTGGGTGGGTGGGTGAATGAATGGATGGATGAACAGGTGGGTAGATGATGAATGGGTGGGTGGGTGGATGGGTAGAGAGATGGGTAAATGGATGGGTGGATGTATGGGTGATGTGTGGTGGATGGATGGATGGATGGGTGGATGATGGATGGGTAGGTGGGTGGATGCAGACACTGCTGGGACAATGAAGCAACACACAGAGGTGACTGGATGGGTGGATGGTTATATTGATAAAGTAATTGATGTATAGATGGAGTTGTTGGTGACTATATGAATGAACAGATGGGTGTGTAGGTACATAAATAAAGAGGTAGGTGAATTGATGAATAAATGGACCTCCCTGCCCCCATAGTGTGGACTCAAACCCTTGGAGCATGACCTAGGCACACCAGAACTCACTGGCTGAACCAGAACATTGTTCTTTCCGTAGAGCAGGGTGGCCCTGGAATTCTGATGCAGAGATTCTACATAGTCCCGGGCAGAGATGGATGGCCGGTCGTCCATGCTGCCGCTGGAATGCCTCTTCTGGATCTGGTATCAGCACAGGAGAGGGGCGGGGAGGGAGACGGGGAGAGAGACAGAGACAGAGACCGACAGAGACAGAGACAGAGGGAGGTATGAGACAGTGGCCATCAGGACTCCCGCCCTGTTCCCTGCCTGCCCAAGGCCAAGTCCAGACCCTACCCGAGGCCCTCACACTGCCCGCCCATCTCACACAGAGTGCTGGCCGCTTGGTGGGCGAGTCCTGTCTCAGATGTGAGCTGTGGATCCGGTGTCTCTGGACCAGCTCGTCGGCTGAGGGGTCCGTCCAGAAGTGATCTGCGGTCTTCATCTTGGTATACTCCAGGGCACAGGGCCCCACTGTGGAGCACACAGGGATGGGAACCTGGAGTCCCCAAAAGTGCCCCCACCCAGCTGCCTCAGAACGACTCCTCAGAGAGCTCCGTTTCCCTCCAGGCAGTGAGGGCGCCCCAGAGTCCAGCAGGAAGACACCACAGAAGAAACAGGTCCTGAGCCCCAAGAACGAAGGACCAAATGTGATCCGCACCCGACCTCTTACCCAACAAAGACGCCAGGATGGGTCCGTCCACCGGGTCCATCAAGAGCGCCTCCTTCTCGTAGTATTTACTATTGGGAGGAAAGGACATGCAGGTCTGCATGGCGAACGCCAGAGGGCTCACGAGGACGGACTAGGCTCGCCCGGCTGAGAGCATCAGCTGTATCTCATAGGCTGGGCAAAGCAATGGATGAAAGGAAAGGTGCCTGACTTGGAACTCTCACTCACGGGCACCGGCTCGCCACGCAGCCGCGAGGGCTTTAGGAGAGCAAAAGAGTCAGAAGTCAGGCTCTCAGGTGACGCTGTCCCATTACCAAGGCAAGAAAACGCCGTCTAGCCATGGTGTAGACTCAAAGGCTAAGCTAACAGACTGCCCCACCCTGACAGGTCAAAACAAAGGCCAGTCTGAAATTTGGCCCTGATAGACGTGTGATGTCGTCAACGCAATGCTCATGCTAAAAGTTTGGGGATCCGCTTGTTTGGGAGCGATGCGGTGGAATGATTTCCCAGTTCCTTTGAAAACTCGTCTAACACATAAATAACAGAGAGATGTAAAAGTCAGATCAGGCTGGAGGGAGGACTCCACAGTTAAGTGCCCACTGCTCTCGTAGGGATCCCAGATTCGATTCCCAGAACCCACATTGTGGCTTACAACGCTCTGTGACTGTGGTTATCAGGATGGGACCCGGTCAGGAAGTCTTGCACAGTAAAACATTGGCATCAGATTACTCTGGAAGGGTCTAGCCTCGTTGTGTATTTTCAACAAGCCGTGGCCAGCTAGATTCATCTCTACATCTTCTCTGTAACCCACTCCGTGCTCTTTAGCCGGAGAGATCACCAAGACACAGAGAGGGAGACTGACTGTCCTGTGGTCAAACAGCTTATCAAGTAGAGGAAATCGCAGAAGGACGGGATCCAAGATTCCTCCATCTTGCCCTGAATGTGAAGCCCCTGTTTGCACAGTGCTCTTCAGCACCCGAATCCTCTTCAGCTTTCAAGCTAGCTAGTTCAGGGTCAAATAAGCAGAAAGCTTTTGTTTAAGCCTTTCAAACCTCCGGGGGAAAGAGAAAACTGTTTCCCCCAACTCCTTTTCCAGGGTGCGGTTCCCAGCATGGCCAGCGGGTGGCGGTAGAGCGCAAGCGTCGGACCCTCACCTGCTGTTTTCCACCAGGTAGTGGACGATTTTGTCCAGGACCCTCTCGAACAGGGCGGTGCGGATCCACAGGTGCTTGATGGCCAGCGGGGACAGGTTGGGCAGCTTCGGCAGCTTCCGCACGTTCTCTTGCAGGCCCTGGATCTGATTACGCCTTTAAGGCCGGCAGGAGGAGAGAATACACTCAGGAGAGAGGGGCTCTTCAGGACCACGACTCAGCTGAGTGTGAAGGTCCCGGTGTAGGTGAAGGTGTAAGGGAGCCTGAGGGGACCAAGGACTGCCCTCCAGGCTCGTCTCAGCCACGCCCCCACGCACACTCACGCCCCCAGGCTCGTCCCAGCCGCGTCCCCGTGCACACTCACGCTCTCCAGGCTCGCCCCATGCACACTCACGCCTCCCAAGCTCGCCCCAGCCGCGTCCCTATGCACACTCACGTTCCCCAGGCTCGCCCCATGCACACTCGCGCTCTCCAGGCTCGCCCCATGCACACTCACGCCTCCCAAGCTCGCCCCAGCCGCGCTCCATGTACGCTCACGATCCCCAGGCTCGCCCCAGCCGCTCCCCCATGCACACTCAAGCTCTCTAGGCTCGCCCCAGCCGCACCCCCATGCACACTCACGCTCCCCAGGCTCGCCCCATGCACACTCACGCTCCTCAGGCTCGCCCCCGCCGCGCCCCCACGCACACTCACGCGCTCTCAATGAGTTGCTCCAGCTCCTGGACCTTGCGGCTCAGCTCCTCGGCCGGAGGGAAGCCTTTGCCCACCTTCATGAAGAGCGCCGCGATCTTGTTGCTTCGCAGGAAGCCGGCCGCCCTCCGCCGCAGCCCGTGCAGCACGCAGGCCTCCACGGCCGCTGCGGGGACACAGTGGTCGGTAGCCGTCTTGTCTCTTGTGCACAGTCCCCAGCACCGAGAGCGACAACGGTACAGAGAAACCGCACCCGTGCCCGCTTGTCAGGAGCGCCAAAGGAGTCAAGAGAGGTTGGCGCACACACTTGGGGGTGGGGGGTGGGGGCCAGGGTCGGCCATCTCTGCGCATCCGGTCAGCCATCAGCCTGCCGTGTGGCTGTGGGCAATCACTCCCTCTCTTTCTGCCTTAACCTCCCCTCAAAAGAGCATGTACAGTGAGTAGTAAGCTGCGGGTCACCATCAGCAGCCGTTGTTATTGTCACGATTTCCATCTCCCTCACCATCATCTCCACTGTCACCATCACCTCCGTTATCACCATCGTCTATCGCCACTATCACTATCCTTACCATCCTCCACCACCAGGTTCACCAGGCTCACCATTATCACCATCACCCTCACTCCATTCCCCGCCGCACTCATCTATCACCATTGTCCAAGCTACATTTTGTGTCAACTTGACACAAGCTAGAATCATGTGACAGGAGAAAAGTTCAGCTGAGAAAAGCCTGCATAAGACCCTGCTTCGAGGGAGCCCTGTGGGGCAAATTTTTCTCATTAGTGATTGACGGGGGAGAGCCCCACCCATTGTGGGCGGGGCCAGCCCACTGTGGGTGGAGCCAGCCCTGGGCTGATTCTCCTGGGTTCTATAGGAAAGCCAGCTGAGCAAGTCATGGGGAGCAAGCCAGTAAGCAGCGGCCTTCCACGGCCTCTGCATCAGCTCCTGCCTCCAGGTTCCTGCCCTGTGTGAGTTCCTGCCCCGGATTCCAAGCTGAAATAATTCCCGCAAGTTGCTTTTGGTACCGTGTTTATCAAGGCAGTATAAAACAGACTGGGACGTGCTACTCAACCAGAAGGGGCTGAGGGAGGATGTGCACCCTGCTCTGCCTGCTACAAAGGACGGGGTTCCACCTCCACCCCACTCCACAGGCTCCACGTGTAGCCAGCGTCACAGGGGCACAGCCGCACGGGTGGGAATGGCAGGCTGGCTGGATGTCTGTGCTGCTCATAGGAAGGGACCCTGCTGTGCGCTTCCGGTGAGACATTCCACATGCTATCTCCGCCACGAGCTGGAAGCCACCCGTCATGAGCCTGAGGTCTCCCGCCATGAGCTGGAGGTGACCGCAGGCACAGGGAACCCTGTCTCTGGCCCTCGTCCAGGCACAGGATGAACATTTGGCTGCTCCCGAACAGGGCCACATTGCAGCGGGGCCTGAGTCACACTTCTGATCCCAAGCCTTCTGTGCTCCATCTACTAAATGTGAGTCTCAAGACACCCCAGAGGCTGCTAATCACCGTACCCGATTATCTGTTACAGCGTCCTCTGTAGGCCAGGCTGGCCAGGAACCAATACATAGCTGAGGATGACCTTAAACTTGTGATCCTCCTGCCTCCACCGCTGGGGTGCTAGGGTGACTGTGCCTGGCTGCGGATGGAATCCAGGGTGCTGAGCGCTTGAGGGAAGCGCTCTACCAACCGACCGAGCTGCATCCCCAGCCCTCAGAACACTTTGGCTCCATCCTTTACCCAACCAGGTAGATGCAGATGGAGGAGATGGCTGGGGCTGTCCCCCCCGTGCCTCAGCGGGATGAGTCAGAGTAAAGCAAGCCTTCCACGGGACACAAGAGGCACCCCCCCCCCACACACACACACACAGTTCTGCATTTCCAAATCCACTTCTTCCTGCAGGGTGCCCTCGGGATCCCAAAAATAACTTCAGAGTCACAAAGCCCAGCGTGACGCAAGAGCTGGCTCACAGGTTACGCCTCCTCTGCTGCAGCCCAGGCAGGAAGTTGCTCCCCACTGCCTCCGCCGAGGCGGTCACCACTCACCACAGAAGGAGATGATGTGACTGCTGTCCTCGTGGACGAACTTTCGGGTAACGGCTTCTTCCATGATCTGCTTCACCTGCGGAACACGCGGGGGGTGGGGTGGGAGACGCTGACTGGATGGGGTGCTGCACCCAGGGACCGTGATTCCCCCACCAGAGTGTTCGCAGGCTGTCTGGAGTTTTTTAGGTAACCCCTCTTCTTTCCGCGGGCCAACAGGCACACACTGCCCTTTTTGCTTAATTTTTGCATGAAGGTCTGACACCTCTTCCAGGAGTCACACAAAATGCCCTACCCTGCACACAATTGCCAGAATTGTTCCCTTCCCTTGCCCATCGGAGATCCCGCGAAGGACTCAGCACTGGTCCCGCTCTGAGTTCTGATTCCTGTGGCATCCTGCCTGTGTCTCCTCTCCAGAATATAAGTCCCCTTGCTTTCCCTTGCATATTATGTTCTCAGTACAGGTCCTGCGTCTCCTCTCCAGAATACAAGTACCCTTGCTTGCCCTTGCATATTATGTGCTCAGTAAAGGTCCTGCATCTCCTCTCCAGAATACAAGTACCCTTGCTTGCCCTTGCATATTATGTGCTCAGTAAAGGTCCTGTGGGTGCATGGTAACTGTGTGAGTCTGAAGATACAGGAATTCATGGGGTCAGTCAATCACGGGATCCAGGAAACCCGGGTTCAAGACTCCCCATGGGAACCAGAAGGTTTGTGAGTGAGCTTTGGGAGCTAGAGGCTCAGGAGACTCCACCGGCCAGGGAGAGAGGGATGGAATGGACAGAGATGGAGTCCCAGCTTGGGGTGCACCATGCTGAATAACTCCAGGGAGGCAGGCAAGGTCGCTCAGGGAAAGGACAGCTGGCCTCATGAACTGTACTTACCTCAGGGGCTGGCTGGAATGCCCTCTG
Organism: Tokudaia muenninki; assembly: GCA_036184385.1. NCBI lineage: Eukaryota > Metazoa > Chordata > Mammalia > Rodentia > Muridae > Tokudaia > Tokudaia muenninki. The sequence goes on from BTHS01000017.1 coordinate 3,363,133, forward strand.
GATTCCCTGGTCTTGCACCCCACTGTGCCCAGAGGCATTGTGGGATCCAAGCAAATCCTGTCTCTCTGGGCCTCAGTTTCTCTGGGCCTGAGACTGAAGTCAAAAGGTGATCCAAAGGCCTGTCTCAGAAACCCATCCCAGGACCTCTAACATAGGGCCACGTCCTGGAATCCCATGCAGAGGGTCGCCATTCTGCGCTCTTGTGTGGCATACCACACGCCTGCCTGACAGGGGTGCCCCCGAACCCTGCTGCCCCCACCTCTTCCTGCAGCTTGCCTCCCCACAGACAGGACAGAGCACCACCTGCATTCTGTCACACAGCACTAAGTGTTCCGAGGCAGCATGGCAGCCGCAGCCCACCAACCCCCGTCAGCACCAGGTCTGTGAACAGCTCCCGGCTCTGCCGCAAGCTACAGCAGCCCGGCTTCACCAAGAACTGTTCTCAGTAGGAACCCCGCTGCAAGCCTCGTTTTACAGGTGTGACTGCGATTTGAACCCAGGGCCACACATGTGCTAGGGCAAGCGTACACCGCTGAGCCACACCTCCAGCCAAATCTTTTGTGTGCAGCGCAGCGGAATGAAACAGGACACCAGGAACAGGGGAAACCCCACACATGTAGGGAGAATAGAGCTGAGGAGAGATTACAGTGGAGAAGCATGGTGTCAGAAGGAAGACCTCACCTGACAGCTTACCTTTACGCCCCTGGGAATTAGCAAATAGGAAGGAATAAGCCCAGGAAGGAAGGAAATAATAAAGATATTTATCTGCAGAGATAAAATGAAGTAATTGGGCCAGTGGGATTGCTGCCAATCCTGACCATCCGAGTTCGATCCCTGGGGCCCACGTGGTAGAAGGAGAGAATGGACTTTCACAAGTTGTCCTTGACCTCAGCATGCATGCCAGCACACAATAAAAAACAAAAAATGCACATAAGTTAGAAATGAAAGCAAGTGACGCTAGATTTGGTGGCTGGGCAGTAGCTTGCTGAGTGCATGAGTGTGGCTGAGTGCGGCTCTAGCAGGCTAATGCCGTCTGAGTCCTGGCCCAGCCTTCCCACCCAGGTGGTCTATCCTGGGATAGCTGAGGGGCTCTGCTAACTGGATGACACCTCCACAGTGCTGTGCTCCTGGCCCCTGCAGTGTCTAATCTGTCGTAAGCAGGTAAGGCTCCTGCCAATGTCCCTGATCTTCGGAGGTGGCCATCTGCCTGTCCCCGACAGGGCTGTTCTGACGCAGCAGACCTGCTGCTTGCCAGTGAGTGGAGACACTGAGTCCCATCTGCTCTGTGTCCCCAAAGGAAGCCACGAGTCTCCTCAGGACATGTGGTAGATTCCCCCACTTTCTCTCTGGGCTCAGGACTTGGTCAGAACAAAGAACAGCCCTGGTGAGTTCTACTAACAGACACTGGGTGCCCTCAGCCACACCCGACCCTATTTTCTAGAATGTCTCATGTCCTTCTGTTCTCTCTCCTGATATTTCTCTTGCACCCCAAACTCTCCGGCTGTGACAAGTCAATTCACCTGGCTGGGCGCTGGGTTGCGACCCTTCTCCCCCAGGAGGGGTATTGTAAAACACTGCCTCCAACTGACTGAGAATATGATCACATTTGAAAAGAAAACCGTTAAAAGTAGGTTATGGAGTGGTCCCTGATCTAGTCTGAGCGGCAACTCCATAGGAAGAGGGGAAACAGAGACACAGGACAGCCCAGAGAAGATGCAAGAGAGAAAATTGCATCTAGACGCCAAGAGGAGAGGCCTGGACTTCGTCCTCCCTTCTCAGCCTCCAGAACTGAGAGGCAGCACATCCCTGTCTTGCATGGCAGTCTGTCCGTGGGATTCTGTTACAGCAGTCCAAGCAAAAAAGAAAATACCCGCTCTCAGCAACACCAGGATCATGTCCTCTTGTCTCTATCTTTGACTGAACTGATGAGCCACTCAGCTACCCAGCACCCTCCTCTTCCAGGCCCTACTCCTTCCCAGCTCTGGCCCTTTTGCCCCCCTTTAAAGGGCCTTCCCAGGTCCCCCGAGGCCTTCACGGAAGGACCACTCCCCTCTGATCGCCTCTGATCGCGTCCCTGTCCTTGGTGCTGAATTCATCCCCACCCGGAACTGCTGAGCTGCGCTTCAAGTGTGGGAAGAGACACAGGAAACAACAGAGATCTAAAGACCCTGGAATCACAGCGGGGCATGAAGAGGGGCCTCCGTCTCTCAGTCAGCTCCTGCGTGCACACATGGAGAGTGAAGTGTGGGGATGGGGGACAGACAGGTCATCCTGGGGGCTTCGGGTCCAAAGAGCAAGGCCAGCGGAAAAGCCCAGGGAAGCACAGAGGCTCAGCTCAACCCTTGGACCCTCCCCCACTTTCTGTGACCCAGGTTACGAGTGTTCACCAATACGGGCAGTTCTCACCTGTGCTGGACCTGCATTGGAATAAAGACAGTGGGGAGTGGGGTGGGGGGGTTCCACTTTTTTCAGCAGGAAGAGGGCCGGGGGCTATGAGAGAAGGCATTGTCCAAGTCCCCTCAGGAAGAAAGGACCCTTGTCTGAGGCTGCCCCCTTCTGTCCTCTTCTCCCTCCTCTCCACATACCATCATATAGGCTGGTGCTGATTCCTGGTTCCTGTTCTTCCCACACCTGCCCGATGTCCCCTGGTCTCCTTTCCTCTCTAGTCAACAATCTCTCTTTTAAACTTGTTTTCCTGCAAGCAGTTTGGGGAGGGGGAGGGGACCATCTGTTTCCTACTGGCACACCCTGACCTGATGGGACACACGTGCTGTCTGTTGAGCCCCTTTCCTGAGGCTACACAGTATGGAGCCCAGGGCTGTCACTTGGGTGGGTGAGAGGTGGCAGAGGAAGTGTAGCAGCAAGGGGTGAGTGTGGCTGAAATCCCCCCGCCTGCGCTGGCCCAGGTCTAGCTGGATGATTTCGAAGGAGTTAATGACCAGCTCACCCTGAGGCCAGAAAAGGAAATTAAAAAGGTTGGTGATGGGCACCAGGGTGGAAGTTCCCCTCCCACAGAAGGTCAGACCAAAGCCTCCGGAGGAGGGCGTCATCTTCAGCAGGAGGCATGAGGCTAGGCTACTCTAAGGGAGAGGAGCTCTCTGGACAGACCAGGGGCAGAGCATTCTAGGAGGAGGGTTGGAGGCCAGCAAAGCCCTCTTACCCTGGCAGACTCCCAGGTGTGGTCTCAGACTCTATCAGCTCAGCAAATTCAGGTTAGAGTCGCTGGGGGCTGGGGGATTGTGGCCATGGGCTGGCAACCAGAACCTTAGGGCCTGCAGGATTTTCTAAGCTTTGGTCTAGAGAGCACGGGGTCATAGAGATGTCACCCCAGAGCCACACAGACCTTGCCTGAGATTGCTAGTTCCACTCTGCTCGCACCTCAGGGTGGTCTGCTGTGGAGTGGAACCTACTACTCCTCACTGCTGCCACGAGTGCGTGGGTGAAAGGGTTGACAGGGCACCCACAGCACACAGTAGGCACTTTATTTTTGAGGAAGGGTCTCATGTAGCCCAGGCTGGCCTCAAACTTTCTATGTAGCTATGGATGCCCTTGAACTCATGGTCCTCCTAGCCTCCCCCCCACCCCAAGTTGTAGTATTACAGGCCTGAATCACCATTCCCGGTGACCGGCTGAGACAGTGCAGAGGGTCCTCCATTTTGTATTCTTTCTGAGGCCATTTCAGGTTCAATTAGAATTTGATCTCCTTGGAAAGACACATGGAAAATTACCCAGCTGTATTCTAGGACCCGAGGTTAAGATGTTCCAGCTAACTTATCATTGCTTCTGTTAACTGAAACATGTCCAACCCTCCCCACACGGACCTTGCCTGAACTTGCTAGTTCCACTCTGCTGGTACCTCGGGGTGGCCTGCTATGAAGTGGGACCTACTTACTACTCCTTACTGCTGCCACGAGGGCCTGGATGAAAGGCTGACAGGGAACCCACAGCACACAGTAGGTACTTTATTTTTTGAGGAAGGGCCTCATGTAGCCCAGCTGCTAAGCAAGACATCAGGATATGGTTTCTGCTAAAAAACAAACAAAACAAAACAAAACAAAAAACTTCAAACACTTGAGTCCTGAATGACTGAGTGTAGTCTCAGCCAACTGGAATAAAGACTTTTAAATGGCTATAGACCGACTGAGTGGCCATCTCTGGTGCGCTCCCTGCAACAACACCACAAGAGAACTGCATCTGTAAGCCTCAGAGAGCTAAGACTATTCCCCAACAGTCATACAGCCAGAGAAGAATGCAGCCAGGATTCGAACTCGGTTCTTTCTGAAGACCAAACCTGGCACTCTGCTTCCAGTTCTGAACACCTAAGGAGTCGGGAACTCTGTGAGAAGGGATTCGCACCTGGGTGTGGATCTGTGGCAGAGTAAGAGATGAGACAGGGACCACAGGTCAAGACTGGGAGTCAGGAGGACGAGGTGTGCAGAGAGGATGCTGTCAGCGACACCCTAAAGGGACCTTTTGGGGGGCCACAGGGGTTCAAGGCAATCAGTAAACTTTTATACTCCAGCGGTCACTGGGTGTCTGGTATCTAGCTGCATTTCCCCCAGGTTGGAGCTCATGCCTCTGGAAACCGTAAGAACCAGTGGGAGGCAGAGGGTCTGGAGAGATGGCTCAGTGGTTAAGGCTACTGACCTGGCCTCACCTCCCAGAACCCAACAGTGGCTCACAACTGTCTATAATTACAGTTCTGGAGGATCTTCTGACCTCTGTAGGCATTTATATGGTGCACAGATGTAAATGCTGACCAACTTCCATACACAGTAAATAGTAAAAGTTAAAAAGAAATAGCCCAGCATAATGATGCATGCCTTTAATCCCAGCACTCAGGAGGCAGAGGTAGGCAGATAGCTCATTTCAAGGACAGTCTGATCTATAGGGTGAGTTTCAAGATAGCCAGGGCTTTAGAGAAAGACCCTATCTCAAATAAGAGTCTGGGCTGGAGAGATGGCTCAGAGGGTTAAGAGCACTGACTGCTCTTCTGAAGGTCCTGAGTTCAAATCCCAACAAACACATGGTGGCTCACAACCATCTGTAATGGGATCTGACGCCCTCTTCTGGTGTGTCTGAAGACAACTACCATGTACTTACATATAATAAATAAATCTCTAAAATAATAAAAGAGCTGTGCGTGGTGACACAGTCCTGAAATAAAGGCTTCCAGAAAGGACAAGGAAGATCAGGCAGTCAAGACAAGCCTGGCCTAAAAAGCAGAGACCGTTTATTTTATTTTATTTTAATATTTATTTGTTTATGAGTGATCTGTCTTCGCACACACCCAGAAGAGGGCGTCAGATCCCATTACAGATGGTTGTGAGCCATCATGTGGTTGCTGGGAGTTGAACTCGGGACCTTCGGAAGAGCAGTCAGCGCTCTTAACCCATCTGGGTCTCACTCTCTGGGAGGGCTGGCAAACAGAGATCTACAAGGGAACGTGGAGGTGAGATGGCGCAGACTGTCCACAGGGGGCGCTCACAGGCCTTGTGCGAATGGCCTGTGTGGCTCCACTCAAGGCAGCGCAGGGACACAGCTGGCAGCCCAGGCCCTCCACGTAGGCCGCCACACCTGCCTCCATTCAGACACCGGCCAGGCCCTTCCTTCCCCCAACCCCCTGTAAATATTTAAACAGTACAGGAGAACGGATCTCCAGAGAGAGGGCAGGCTGGGAAGTCAGGCAGGTCTCCCAAGCCAGAGGGTTGTTCCTGGACTTACTGCCACCCCGCTTGATGGCCACCACGTGTCTGCACCCTCCCGCAACCCACCTGGAGCTCTGCCAGGTTCCAAATGGACGCCCAGGCTATGCTGAAGTCTTTGACTAGGATGGGACCCACTGCCCCAGCGCACAGAACCGGGCTAAGAATTCCAGAATCTGTGGGAGTAAAGCCTCCCCCAGGAGGCTGCACAGAGCTTCGCCAAATCAACGCAGGCCTTCTAGGGACAGGGATAGAGGAGGAAGGAGCCCTCAGGAGCCACTAGGCCCAGATCATCTCCCATAACTCATAGGGTGAGCTCCAGCCTGGGTTCCCATGGTGAAGGGGGGGTGGGTCTGGGGGGACAGGCCGCTCTGCCCTGTTGTAATCCTGAGCCCCTGCATACTCAGCAGGTGCTCGTATGTGATGGTGACCACCCTGAGTCCGTCACCACCACTAACGCCAGGCACGTTTGCTTAGGTAGCTCCCGGAACTGTCCCCAGCCTGCGACCTTCCCGATGGGGCTTGTATGTGAAAGATCAAAGTCGGCAAGGGTTTTTCCATAAAGGACAGGAACAAAAACTTTCCTGGTGTGGGGAGAATGGCCAGATTTAGCACAGGATAGCCCCACCCACCCAGATTTCAGATGCAGGGGGATCGTATTAGTAAAAGCATGTCTCAGATATTGTACAGAGCACTGCATGGATCTTGTCAGTCTTCTCGTAAGTTCAACGGGGCATTCTGAGTTTTTATTTGGGAAGTCTGGGGGCCTGATTTTATGGCCACAGTCTAGGTCACATGCACACACTGGCCTTGGCCCATAGGGCCGCCTGGTTGGAGACACTCACTACACAGTCCTGTGTAGACGTTCCCGGAGGCGCTGGTCATCTTAGGTCTGCAAACTCCTCTGTGCCCAGCTCAGCCTCCTCCAGCCCCAGCTGGAACCCTCCGAGGACAGCCAAAGCCTAGGTTGGTGTGTGATGGAGCCAGGAGGCTGTGTCTGGGATGGAGTCTCTGGGTACCATGCCTGCTACTTTCCAGAGGAGGATGCTATGGTAAACACCTGAGGGCTTTGCGGCTTTAAAAATAGCCCTTGTCAGAGGAGTATGAGGAAGGAGGGGTGACCCAAAGGCCCCTCAGCATCCACTGGACTATCAGGGTGACAGACAGGACACATTACAACTCTGCTTGACTCAAAAGCACCTCCCAGGGCTGAGGAGATGGCTCGGCAGATCAAATGCTTGCTGAGCCAGCTTGAGGATCTGAGTTCGGATCCCAAGAACCCAACGACAGCGTGAGAACCTTTCTCCGAAGCACAAGAGCTTGGCTCTAAGAGACCTGAGAGGGAGGTCAGAGAGGACTCCCTGGAGGTGGTGACGCCCTACAATCTGAAAGACAAGTCAGAACTACTACTGTAGGCCTCAGTTTCCCCAGCTGTAAAGCGGGGAGAAGAATCTGCCCGTATCTGCCTCTACAGAGCTCCAGGAAGGGAAGGGCAGGTGGGAAGACCCCATGGCAGGAAAAGCTGGTAGTCTTTATGTTTCTGCTTTGCTATGGGTGAGTCACGTAGAAAAGGAGAGTTTCAGAGCGGGAGGGAGGATGGGGGGGAACATGGGAGTATTTTGAGAGGCCCCGCCCCCCACGGTCATAAGCAGACCTGGAGGAAGGAGGAGGAGGCTTGCTCCAAGCTGCAGTTTCCAGACTGGCTCCGGCTTCCCCCGCCTCCCCACACCCCGTGCCTTCACAGGTGTCACCCCCCTCCTGCGGGAGTCAGAGGACATGGGACCCCCACCTTGTGTTCGTTCCTATCTCTATCTCCAGAAGGAAGGGATCCCCGCCCCACCCCGCCCCGCTCACAGGGCAAATCCTTGTTAGAAGTCAGCTAGAGATGATTTGAGGTCCACAGGAGGGTGCGCTCAGCTGTACAGTGCTGTGCAAATAAAGGGATTTGAGTAACCCAAAGGGCGTCCAGACCCCGCCTCTCGGCAATCCCAAGAGCTCCGTGCTGAAAGCTTTTTCCAGGCTGGCTTCAGGGTATTGTAAGTAACAACCCTCAAAGGCCATCTGTGGGGCACTCAGCTTGGCAGTGAGGGAGATCCAAAGCCTGCTTTATCTGTCCATGCTGGGCCAGGCACACAGTAAACTGTCTCATTCACTCCTTCCCTTCCTCATTAAACGTTCATTCATTCATTCATTCATTCATTCATTCAACAGTTGCCTACTGCAATTGCTACAAGTAGGTGTCACACTCGTGAGTCCAAAGATCCACTGTAACCTTCCTTTCATGTTCCCAGCCAGGCTGAAGCCTGGCTCTTGAATCAAGGCTGGGGAGCCCCAGGCTCAGGAGGAGACCCCAGCAGCAGGGTCCAGGCAGCCGCTCATGTGGCCCCTGAAATTGAACATTAGGATCAGGGTCACGGACGATTCCTGGCTCTCCAGCCTTGATTCAGCAACCGCGAGGGTCACCTCTCCCAGCCCCGCCTGGTACACACCTGCTCCCTGGATGAATCGTGCTGGCAAAGGAACGCGCATCCTCATATATATGCCAGTTACAGGGACGGAGAAGGCAATGCTCAAAGCCGACGCCAACTGCGGCATTCTGGAACAGGTGCACACACGGGGGTGGGAGGGAGAGGGACGAAGGGACTGGAGACTGCAGGTCCCTAGAGCTAAAGGGGGAGGGGGACTCAAAGGATGTGCAGGGCAGTGATGGAATTCTGTCGCACACACTCGTCCGGGTTACAGGAGGTCCTGTGTGCCCACAGGACCCTCGGTGTCAACCACAGGCCTCTAAGGAGACCATGATGAGCCCTTGAAGACTCCTTACTGTCACCGTGCTGCCTCGAGGAAGTAGATTGTGAGGAAGGCCTGCATGCGGTCGGATGAGGGAATTTGGGGACCGGGCACATCTGCCCAATGTATCTGGGTCCCTAAAGCTGCTATAAGAAGAAACGTTTATTAAAGAGGAAGAAACAAGCTTCACCCTGTGCGCTTGGAAGATGCGGCAGGCAGGGAGCCTGGCCCTCCACCAACAGGCAGAGCGCCTCGTTCGCAAGCCCCTCCTCCTGACTCCCCTACAGTGGTCCTCGGAGGACCTACAGTGGTCCTCGGAGTCTGCCCAGAGATGCTTCCGGCAGTGACAGCGTGAAAAGCCCTCACTGCCTCCCTCTCGGGCGGGAGAGCGAGCGGGAGAACGGCTCAGCATCCCAGGAGTCTGGTTCTTCAAGTCCATCCCTGCCGGCCACTCCCCTCTAGGCAGTTCCTGCCTCAGAGCCCTGGCCACGCCTTCCCCAGTTCTGCGCAGGTCCTTCACACCCATGAGGCTATCTGCTTGACAGCACCTCCTCCAGGATGCCCGCCCCGACTGCCACCCCTTTCGCTCCCAGCCCCAGGCTCTCTCCTCATCCCTTTCGTTAGTCCCTCCCGCTCTGTGAGCTCCTGAGGAGAGGGCTCACCTAGCTCACAGATGTCTCCCAGCTTCCTTGTTCACAGGCAGCTCCAGGTCAGACCTGTCACCCTCTCCTCTCTCCTGCTCCTCCTATGTGACACAGATAGGGGAAGCCAGGCCTGGGAAGATGACCCGCAGCATGGGGGGTGAGGAGCTGTGAGGAGAGTGGGACACCCCAGAGGCCAGCCGGGGCTGTTGGGAAACCTCCCCCCCCACCCCTCACCCCACCCCCGCGCTCTAAATAGGTGTTGGAACTGGCGGATGGAGGCCTGTGACTCAGGCGACTAGGCCACAGTTAATGGTTTACCTGATGGATATAAATAGGTACTGGGCGGGGTTCCCTGACCATCTGAGGCCCTGAGGACTGTCCAAACCCTCACAACCACAGAGAAGGGTGTCCTCCCCTTTATCGCCCCTACCAGGGCTCCAGGCCCCCCGGAACCCTGCACTTCTTCCGGCATGAGGGAGTTGAGAGGAGGAGCCTCAGCCTCCTCCACACCCAGAAAGAAATAAAACGAGCCCTGAGCGTGCTTCACATCCTGCCCACACCTCAGAGCCGCCAGCCTCCTCCCAGGTGCGCCGCCCACCGCACCCGGCTGAGCTCCCTGGCAACACCCCATCTCCCGACGCACAGCCCTGTAGATGAGCAAGACACACAGATGCCCCCTCTCCCAAAGAACGGCTAAACTTGGGAGGGTGTGAAAAAAAAAAAGCCTTAGGGTGCGCCTTCAAAGACTCAGATAAGTGCCGGGCGTGTTGGCACACATCTTTAATCCCAGCACTGTGCACGTGGGTTGTGGGGATTGGAGCAGAGGCAGGCGGATCTTTGTGAGTTCGAGGCTAGTCTGGTCTACGCAGCAAGTTCTAGGACAGCCAGGGCCACCAAGAGAAACCCTGTCTCAAAAAACCCAAGCAACCAAACAACACAACACTCAGATGAGTCAGAAACTGGCTTTACCCTCCCTGACCTTAAAAGGAAAAGCCGTGCGAATGTTGTTTTTTTAAGGGATGGTTTTAGATCCTGCTACCTGCTGTGTGACCTCGGGCAATTCACTTCACTTCTCTGTGTCTCCATTTAAACGTCTCTGAAATGAGGTAACACAGAGGCCTGGACCTCAGATGGCTGCGATAGGTTTGTACACATATGAATGTGTACCAAGTACTTGGTAGAACATCTAGAATGTGATAGAACTTTCTAGAAATGCCCTATAGACCCGTCGTCCCATTCCGTAGTAATAGCTCTGTGGATCCACCGAGCACTTGCAGAGGAGCGGGGATTATTGAACAATGGGGTCTTATTTTCACGTGTGCCCGCCACTGCGCATGTGTTGCGGTCACAGGACACCCTCAGGTGTCAGCCCTCGCCTGCACCCTTTGTTTTTGTGTTTCTCTTGCCAGGTCAGCTCTGCTGCGAGTTGGGGATCTTCCTGCCTCCGCCTCCCACCTCCTGCAGGTGCGCTGGGATTACATCTCCTTAAACTGCTTAACAGTGGACCAGAAAGTTGGAGCCTGTGGCTAAGCCACGCAGGCGCATTGGCACAGGTTGGAATTAAGCCCTTCCAGGGCCCTCACAAAACTGGAGACCACACCGTGTTCGAGCTTATGTCCGACCGGAGTGAGTGACCGACCCTCAGAATCTCTAGGTTGAAAACGTTTATCCCCAAGTGATGGCGCGGGAGGCGGGGCTTCTGGGAGGTGATGAGGTCAGGGGCGTGGTCTCGTGATGGGTTTGCGTCCTGGGAAGGAGACCCAAAGCCCTTACCCTCCCGTTTCCTTTAGTGTGAGCACAATGATGGAAGTCTGTCCGCCTCACTGGAGCTGGGCGGCCCTGACCTCCAGCCTCCTGCTGTCCGGACGAAGCAAGCGCTGGCAGGAGGCCAAGCTCCTTTCAGACTGTGGGCAGCTGTGGTTCCAGCCCAGTGTCCTGCTCCCTGGCTGCCATCTTCTACCCATGCTCCTCTGCTTTGCCCCTCCAGGTTTGACCAATCACAGCAACATGCCCCACTGTGGTGGGCACAAAAGGGTCGGGTGACTCAGGCTGGACCAGACCCAAAGCCAAGGAAATTCTCTATCCTGTGATGTCAATTTCGTGGGCAGACTGGACGCCTGAGGACGGTGGGCAGCAGGCTGCCTCCTCGCAAAGCCAATGAGCACCGCCAGAGGCAAACCAGAGCGATGGAGGGATCTGAGGACATCACCGGAACCCCGGGATGCAGCTATAGGTAAACTCGCTCACCCCAAACTTCCCAAACGATTGAACTGAGAAATCTGCTATTAGCCCCATTCGCTTTGAGATTTTATGTTTCTAGCTAGTTTTATTAAGGCTGATTGAAGCTGAAACGGACAGAAGACAGACCTTCTCTGTCTTCTGCTGCTTTTTGACTGTGTGGGTTTCTCTGTGTTTATTAACCTCTCTGGGCTTCAGTCTCCTTGTCAGGAGCGGACCAACTGAGTAGTCCGTGGAAGGACTGCTTTGTTCTTAAAAGCACTTAGCATCCTTGTTCAGTAAATGGAGGCAGTTACAGTTTTGCTAATTAAGCATAATTTACCAAACAAGAATAAGCAGAAGGGAATGCATTCAATGTCTGAATATCATCAGGTCTCTAAATTACCAGAGATCTGAATTTATTTATTTATTTATTTAGGACAAATCATGTAGTTCAGGCTGGCCTCAAACTTACTATGCAGCTGCAGGTGACCTTGAACTCCTGATCCTCCTGCCTCTACCTCCCTAGGTGCTGGGATCTCGGCATGCATCCTTGCCTGACTCTCCATATGGTTTTGTTTTGCTGTTGTGTTTTTGAGATGATGGGATCTCTCTACCCAGCTCTGACTGTCCTGGATCTCACTATGTACATCATTGCCGGCACAGAACTCTGCAAGAGATCATCCACCTGCCTCTGCTTACAGTCTGTCCCTATGAAGAAGGAGCCAGAGTCCATTCTCCAAGATGCCCAACTATTGAAAGAAGGAAATATCACTGTCAGCATTCAGAACTCCTAGGGCGCAGGGCCTGGGAACGCTGTCCACCCCAGGACAGGGACACAGCCTGCCAAAGGCTTGGCTATTCCGGCTCAACTCCTAAGAGATGGTCGTGGGCTTCATGACAGCAGGAACAGTGGTGTCACTACACGGGAGAGAAGGCTGGCAATGGTCTATCCTCTGGTAGGGTCACATACTCCCCAAGGGTGTGCTTCATAAGGACTCAAGAGCATTGTTGGTTTGGGGGTCCCGTAAAAAAGCGGAGCAGAGGGCTGGAGAGATGGCTCAGCGGTTAAGAGTACTGACTGCTCTTCCAGAGGTCCTGAGTTCAAATCCCAGCAACCACATGGTGGTGGCTCACAACCATCTGTAATGGGATCTGAGGCCCTCTTCTGGTGACAGTGACAGTGTACTCACATACATAAAATAAATAAGTAACCAGCCATCCCTGTGTCTCCTTAGTGATTGTCATGAGATGTGGTGTTTCATCAGCCCCAGGGGACCTGGGGAGGCTCGAGAGAGGTCATCCAGGTCCATGCTGCCTGTCATCCAATGACCTCAGCCCAGCCCTGCCTGAGTGCTTGTTCCCACGGAGACTAATCAGCTGCTATTATTACATCTGAAACACAGACTTGACCAATCCAGAGCTGCATAAATGGGTACGGGTTGGTTTTCTGAGCGGGGTGCCAACCAACTAGGATGTTCAGAGGTCTTGGGCTGGCCGACCTCACTCACCTGGGAAGGAGGTAGGGAAGATGGGGGCAAACCAGCTCCTCGCAGAACAGCAGCAGCAGCAGAGACTGATGAGGACTCTGGCTTCCTCACATCTCACCAGGCAGACCCAGGGTCTGATGGCATCGCTGATGTTTAAATATGGCCATATCTGAATCTGATTGCCCCAGACTCTCCCAATGCCTGAACTAAGAAATTCACTTTTAGCCTTTCCCTCTCTTTTACCGGGTTCTGTAGCCAGCAAATGCTGGCACTGGAGAGAAAGCAGTCCTGACCTTTCTGTTAATCTGCATCAAATACACTTAGCAGCTCCCGGAGCCAGGGAGTTCTGTTCTCTGAGGTCGCAGCACACACACGTGGCACGTTCACACCCATTCAATGGCAAGCAGTTTCAGAGCCTCTACTCCACACAACAGGAGTGACAGCAGGTCCCCACTCATGATCAAGAGCTCACAAAGAACAAGACAGAAAGCTCAAAGTTGTGGCAGACACCTTTAACTCTAGCTCTTGGGTAGCAGAGGCAGGTGGATCTCTATAGGTTCAAGGCCAGTCTGGTCTACAGCATGCGTTCCTGGACATCCAAGGCTATATAGTGAGACCATCTCGAAAAAAAAGAGAGAGAGGGAGGGAGGGAGAGAGGGAGGAAGAGGGGAGGAGAGAGAGAGAGGGAGGGAGGGAGGGGGGGGGAGAGAGAGAGGCAGAGGAAAGTTTCCTTTCCCATATGGAGTCCCTGCCCCCTGCTCCACACTGCCCTCTCTTTATTACTTTCATGTTCCTCTCTCTGACTCAAAACTCCACCATGGCTTTCAGTTCAGACTAATCAAGTCTCACTTGGCGGCAGGCATGATGAGCCCCCAGTCCTCCTCTGAGTTCACTCTTGTTCGCTCTGCTCCAGCCCCACTGACCTCCTCCCAACTCAAGGACTCTACATGCGGGAGGCTCGACGGAAGTCATCAATAGCGACCCCTCTCTCTGCCCAAAGGTCAGCCCATCACAGAGGCTGTCCCCGACCTCTCTGGCCAGCCCTTCCTTCCATCTCTCCCCTGCCTTGTTTGCCCTCATAGCACTGAACACTATCCATATGTGTTTATGGTTATGAATGTATGCATGTATGTGTATGTATATGTACATATTTATACATATATGTATATACATATGTATATAAACACACAAAAATGTTTCTATTGTATATATGTATGTGTGTATATGTACACGTTTATACACATACATGTATATATACACATACACATATGTATATATAGTGTATGCATCTGTATGTATATGTACACATTTATACATACATGTATATGCACACAAATATTGTGTATATATATATGTACATGCACACATTTATACATATATATACATACATATATGTATATTACACACAAATATGTTTATATTGTGTACAAATATGTGTATATATGTACACATTTATATACATATGCACATATGCATACACATATGTATATATACACACATATAGGTATACAAACACATATAAATATACATACACATATGTATATATACACATATATGTATCTGTACACATATACATATATGTATATACATGTATATACTATACACATATATCTATATATTGTGTATGTGTATATATTGTGTGTATATGAATGTGTATGTGTATTTTATGTTTGTATGTATATATGTATCTATGTGTATGTATGTGTGTATGTATGTATATATGTATGTATGTGCACATGCACTCATGGAGGCCAGAAGTTGATGTCTGGCGTCGTCCCGAGTCATTTCCTATCTTATTCTTTGACACAGGATCATCCACTGAACATAGAGCTCACTGATTGGCTACAGTGTCTGTCCAGGCCCTCTGGGGTCATCCTCTCTCTTCCCTCCCAGTGCTAAGGTTACACATGTGTCTTGCTGTGCCCAGGTTTTACCCGAATGCTGGGGATTTAAACCCAGATACTGATGCTTGCAACAGGAAGCGATTTACCACCTCCCCAGCCCCAAGGTTCACGTTCTCATCCGTGTCACTGCTAGACTGTACAGTGAGAGCATCATTTCCCAAGCTGCAGCTTCCTGAACAAGGTTACACCCCAGGGATGCTCAATAAACATTTGTGGATGGAAGAACAGGAAAGCAGGAGAAGAAAGAGGCAGAAGTCCTGTTCTAGGCAGGAGTCCTTTTTGATTGGCCGGTTATAGAGAGGTGACGGTGGTCGTGGTGGTGAAGTGGGGTGGAGGAAGGTGGAGGGAATGATGGTGACATTGATGACAGTAGTTAGGGCTATGGTAATGGTAGCCATGGTGGTGGTGATGATGATGATGGTGCTGATGATGGTGCTGGTGATTGTGGTGATGGTAATTGTGGTGATGGTGGAAGGGGGGTAGATTGTGGGGGTGGTGGAGATGATCTTAGTGATGGTGGTGAGGGGTGGTGGGTGGCATAATGATGCTGGCACACGGGGGTATCTCGCATATCGCAGATGCTGGGAGCACCCACAGCTGTCACAATGAAAATGTTTCCAGACACACTAAACGTCCCCCCGGGGGCAGAGCTGCACACGTACACTGAAGACATATTAACCCCTGTGTGTGAATCCAGCCATGTGCGGTGACCTGGCATGTTATGTGGCAGCTGTTTTTGAGGTGCCCAAGCTGTCCTCAGTCCTACATTAGAACTGCTGGGTTAGAGCAAAGCCCGAGCGTTTCCATGGTAACACAGCTCAGTTCCCTCGTGTTCCTTCAGCCTCCCTAGCACATCCCCCTCCATCCCCTCTTCCACTTCGGGGCTGCGGAGTGGGGTGGGCTCCTCTAGTCGCAGTAGCTCAGCCGCAGTTAGGATAGCGCCGCAGGACAGCTCCCCGCTCCCTCCCCACCCCGAGCTAGCCCAGGCTTGCCCTGCAGGATCTGTCTCCTATCACTGACTCCTTCCAGGGGTCTCATCTGCTGCCCACCAGCCCCTGCTTTCTCCTCCCCAATTAGGAGGCCCCTGGGCAGCAGCCAGAGGCAGGAAAACAAGGCAGTTAGTCACTTAGCTTCCGTTATCAACCTGGATCACATGGCTGGCTCTTTTAATGGCTGTTGTCATGACAACGGGAAGCCAGTCCCTGCTCGCTCTGGGAACCAAAACAAAATTAAGGGGTGGCGGCAGGGAAGGGAAGTCGCGCGAGGGAGGAGGCAGCTTAGAGATGGGCGGGGGAGGGGGTGTCCAGCTTTAGCTGGAGGAAACAGCTTCCCTGTGACACTGACCTGGCCCAGAGGAGCACAGGTGACAGACATGGTGGATGTCAGGGGGTGGATGTCTGCACAGGGCTTATTCTGCCCATTGAGTCACCCTCATGCCTATTATGACAAAAAAAATTGGACACCCAGACACTGGCAGAGATAAAGACAGATGCCTCTGGGAGACTGTGCAGTTGACAGGCCATTGGTTTGGGTGGCACACAGCCCCCCTTCACCTTCCACGTTCCCCAAGCTTTCCATGACTCCCCTCTTGTTCCTTGTGGGGGGCATCTCTGTCCCCACCAGGTTCACTCTCTCTGCTCCAGCTGCCTCTGCGCCCTCAAGTCCCTCGTGTCCTTGCAGCTTGGCCCTCTGCGTCCCATCTCTGCCCCCGCCTTAATGCTCTCCACTGTCCTGCAGGCTTGCGGGGGTTTTTGTTCAGTGCCGGGGCAAGCATGCATTCCGTTCTTGCAGAGCAATACCTTATGTCCCTTCCACAATCCTCCTCTTTCTCATGTCACTACCAGGTCTGCCAGCATCTGCCTCCTCCGGCAGAGTGTCTCCGTCCTGGCTCTCTAATTCCTGCGCTAGTTGAACTTGGGGCTCCTTCCTGATCTACCTGACGGGTCCTGGGTTCCCGACAGCTCCGCAGGCTGCCTCTAGACAGAGCTTCCAACCCCACAGGCTCTGTGGCACAGCTCTGGACATCTAGGGAAGTCCCCTGTCACCACTTCCAGGAGGAAGAGGAAGGCGGTGGCATACAGGGGTGTGGCTCATCTGAACTCAGGACAGAGATGATGACACTTGCTGATCAGACTTTTAGGCAAATCTCTCCCTCTCCGTATCTACCTGATGTCGGAGGAGAGGCTCATTCCCCAGAAGTGGCCAAAGGAAGTATATAGAGAGGTAAGCTTAGGGGGTTGACTTGGGAGCTTGCAGATGTCAGATTATCTCATGTTCCTCTGCTCTGGGTCTGTACACTTCAAACATGGCTTCCTGCCTCTGGCCACCCTATTCCCAGTAGGGTAATGGGAATCGTGTCACCCCCATACCTGAAGAGCTTCACTGAGCTGGGGGTGATTGTCTTACCTTTGGCTCTTTTCAGCTGGGAGCTGTTAGAACCACTCCCCTACTGTGAGCTCAAGTTCTGTATCAAGCATCTTCACTGGGTCACTATGTCTACAGTGCGCGCGCTCAGCACACAGAAACCCCCAAAGAGGCTCAGATCCTCGGGGTGACCGACCTCCGTAAACGCAAGATTTAGAAGCTGCGAGCAGTTTATGACTAGGAATTCCGACTTCTGCTCCCGGCTTGGCAGCTTTAGTAATCTGTCAGAGCAGTCAGAAACCGTCCCTGCCTGGCTCGGGGTACGAAGAGCCTCCTCCACTCCGGCTGGAGCCAAGAAGGTGGCTCACTCCAAACCTAGTGGTACCTCAGAAGCAGGCTTGTGGTCACAGGATGGGGAGCAATATTCCCCCAAAGCATTTCCAGGAAACCGAGCTAGACTGAGGAGGGCCCAGTAGGAGACATGTGGGCCTCGGGGCTGCATGTGTCGCTCTGCAGACGGGAAAGGGATGATCTTACGAAGAGAGGACTTAGGAATGACAAACGCTGAGGGAGTCCGTGGTACAGCTACGCATGGGTGTCCCCTAGGTTCCCCAGAGCCTTGCTGACCCTGTACATCCTATTTGGTCAACTATTTCCCCAATAAAGGTGGGATCAGCCCTAGGCTCTGACAGCCAAGGATCATGCATTCCAGCAAGGGTTGGGTAAAAAAAAAATCACAATCTTTCAGCTTTAAACCTAAGGGCTGAGACCCTTCCCCAAAGGACAGGGGTGTGAAGTTTCAGGGTTGGGGTCTGGATAGTATCTTCGAACAGGCCTTTACAAAGATGGGGGTAAAAAGACTTCTAGGCCTTTCTGAGAGACCCCCTTCTATCCGTCTTACATATCACCTCGAGGGAAAATTCTAGAATCTGCAATCATCCGCGGAGCTGGTTCTTTAAAAGGAATGTGCTACACACGGAGACAAACACAGGGACACACCCACGATTCCCAAGAGGAGGAAAGAGCTGGTGACAGGTCCCAGTCTCCAGCTGCCCAGGCGGCTGCCACCAGGAAGGGAGGGCCTCCTGGGTGACACCCCTAACACACACACACACACACCACAGATGTACACACAGGTGTAAACACACACCTCCATGCTCAGGAAGCAAGGGACAGACTCCACACTGGCTCACACATTCACAGCCAGGCAAGGTCTTGGGATAAGAACTCCAAGATGAAGACAAGGAAGTGGGGGTGGGAGTGGGGGGTGGCTGAAGGATAGGGCGGGGCCAAAGTGGGGGCAACACCACACCATACATACTCCATCTTACCCATTCACACAAATACGTAGACTCACACAAGCACACGCAATATACAGATCATCCTTAGGTATTTCCAGGCAGGTGCACACGTGTTTCCCATACACATACACACAGCCACACGTCCTGGGATACATACATCTACACCACAGGCCCGCAGACATCTAAATGCCACCTCAGCCTTCTAGACTCTCCCAACTCCCAAGGCCCTGGGAGGTCACTGGCTGTGAACTCCATGGTAAGGCTAGGCTCCCAGCTGCTCCCTTCATCCCGGGGGAAGCAGGCAACCACCCCTGTCTGACCCCGTGGATCAGTGGAGGGCACCTGCCCTGTGACCCTGGCCCAGGTCACAGGCTCTCCTGGACAGAGTCCCCGGGGACCCAGAGGTGGCTCCAAGGACTGAGCGTCTGGGGTGTGTTAGGGGGATAGCTTCATGCTCCAAAATTGAACCTCTCCCTCCAGAAACCTGCTCTTCCCCGGGGACATTCCTCATCCCTAATAAAGAGCCCCGTATCACCCTACCCTACCCCAGGAGTGAGAACCTGCCCCTCCACAAGGTCCTACCTATATACCTTCTGTTCCTACACCAGAGGGCCCCACGCACTGAAAAACCCGTTTTCCAGCATTTCCTCCCCCCGCCCCCGCCGCCGCCCCCGCCCCCGCCTTGGTTAGCCATGCACAGCTACCGCCGGCCAGGTGCCCGCGGTGGCCCTGTCACCCTGGGGGTGTCCGCCCCTACCTCCTTCTTCACAGTGCGCAGCAGCCTCTGGCGGGTCTCGGCCTCTGCGGGACAAGTAGGGAAGCGCGGTGAGCGGCGCCGAGGCCGCGGGGCCTGGCCGCCCTCCCGCTGCCCGCCGGTGCTTACCCGCAGGGACCGAAGCCATGGTTCAAGCTGGTCGGTGACCGGTGCCCGGTGCCCGGTGCCCGGACGCGTCCCCGCTCCGCGCCCTGCTGCAGCCTCGAGGGGGCGGGACCGGCAGGGGATGAATGACAGCCCAGGATGTAGACGTCAGAACCTGACGTCCCGCCCACCCTACCCGTGAGAGCTCAGCGCCGCCTCCTGGACACAGCAGAGAGCATCCACAACTAGCCTCCTCCAGAGGGCCTTAGCGGCAGGCCGTGCCAAGTTGCCCAGGGTGACCTAAGATACGGAACCGTGTGCTCCACACCCCGTGTGTCCAAAACCAGGCATAGGGGCACACACCTATCGACCCATTAATGGGGATACTGAGGCAGGGGACTCAGCCCTGATGCCACAATAAAACTTGACTCATCCTGTATAAGGCAGATATAAGTTCTAGAAAGAGCTAATAAGCAAGATTTTTGTTGTGTAATTCTCAACATAGACGAGAGGGAAAAAAAGGTCAGCGTCCATACGGCGGGGTAGTTGCCACGATTTCATACCAACTTTCTCCTTTCTTCTACCCTTCCTCCTTTTTAGACTCTGCTCAGAAACACTGACTCTCCACGTAGAAGAAGCCCGCCTCTTCTCCAGTTGTTCTTCCTCTATACTGGGAAAGCAGGGTTCAGCCGGGATCTCTCAGTCACAGGGAGAGTTTGAAGCAAAGGAGATGTGTCCATCTCCTGCTGTAGCACTCAGATGGTAGACAGTAAACCATATGAGTGAGTGATAGAGTATTGGAAGGTTCTAGAGGGAAGTGGAGTCGATGCAGGGGAGATAGCAGTGACTGGGAGCTGTCCTGTGAAGCCAAGGCAGCTGAGTTTTCTCTCTGAGCAAGAAGGAAAAGAGGGAGTCTGGGGATGCTTGGGGAAGAGGAGCCCATATGGCTCGGCGGTTAAGAGCACTGACTGCTCTTCCAGAGGTCCTGAGTTCAATTCCCAGCAGCCACATGGTGGCTCACAACCATCTGTAATGGGATCCGATGCCCTCTTTGTGTGTGTGTGTGTGTGTGTGTGTGTGTGTGTGTGTGTGTGTGTGTGTGTGTATACCAGAACCTATGCCAGAGAATGAGAAATAAGAACTTAACAAATATAACTGAGGACTTACTATGTCAGGAGCTCTGGTTGTATAACATTATGGAGCCTCCAGTCCCCATGATCCTCACACAGATAGTCAAGCCCAAGCCGTGAGAAGAGTTTTCTTCAGGTCCATACACCAAGCAAGCAATAGCCCAAACCGGGCGGCTCGCCTCACTAGGAGCAGGCTAGGTAGACTCAAATGCTTCTCTTTACCACACCAAGTCCTGCAAACCTTCTCAGGCTGATGCTTTTCTTCTGGTGGAATTTTCCTCTAATATAAATGGTTAGCTAGTGGTGGTTTTGAATATGCTTGGCTGTCTTGGAACTTGCTCTGTAAATTCACCTCGAACTCAAGAGATCTGCATGGCTCTATCTCCTAAATGCTGGGATTGAAGTCCGCCATGCCCAGACTTAAGCCTTTCTTCACCTAGATCCAAAAGCTCGTGTCATCCCGTGTCAATTTGACACACAATCATATCTCCGTATGTCCAAATGAAACCAGTAACCACGTCGTAATAATATAACTATCCACTGTTTAACTGCAAACTCAAATGATAAGCATAACCTCGTGGAAGCTTCTCCTGAGATCACTGCTCCCTTAATCCATTTATCTCCTTGTATGCAGGATTCAGCTCCTTTTCACTTCCTCGTGCCCCTTTATTACTTGAACCATACATTTTGTACCTTTTCTTTTTAAGCTTGCTGTGTTTGCTCAAAATGCTCTTCATAAGACCGAAACACAGGATCATGTCTAAATTAGGGTTTTTTTTTTTGAGACTAATTGTCAGTACAATTATTCTGAATCACTTTAGCCTTAGACAGACTCTGCAGACAAGGACAAAAAAGGAGCCATGTCCTTCACCAAAATACCATAATAGTCTCTAGGTCATATACCAACATTCTTCCCCTTTGAAGACTCTGGAGCCAGGCCCCCCGAAGCTCGGTCACCCTCAGCACCAATGTCTTCCGTATTCCTACTAGGTTAGCCCATTAAGGTCCACTTAAAGCATTCCATGGCTTTCCAAATCCAAAGTCCCCAAATCCACATTCTTCCAAACAAAAAAGCATGGTTAGGTCTATCACAGCAATAGCCCAGTCCCTGGTACCAACTTCTGTCTTAGGGTTTTACTGCTATGAACAGACACCATGACCAAGGTAACTCTTACAAGGACAACATTTAATAGGGACTGGCTTACAGTTTCAGAGGTTCAGTCCATTATCATCATGGCTGGACCATGGCAGCATCCAGGCAGGCATGGTGCAGAAGGAGCTGAGAGTTCTACATCTTGATCTGAATGAAGGCCACTAGGAGAAAACTAACTCAGGCAACTAGGAGGAGGGTCTCAAAGCTCACCCCTACAATAACACACTTCCTCCAATAAGGTCACACTTTCTCCAACAAGTCCAAACCGCCTAATAGTGCCACTCCCTGGGCCAGGCATATTCAATCCACCCCGTAGCTCCAGGGCATGAGTCCGGGCATTGCCTTGGAGCTGAGCAGGAACCTAGAAGCTGGAGCTGATGCAGAGGCCATGGAGGGGTGCTGCTTATTGGATTGCCCAGAAATGGCACCACCCACAGTGGACTCGGTCCCCCGCCCACCCATCAATAACCAATTGAGAAAATGCCCTCCCCTACCCCGCCCCCGCCCCCGCAAACACAGCATCTTCTCAGTTGAGACTCCCTCCTCTCTGATGACTGCGGTTTGTGTCGTTGACATAACTCTGACCAGCACACACCCTATGGGCGTCCTGAGACGCGTTAGGAAAGCTTCCTTGTAGCCTAGAGGCTTTTCCCAGGCTGCGAATCCCACCAGTTGATCAGTAGCGGGGCTGGCTCACCCTGTAGCCAGAGCCTGGCGCTGCTTCTGTCAGGGTGCCTGCGGCGCCCTCTAGCGACGACTATGACGGTCATCGCGCTCAGTGCTAAGGTGAGACGCTGGATATGCAGCAATTAGCACTGCGCAGGTCCTCACAATTCACAGCGCAGTTGGGATGATAACCACGGGCTTTGACTTGTTGATGAGGCCGATCCTGTTCCGTGGATGCTACGTGTGTTGTCTCATTTCAGCTGCTAGTCAGCTCCACGTAGGACCCTCCAGAGAAAACATATTCAAAGACCACGACAGAGAGCAAGGGGGGGCCGATTGCGGAACGAGGCGTTCTCCGTGCAGACGAACCCCAGTTAGCTTGCCTCGCTGCTGGGGTGGGTGATCTAAGTTACACTCAGACAGGAGTGTGGTTCGGGCATTCCTCGGAGCGTGCTGCGAGGGTGGTTCTGGATGAGATTGATAGTAAAACCCATAGGGAAGGGCAGCTGACCGCCTTCCCTAATGTGGGCTAGCCTTGTGCAATCAGCTGGAGACCTGAAGGTAAGAAAAGGGCAGAGGATGCAGACCATCCTCTCTAATCGCCTTGCCAGGGACAAATGAACTTTTTTATGCATTGGGTTTGAATCAGAATTTTGACATTTCATGGACTCTAGCTTGCCAGACACAGGTTGGAGCTGAGCCGCTTGCCTCCCTGGGTCTTCAGTTCATTGACTGCAAAGCTTGGAATCTCAGCCTCCACAGCTCCCCATACGTGTGTGTGTGTGTGTGTGTGTGTGTGTGCGCGCGCGCACGTGCAAGCACATACAGTCAGCCTCTGCATCCACAGGTTGCCCAGAGTGAAGTTAACCAATTGTGGATAGAAAAGAAATGACCATGGCTGCTTCTGTGCTGAACACAGACAAGCTGTTGTCTCATTCTTTCTTAGCCAGTGATGTCCAGTGTCTATCACATGCTATTTACACTGCTTTAAGTATTATAGGTCATGTAGAGATGACAAGAAGTATAAAGGAGGACGTGGAGAGAATCTACATGTGTATGATGCTAGCCATATAAGGGACGGGAACACCTGAGGACTTGGTACTTGTAAACACACCTGGAACCCATCCCCTATGAATCCCAAAGAGTTGCTATGTATACACACGTATATGTATGTGTATGTGTATATGTATGTGTATATGTTGTATATGACATGTATGATGTATATGTATATATGTATATGTATATTTATGTTTATATATGTGTATGTGAATGTGTATATGTTGTATATATTTATATGATGCATATGACACATATGATGTATATGTATATGATGTATATGTATATATGTATATGTTTATGTATACGTATGTGTATGTGCATATGATGTATATGTATATGTGTACATGTATGTTTATGTATGTGTATGTGTATATGTATATGATGTATATGTATATGATGTATATGTATGTGTTTATGTATACACATATGAATATTGAATATTGCATACATATGCATGCATACACTTATATACGTGCACATACGCTCACCTCATCTATTCTGTTTCTTAAGAGAACACAGATTAATACAGTCATCACTCAATATTAATCTCGTTCCCCCTCTTTCTAAACAGCACTGAGTTTGTCCTGGTACTACCTCTGATCTTGGGCACCTGCTTCAAAGGAGATGTACCACTTTCTACCCTAGGCACGTTCTGACTGGCCTCTGCCAATCACCAGGTCCTGTTTCCTCTGCCAATTAGCCTGTCCATTAATTTATCCACCTATTTGTTTATTGCTTATTAATTTGTGGGTGTTCATGTGCATGTCTATAGGAGCCAGCGATTCATGCCAGGTGTCCTTCTCATCCATTCGCTACCTTTAAAACAAGTTGTTTACCTTATATTTTAATTAAAAATATTTGTATGTGTGTGGGTGTGAGCCTGCATGTGTGTCTGTGTACCCTCAGCGGCCAGAAGAGGGCGTCGATTCCCTGGAACTAGAGTTACAGACAGCTGTGAGCTGCCTGCCACGTGGAACCTGGAATATAACCCAGGTCCTCTGATAGAGCAGCCGGTGCTCTTAACCGCTGAGCCATCTCTCCAGGTTTCTTTCATTACTTTTGAGATGGGTTCTCTCATGGAACGTGGAGCTCACTGTTTGGGTAGACTAGAATTGCCAGATCGTTAATGCCCCTGCCCAGGTGTCTCTGTGGGATAGCGCTGTTCGTCCTTGACCGCGATCTTTTCTAACATGTGTCAAAAACACTATGCAGTACTTAATCCAAAGCAGCCAGATATAAGGACAGCAGACAGGGCAGAGGGAAACGGGCTAAGATTATGTGATTTATCAGCGAGGGTCGTTCTGAGAGGCAAAGTTCAAAAGAATCGCAAGAGAATATTGTCGAAAAGGACTGACTTTGGAATCCGGTTTTTATATTTTGGGTGTGTGCGCACGCCCACCCACGCACGTGGAGGCCGGACGGCTGCTCCGAGTTTCTCCTTTCCATCACCATGTCTAGTCCTTTTTGAGGAAGTGTCTCTTGATGAACGTGCAACTCCTGCTTTCCACCTAGGTTTGTGGCCACCAAGCCTGAGTGATACTCTTGTGCCCGCCTAGCTCAGTCCTGACATCACAGACAGCTGCGGAACCATGCCCGCCTAGCTCAGTTCTGACGTCACAGGCTTGTCACGTGGGTGCTGGCCTGCGAGCTTCAGACTTCCTGTCACAAAGCAAGCAGTTTCCTGTGCCTGCCCTTCCAGCCCCTAACATGGGGATACAACCTGAAAAGCAGTGTTCCAGAGGGACGGAGTGTAGATGCCCTGACACGGCCAAAGAGAAAATCGGGGAAAGGAACAAACAGACCGAGAGAGCCAGCCAGCCAGAGCCAGCAAGACGCAGAAAGATAAACAGAAACACAGACGAGGTGGAACTCTTTGTTTCTGAGTCACCAAAGACAGTTGCTCCCACGAAAATAGTGAGCGCAAAGAACTGGCTGACACTGGCATTTTAAAAAGGAATTATAAAGCCGGGCATGCTGGTGCGCACCTTTAGTCCCAGCACTGGGG
Organism: Tokudaia muenninki; assembly: GCA_036184385.1. Lineage (NCBI taxonomy): Eukaryota > Metazoa > Chordata > Mammalia > Rodentia > Muridae > Tokudaia > Tokudaia muenninki. The sequence goes on from BTHS01000017.1 coordinate 3,388,420, forward strand.
AAGCAGAGGCTGGTGGATCTCTGTGGGTTCGAGGCCAGTCCAGGTTGTCTTTGGTGCGGGTCTGTCCGTGCCTGTTGGTTTATGTCTGTCGTTTTGTCTCGTTTGGTTGCTACTCTGTTTCATATTAAGAGAAAGAAAACTGGTTAAAGAAAGATAGCCCTCCATCACTGCCTGAATTCTCAAAGGAGATAAAATGTTTTCTCCATGGGGCTCCGCGGCACTCCCAGCCGGTCGCCATGGCTCAAGCCCTTACCTTTCCCAGCCCTGCACCAAAGCACAACCCGCTCCAACCTCTTCTGCCACCTTGAGGGGCCAGACTTCCAAACTGGCCATTTGAGGGCTCATTGAACCTGTCTGATGTGTTTGCAGCCCCAGATGTCATCTTCAGACTCCCTGGGAATGCCAGCCTCAGTTTGGTCTGACTGTTGCTGTTTCATACTTTAAAAGATGGGTCAGATGCATCCGTTTGCTGTTCACCCTTAACTCGGTCTCAACGCAGGGATTTCTAAACCGGCGCTGCTCTCAAAGGCCCTGCATCTGCAGCTAGAAGTTGGGAAAACCCCAATTCCCGTAATGAACCGAGGTGGCACCAGGCAGGAGGCTGCCTGATCAAGCTCTCAAAGGGACGTGGCCAGCTTCTCAATTTCTCTGGCAGGGAGGCTGATGGGTTAATCGTGCTACAGAACTTCTGTACCGTGAGAACTGGATTCAACAGGTAACAAGATGCTCCTCCCTTGAAATTACAGCTAAAAAAATTAAGTTTTGTCTGTGTTAAATATATAGACATATAATATAGCCACTGCATGTTTATTTCTGACTGGTTATATACATGTATATGAGTATATGTGTATATGTATGTGTATATATTTATATTATGTATATGTGTATATATGTATGTGTATATATATATGTATGTGTATATATAATGCTTACATGTTCTACGTGTAATGTTTAATGTTTATGTGTCTTGGTTATAAAATATTAATTTATAGTTTATAACATATAGTTAATAATCTATAAAATTGGCAACAGAAAGTTGGTTTAAAATAACTCGGGATTAAAGCCACCCTGGGTAAGAACACATGGTGTGAGCCAACCAAGGTCTCTAAAGATATGTTTAAAATGGGATATTTTGTCCTAGAAACCAGACTTAAAAAGACAGGATTTTAAAATGTCTCTTTAATGCGGTATTAAAGCCGCACTTTCGTGGGTTGGTATACAAGAACCTTTCTTGCTAGCAGCCAAACCTTGTAACGTGAAAATAATATACTCACTATTGATTTTAGAAACACTGGACTGTTTAAACTGTTTTAAAAACATTAAAATAGATTTCATAAAAATTGTGGTTACACTGCTAGAACTTAGTTTTGTCTTTCTAAAAATTATGGCTATGATCTATGACTTTGTTCTTTAAAAAGATACTTTATTTTGATATTGCAAAGGGAACTTTAAAAATGTGTGTGTGAGTGTGTGTGTGTGTGTGTGTGTGTGTGTGTGTTGAGGTAAAATCTCCAACCCAAATAAGCCTGTGCAAAGAAAACACAACTCAGTTAATATGAATTCAAGCGGCACGCCTAGATTGGGCAGATCTATCACTATACTACTATATTCACAGCTATGAGATTCCCTTATAACTTGCAGTTTCTCCAGGCTACGAGCTTCTGCTCCATGTTCCTTCCACCTCCTTCCTCCTCCGACATCCTCTCTTCTCTCCCTCCCTCCTTCTCCCTCCAACTTTTCAGGTTCACCTTCCCTTCTGCTGCCCAATCACTGGCTATTTATAGCCTTTATTTTACAAGTTAAAGTGGGGGAGAAGGTTCACGTGAAACGCACGCACGCACGCATGCACACACGCGCACGCATGCACACATGCGCACACGTGGTGTGGGGAGAGACAATTTGATGGAAAAGGTTCAGGCAATCCCTATAATAATGGCCATTAATCTGATAATTAAAAATAATAGATATAACAGAAGATTTTTAAAATAACACAGAAATGGGCTGCAGTTGTTGGCAAAAACCAAAAACAAAGAGTTGTCGGGAAAGCTGCATTAGATGTTCCAAATGCATTAAAAAAAAAAAAAACCTGTGAGAATCCGGCTCGGGAAAGAAAGACGAGGACCCGCAGCCAGAGGGTCACTGCAGCTTCAGCAGGGAGCTGTTCTTGTTCAGGGGCTGCCGTAGCCACAGTCTGTAAAAACTGCAGCTATCGACAAATGCGAGATTAATGCAATACATACGAAACCAACTCGACATATATTCATGAGGGTTTTTTCCCCCCCCTTGTAGCTTTGTTTTTGAAAATTAAATAAGTTGATCATTTAAAAACCACATTGAAAAATTAAGGTGGTTAAGAATCACTGGCTCAGGGCTGGAGAGATGGCTCAGCGGTTGAGAGCACCGGCTGCTCTTCCGGAGGTCCCGAGTTCAAATCCCAGCAACCACATGGTGGCTCACAACCATCCGTAATGAGAGCTGACACCCTCTTCTGGGGTGTCGGATGAGGGAAAGAGATTTGAAATATTTTTCATTTTTTAGACATCTTAGATCATTTTTATATGCCTTGATCATTCTATTGTTTATACTAGGGTTTCAAGAGCTCAGAGTTTTATCATTGGTCAGTGGAGTTCTGATAAGCTAGTGGAACACTGGCAGTTTACAATTCAGTCACAAGCTCAAGATTTTAGTCTCCCTTCGGTTGTCTTCCGAGTATAGACTTGAAGATGCTTCTTGTCACACTATGAACATCTCTGTTCAATCTGTATATCTACCCTCTAGACTGGGGGGAGAGGGGAAGTCTTTTGACCCAAACCTATAAGCTTACCAAGCCTCAAAGGCACAAGTCTGCTCCTGTTGTCTTAGGTATACATACATGTTAACTACTTTTTCTAAAATATGGATTTCAATACATCTTTTTGTAAACTAAAATTCACAAGAGCTTCAGGAGATCAAGAGTCCTAAGACTTGGATCTGCCTGCCACAGTTAGATAAACACCAGATAAATGTGCCCTCTTGTCCTTAAAAATAGGATATTTTCCTCCTTGGTCTTGGGATTTCTTTCTTTTTTTTGGGGGGGGGCGATATTTGAGACAGGGTTTCTCTGTGTAGCCCTGGCTGTCCTGGAACTCACTTTGTAGATCAGGCTGGCCTCAAACTCAGCAATCTGCCTGCCTCTGCCTCCCAAGTGCTGGGACTAAAGGTGTGCACCACCACTGCCTGGCCCTGGTCTTGGGATTTCTTACTAGACAATTTTAACTTCTGTCCCTAGTCTATATTTGTCTTCACCTGGTCAGTGCTGACAGTCTCCGTCCACAGAACACCTGAGGACAGCAAGCTGCTATATTCTGGCTGGCAGAAAGCTGATGTTAACCAGTCCAGTCAATCTGACAGTCTTCTGTCTTTTGACTGGATCATCTAAGCAGACGCATCTGATAAATGCCCCGCTGCCCAGCCTTTGACTAGCATTTCAGCCTTCCTGGGCTGCCAAAAGACACCATCTGTTACCCCACTTTACAGGCCGAGATGCTAAGTTAAACAAAGGCCTGCGTTTTGGCGATAACTTACAATTCTCAGGTCCCAATTGACCTCTTGGCCAATGACTCGGACATTGGGGGAGGGGGGACCCTGACAAATCAGTGATTTGGTCCAGTCGCAATCAGAGGGGGAAATGGGAGAACCGAGTCAGCCAGAGTCAGGCTGACTCCATGACAGGCTGCAAACTGGCAGTCTGGGAGACGAGGCCTAAGTTTCTGTTGCCCAGAAATGAGAACCGGGATCCAGGAACCTGTGGTAAGCCAACCACCACCTCGGGCTGACAATCCGAGGACACCTTGTCATCTGGGCTGAAGAAAGATTAGGTTGCTCGAGAGTGAGTAAGCCTCCACCCTGGGAAGTCCTCAGAGCCTAACGGATTATAACTGATTATAGACTCAGTCAGACCCTCAGAGATAGAGCTGACCAATCAAGGTAAAAAAGGGCACATACCCTGTCCTGGAATTCCCCTAACAGACAATAATAACCGAGACTGTGATTCCACCACAGGGCTCCGTTCCCAAATGGGGAGACAGACTCCAGCATGCAGGAAATTCGACTGAAAAAAATGCTCTTTGCTTTTGCACGCTATTTGAGTCTGGGGTATCATTCTTCAGCGATTCTTGCACCCTGACAGGTAGAACTGCCGTTGTCCTGGACACCTGGACAGAGGAGAGGGCGGGATGCTGAGACTTTGTTTCCGGAATGAGGTCTATTGTGCCACCACCCAGGCCACCAGAAGATTCCCTCCCAAAGGCTGGAATCCCAAACACTATGGGGCTAAGGCCTCCTTTATACATTTCAGTTTGTCTCCTGGATATGTTGACATATGAGGCTGATTATAGAAAAGATAGAAAGGAGAGGCAAGAGGCAGGTGTGGGAGGGCCGCAGGTCATTACCACAACAGCAGTGAGTGTGTTTGTTGTGGCCTTCTTATACTTCAGTACCGTGGGAAGCAAAGCCACAAGCTAACAACTTGTGCTAAAACATACACAAGATTTTTGTTCTCATTGCATACAAAAGAACCCCTCTGTTCCTTCTACCCAGGCCATCAGAATCCTCAGCCCCTTGCCCTGAGCCTGGGGGTGGGGGGCGGGGGGTCCTCCTCTTATCAATCCATGCCTCAGCAGGCCGGGGAATCTGCCAACAGACCCCGACTTGTCTTGACTCTGCCTGGCAGGCAGACTTTCTTTCCTTCTCTCTGCTTCAGAGAAGTGGCAAAGGGCTCCCGAAAGTTTTGACTGGGTGCTTTGGGCTGCTAGGCATTGGATTCTAAATAGCCGGGACAGGATGGTGGGGGTTGGGTGGGGGGATGGGCGGTCTGCAGGAGAGAGGTGACAGAGTGCGAGGGTACTGAGGAAACAGCTCAACAACCCTTTCCTGCTTCTCTTTCCCTTGGCTATAAGGCTCTCTCCATACCGTGAACTCACATTACCTTTGCCACGCTGTGTTTACAACACATTTCACAGCTTACTCCCACCCCGCATCTTCTGGCCCTTACATTCTTTCCAACCCAGAAAGGGAGCGCCCTGTGATTCACCCAGTCCCTTCAGGCCTGCATACAGCCAGATCTTGGGGTGGGGGAGACACATCTTCCCGGTTGAGTTTCTTTTCTCTCAGATGACTCTGTGTCAAGCTGGTGGTAAAACCAGCCAGAGCACTTACTATCTGGTAACCCAATTCCAAGAATACCACCTTCCCCCCCTCCACACACACACCCAAGGCAGATTAAACCTTCAAGGCTACACAATGCCAGCCCTGGAGGCAACAGGCCACTAACAAAAGCCTTGAGGCCAGGTGAGGGAGGCTCCGGTAGGAGTTGTTGCTCAAGACACCACACAACTTAGATGCAAGATATAAAAATAAAATCAGGCCTGGGTACTTCCTTCCCGCCGGCCGGCTTTCTAAGTGCCCTGCACCCACTCTGAGGGCCACGGGGCAGTGGTGGTGGGGGGGGGCGACTCGGGCTGCTTCTGCCCAGCCGTGAACTCGTGAACCCGGAGCTCTAAGACCAGGCAAGACGTACCCATATGTGCCAAAGCAGTGTTGCCCTTATCCGATCAACTGCTCCCTGATTGGTTTCGAAGCCTATTCAACAGAAGGACATCCAAGTCTTAATTTTTTTTTTAAATTGCCAGAGACCAAATCTAGGCCCTTTTATAAGGATCTTGCTAGGCAAGCACTCTACCCCTGAGCTATAGACCTTTTTAAAAAAATCAAGGCAGAGTCTCACAAAGTTGCTCCCATGACCCCTGGTTGAACTGGTTCTGTTCAGCCCAGGAAGGCCCTGGATTTGCCATCCTGTCTCAGCCTCCTGAGCAACTGGGATTGCGTGGTCCACCACATGCTGCAGATAATGGAGAGTTTTTCTCATCAGTGGGCACTGAATTTCATCAAACGCTCTTTCTGCATCTACTGAGATGACCGTGATGTTACTTCCACAGTCAGTTGATAGGGATGGTTATCAGTTTCCTATTGTTGATACAACAAATTATCTCCCCGTGATGACACTCTGGTACCTTACAGACACTGTAGGCTAGAGATCGGGCATGGGCCCTGTTGTGATTATAAAAAGATGAAGAGCAATTAATATATGTTTTGCGGGGTGTGGTGAGGTGTGGGGGAAGGGGGTGTCTCGGCGGGGCCATGCCAAGGCATCCCTTCTCCCTGAGGGACCAGCCACACAACAGTTTAGCTTAGAATAGAGTTTATTCAGGGTATGGGGAAGAGATTTAAGAGGGTAGTAGAGGCAGAGAAGGGCAGAGAGAAGGAGTAGAGAAGTAGAGGCTGGCCATGACCGTGGTGAGGGGGAGATGAGGCGGGAGGGGGGAGCAAGAGGGCAAGAGAGTAAGAGAGAGGAAGGGGCAAGCAGCCCCTCTTATAGTGGGCCAGGCCTACCTGGCTGTTGCCAGGCTACTGTGGGGTGGAGCTTAAACAGAATCCTAACATTCCCCCGTTTTGGTCTAATTTATAAAAGAAAAAAAAATTAGAATGAGATGACGGCGAAGCAGGAATAGGGTCGTTGTGATATCTGACTGCTTCATGCTGACACTGGGGGCGACATGTCTCTGGGGAACCTAAAGGGATGGGTATGGGGGATGTTAGTCCTGTCTTAGGAGAATTGGCTGCTTCTTTGCTGTCCAGGGTCTGTGGAGCTGTCCGAGGATAGGTCAGAAGGAACAGGTCCAGTAGAAGCTGTCTGTGTCTGAGAGGAGATTGGAGCATCTGAAGGTTGCTTCTCTGGAGCTGTCACGAGTGTGGTAAGTGCCTGGACTTGACAAGACGTTGAAACACATTATTATAGAGAGTAAGCATGTTTGGGAGAAAGAAAAAAGTTTTCTTAAGATGTACAATTGAAACCCAGAGGAATCCCACCGTCTGGAATAGGTTATGCAGATGTACTTACCTGGATGGAGCCTATTTGGTCCATGAGAGGTAGATCTGAGTAGGTTTCCTGTAGCTAACAAGTTTATAGAAGAGATAACAACGTGAGTTAGCCGGACGAGCAGTCTTTAAGATGAGCCTTTGGTGGAGCAGAAGGAACAAGATTAAAAAGTTGGAAAAGTTGGATCGTATAGTGCAGTGTTTTATTAGAGTTAGGCAAATTCATAGGAACTTGGGTAATATGAGGAGAGTGGCACAGCAGGAAGAGGAACTATGAAGCATTTAATGAAATGAAATAGTTTATCTTCTTAGGTAAGGAGATAGCCGTCTAGCTGTCAATGTAGTCAGAAGTCTGAGAAAGAAGAAACAATAATTTAGCAGTTATATTATTTAAAAAATGCAGCCGAGTCCACTAGCCAACAGTTCTCGGTGGTCACTATAGTCTCAATGGTAAACTTGGGCAGAGTCAGTCTGGCTTTCAAGCACAAAAGACACGGGGCTTTTTCCTCTGTGGAATGGGTACACGTGACATGAGAAATGGCTTACCTTTATTTTAGTTAAGTCATTTGACTCAGGGTATCCGGTTTTGTCTGCTGCATTTTTCAGTGACATATCATCATGTCACAATCCAGGCAGTATCCTGTAGCTGTGTCTGCATCTTCCTGAGAACTCGTGGGAGAAAACTGTTAGAGGTTTTGGGAAATCTGTCATAAACTTAATAATTAACAAACTTCTGACAGGACTGAGCCCTGTCTAGATTAGTCATAACTGAATAGAATTTAATGACAATAGTAAAAATCACAGGAGGACAGGATAGGAAAGAGAATCTTCGGTAACTTTGACAGGTTGTGTAGGTAGAGAAAAGTATATTGTTGTATTTGCAAAGAAACATTTGGCTAGGACTGGGATAAGAAAGCTGGTAACAGCACCCTAAGATTGTGGTGGCAGAAAATGAGTTTGCCCAGGCAGGTTCAGGCCTGTGAAGGAATGATATCTTATTGGCAGCAGTTGGGTGCACAGAGTAGGCTGTAGTGTGCATGCACCTGCTGAAACGCGCCAGCAGGGGAGGTGGCAAGGGGAGGTGGCCAGGGTTGGAGCTAGGTATGCAGCTCCTGACCCGTGCAACGGGACAGGCCGATGTGTTCCGTTTCCCAGCAACGTGCGCACGCTATTCGCGTGTTGTGTCCCGCAGCACGGCTAGCCTTTACTAGACCCACCCCCCCCCACCCACCCCCGCAGCAAGAGCAGAGCTAAGGAGAGGAGGTGCGAGGGCATCAAGCAGGGTCCCTGGCAGGGGGCGGAGCCAGACCTCCTCTCCTCAGGCAAACCAGCTGAACCAGCAGGCAGCAAATGAGAGAGGGGGGAAGGGAAAGTCCAAGCTAGGGGTCTGTAGCCTACTGACCCAAGGGCGAGACACGTGGGGGGCTAAAGTCCAACGCTCAGAGATGGCGCTGTTGAGCCAGAGAGCAGTTGACCAGGCCCAGCCTGGCATTCTCAGCCTTGAGAAAGAATCTGCCTCCAAGGAGAAAGAAATCTCGCCCAAGGGAAAGGGTCTTCAAACGGTCAAGCAGCACAAGGGTAGCTCTGAGCTCAAGAAATCTTCTCTGGGGCTGGAGAGATGACTCAAGGTGCGGGCGGGAAAGGCAGCGTTTCGTCGCGTCGCGGAGGTTCCAGTAGAATGCCCTCGCCCCTGCCATCTCTGGCTTCTCTCCGCCACTGTACCCTTTGCCCCAAGCCTCTTTCATCTCCAGAGCCAGGGACGATCTATGAACAGTTCACAGTCTCACGTCCTATCACACTTCCCCCTGCTTCCCAGCTCCCTTTTAAGATTTATCCAGCATGTGCTGGTGTTCTGCATGTATGTCTGTGTAGCACGTGACTGCCTGGTGCCTACAGAGGCCAGAAGAGGGCATTGGATTCCCCGGGGCCAGAAGGTTGTGAAACCACCAAACCCAGGTAGGTAGGTCCTCTGCAAGAGCAACACCTGCTCTAACAGCAGAGTCATCTCTCCAGTTCCCGCCCCCCCCTTTTTATGGATCTAGATGACATTATCTCAACTTAAGTCATCCACTGTAAAGTCTCACCGCAGCCCTGATCCTCCTTGCCCGTACCATGTGACATTCTGGCAAGTTCTGAGGATTGGGACATGGTCGCTGGTGTCTTCAGGGTAGTGTTAGCCTGTGGTCACAGTTACATTGCATTTCTGTTTCTGAATGGACGACTGCCACTGCGACTCCGTCATGGCCAGAGCTACTGATTCGGGGAGCTTTGCTTCTGTCACATCCCCCAGGGTCAGGGGAAATGAGGACAGGAAGAGGGCCGAGTCCCACTTGCTCGCACTGCCGGCGACAAGTGGCTGAGGAAAGCTGCGGCGTGGCATCTGGCGCTGCCAAGAGCCGGGAGACTTGAGACACCACCCCATCCCCACCCCCAGCTGGGCCGGAGCACTGGACAGTGTAACCCCCCCCCCCCCAGACCTCATCGCAGAGGCTGGCCTCAGGGTCATGGGCTCCTGGACCCCTTTCTGGGGAAAGCCTGCTGAAGTCACTGGTCTGTGTAGCCATGAGGTTATCCAGTGATGTCTATTGCTGAGGCTTGGGAGGTGGAGCAGGAAGCTACTGTTATTCCTGCTGGTGATACACAGGGTCTCAGGGTCGGGCCAGGCGGCTGGGAGGAGGTGACTTAGCTGCAGGCTCTAGGGCTCTCTGGGAACTTCCCTGCGCCACCCCCCTCACCACGGCCACCTTGGCTGAGGGAAGATAATTCTGCTGAAGCTACAAGTCCCCCAAGCATCCTTTAGATTTCTGTTCTGGCTACATTGGTCATCACCATCATCACATGGACCAGCGTCACGGTCCACCTTAGCGTTTCTCTTGAGAATGTGTTTCTGCTAAAGTCCTGTCTCCCTGTAAACATTCAGAAAACACCTGTCCAAGCATCCTCGGGCTGTGTGACCCCCCTCTTCTGGGTTCATCAGTATTGTGTTCCTATAATGACCAAACGTCGTTTGCTTACTGGGGAGTTGGGAGTTGAAATCACCTAGGGGACACAGCTTCGACTGGGTCCGTGAGGGTTGCTTCTAGGTGGGTTTGCCTGTGGATCCCACGGGCTAGAGGCCCAGAATGGATTACAAAGCAAAAAGGGGGCGGGGGCTGGAGAGACAGCTCTGCAGTTAAGAGCACTGGCTGCTCTTCCAGAAGACCTGAGCTTGATCCTCCCCCCCCCACACACACACACCCACGCGGCAGCTCTCAACCATCTAACTCTAGTATCAGAGGATCCAGCTCCCTTTCTGGCTCCCATGGGCACTGTACGCCTGTGGTGCTCGGGCACACATGCAGGCAAAACACCCACACACATAAACAATAACTTAGAGAGGGGGTGGGGAAGCAAGCTGAGTGTCTACATTCATAACGTTCTGCTTCCTGACTGTGGACAAAATGAAACAAATCATCTCACGTAGTGGACCGCATCCCCTCAGACTGTAACCCAGAAGAAACCCATCCTCCCTCCAGCTGATTTTGTATTTTGTCACAACAATGAGAAGAAGAAGATGACAAGGAGGAGGAAGAAAAGGAGGAGGAGGAGGAGGAGCTAATATAGGGCTCATGTCCAAATAGACAGCTAGAAGGATTATCACAGCATGATGCAACGGGGGGGGGGTTCCCCCGAGTTGGTTATGATTGCTCCAGATAAATCCCAGGATCTCCTGTCCCAATCCCGGAAGCATCACTGTGTCATCCGAGTTATTTTCCAGTGGAAAATCCATGGGCATGGTTTGCGTCATCATTGTGGGATGAATGACACATGATTGAGTCACAGCCTGGGCTTCCAGGGGCTCACACTGTCAGCGGCACACCAGTGTAGAGTTACTTCCTGGAGTGATCTTGGGATGACTGTCACGTCCTTGTGTGGTGCGAGTCAATGTGCGCCTGTCTGCATGCACATACACAAAGAGGCCAGGCAATGCTGGGTGGCCTCCTTGCCGGAGATGCCGTCTCACCTGAACTCCTCCTGGCTGGCCAGGGTTATATAGGTCTGCATTGCTGCGTGGGCATCAAACCTGCGGAGGCTCCCCGCTCCTTTTAAAATAACGGTAGCCATTTTGTATCCATTCTCCTCCCTTTTGCTCAAAAGGTGAAGTTAAGTTCAAGTTCTCAGACTCCGGCACCCCAGAAGTAATTGCCCATAGGTGATACTGAAAAACTCTCCTAAAAGGTCATAGCAGGTTGTATTACTTATGCTCTGGCGTCTCAACGCTCGGAAACGCCCGTTCACCACCCATCCGTCACCCTTCTTACATCACTCTGGACCGATCAGCTCACAAGTCAGCCCCTGACACTTTGTCTAGTCAGCAGAACCTGTACTACTGCCCCACCCCCACCCACCCCACCCCACCCCACCCCCACCCTTTCCTTCTGAACTTCCGAACCTGGTTTTCCTATATAGAGTCTTCCCTAAGAACAGACTGGCACCACAGTTGGGCTCCTCCCGGGTCCTTTTCTGTGGTCCCGATGCCTCAGTCCTGGGGTGTGCATTCAATAAGCCGTCCTTGCCTAATCTAGATCAGTGTTCGTATGGTTTTCGTGGTGTTTCCTGAACCACCAAAACTCAAGTCTTGTGCCGGTCTTGTGCGGCAAGCACTTTCCCACTGAGCTGTCTCCTGGCCCCTGTCTGTGCTCCCCAGTGAAAACCTCCATTTCTGCCTTCTTCCTCAAGCGAAAGTGTTAGATAGAAACCTGTTTTAGATAGCTTCTCAGCATTACTCTCATTCTGCTGTTGCTCCCGCGGCCTCTTGAGCAGTGTGGCGCTCTCCGGCGTGGGCTCCTGGGGGGGGTGTGGAGTAGGGGGGTGCTCAGCCCATCCAAGCCCAGAGCTGCAGGGCATCAAAGTTCAGCCACACATCTCACACGAGGCCACTGGGCTGCCACTCAGCCCTGTCTAGTGGGTTGCGGATTTTTTTGGGGAGGGGGTGGGGGGTGGGCACATAGGATTCATCATGGGTTGAGAGGCCCCGTTGGCTAAGTGGCCTGGTGCCTGGCAGCAGGAGTTTACAGGCAACGCTTCTCAACTGGCTGATCAGGAACCAGGGCAGGGCTAGAACCTTCTAGGGTCCCCCACTCCCGGTGTCTTGGGTCTTCGAGCGGTGACCACATCTCAAAGCTCTCATAACCTTCAAAAATACGTCACCAGCTGGGGACTGAGCATTTACACATGAGCCTGTATGGGACACCCCCACGATCAAATCGTAAAACAGTGTTTTTTTGTTTTGTTTTGGTTTTTTGGGTTTTTTTTGGGGGGGTGCTGGGGACCCAGCGCTTTCCATGAAAGTGCCCTACCATACGGCCCCGGCAACAGGATCACGGTGGATTCCTGAGTGGTACAGGCTCTGCTGGCATGCAGCCGTGCAAGCGATGCCTACCATAGCTTTGCCTGGTACACTCGTGGCGCCAGGATTTCGCGACAATTTTCAACTTTCATTTGTGCAAAATTAGCTCAGATTTCCCCCACCCCACCCCACCCCCGACCCCCAAGAATTAGCGGAACCACTGTGCACCTGCCTGCTTGTAATCGGCTCCTGGCACTCTCAGGCTTGGCTCAATGAGCTGCAGCTTAGGATCAGGCTTCAGTTCTCGGGGTGACTCCAAGGGAGAGGGCGCCTGCAGACCAGGGCTGCCATGGGATGAGTTCTGAGAGGACCCCTCCGCCCCCCAGTACGGAAGCCGGCTCCTCAGGAGTCACTAGTCTTCACATCAAAGACTCTTGAAATGAAGCGTCCCTGGGCAGTGGTCCCTCCCAATCGGTAGCTGGTTCCAGTCTTCTCCCTCTCCCCTCCCCCAAAGAAACTCTTGGCAAGGCCTTGGCCGCTCTGGGGGCTGAAGGGGTCAGGTGCTGCCCTGGAACCTGGGCACCGGGCCACTGCAGGAAGCACTGCATTGTACCGAGCGCCAGCCAGCCCCAACCAGTGGTTCTTAAAACAGCCTGGGGAAGACCTGAAGGGACCCTGCCTGTGTATGGGGGGGGGGGTTTGAGGAGGGCATCGTCCAGGGCTAGTCTCTCTCCTCCTCTCTCTCTCTCTCTCTCTCTCTCTCTCTCTCTCTCTCTCTCTCTCTCTCTCCATTTAACTCCCACTGTAAATCTTAAGAGAGCGGAAACCCATCTGGGAATGGTGGGTAAGAGTCACCAGGGCGGGGTGGTTGGTCACATATCAAAGCTGGTCTACAAGAGGGAGTTCCAGGACAGCCAGGGCTACACAGAGAAACCCTGTCTCGAAAAGCAAAAAACAAACAACCAAACGACCAAACACACACACAAAAACAAGGGAGAGGCATTTCAAGGCACAGGCACTCGATCCCGCCTGGCCCTTGCTCTGTGACACCCCATGTGAGTTCAGGATTCCGCCAGCAAGGACGGGCTGACAGATGTGGCATCCATTTTGCATCCAGACCCGTGAACCGTTCTCCCTTTAAAGTTACCCAGCCTTGGGCGTTCCGTTACAGTAATGGACAATAGACTCAGAGGCCTTCACGACGACCTAGCCTGTCCCCTCTGCTGCCCTGGCAATGGCATGAGTCGGCCACCATACCCATAAGTGCCTTTTGGGGGTGGCTGTGGAAGCGTGTGTGTGTGTGTGTGTGTGTGTGTGTGTGTGTTGCCTGGAAACTGTTTCCTTCAGCAAGAAGGCACAGAGCCATTATGGTGGGTGGCATCCACTCTTGAAGTCCGACGGTACCCAAGCCTTCACGATCTGTTAGCAGGAGGGGTCTCTGTGAGCATCCAGAGTCATTGCCTGACCGTGACTGCTGCTCATGGGACATCCACCTGGCTCCTCCACACAGACACCAACGTCCTGTCTGCCACCCCTGCCCGTCCCACTCGCTCTCGTCACTGATCTCCACCATTGGAACCTGGGGTGGAGGGGGGGCGGGGTCTTGGGAGTTTTCCGTTGCAAGAATTTTTCTGTCCAATTTCATCAGTACAAAGAGTGTCTGTGATTGGACAGGGAAAGAGAGAGCGGAGCTAGGAGTGGTAGAGGAGGGGGAGGCAAGGAGGTCGGAGAGAAATGGCATCAGACTTTTTTCTGGTGTTTTTAAAAGGTTAGAGATATTGAGCTAAGGCTGTTACTGTATTGGCATCTTGTAATTGTGATTATAATATACATAAATCTAATTGGCTAGCTAAGCATTAAGAGTCGTGTTCTACCGGGTAATTTGGGTATTGAGAGCTGGCGGCCATGGGGTGTGTGTGGGAGCGAGAGGATCTCGCAGGACCCTGTTGGGACAATGGTGTTGTAACCGCCAGTACCAATACCAGGGCGGGACCACAGCCTGCTGGGGTTTCAGCGTGAGTGGCTGAAACCGCTCCAAAGAGTGCAGTGGTCCGGTGCCACCACGGAAAGTTTGTGGGATGCTTCTTTTTTAATATTTCCCTCAACAGGGGGCGAACCAATGTGTTGGGCAGGTATCCACTAGAAATCTGAGATTATTTGCCTGAGAGTTAAGAGTTTTAGGTTTTTTTTCTTCTTATTATTAAGAGTGCCAAAATCGAGTCATGTGAGTCAAAGCAGGCCAAGTTGAAACCAAAAAACCAGCTCTGAGGTCCCCTGCTTTGGGGAGCTGTAGGCTGCTCTGAGTCAGGAGAGAGAAAAAGAATAAAACTGCTTACTTCTGAGAGCAGAGGATTTGAACTGTGAATTTAACCTTACGATTATTTGCTTTTAGAATACAATAATATACAGACTTTGTCTGAATCACATGGGGAATTTCACCCGTGGTTAGGAACTGAATAGGGAAGTCGTCACTGACTCTAGAGAGAGCAGTGATAATCGCCTGCTTTGAACAGGTAATAACTGATAATATAGTCTGTGGCTCAGGTAAAGAGCTCAACAGACAGATGGTGATAATATAGCTTGTTTACTTAACCAGACACAGGAAGCTCATATTCTGTTAACGTGACCCACACGCGGAATTTGAGTGTCTATTCCTGTTTGGCAAGAGAGTAAATGCCTAAGTAAGGCTCATATAGTCTTCGTTTATTTCATTTGTTTTAGATTGTTTTGATTTTCAAAATGGGTGTGATGTTAAGTTTTGGAGTTTTATCATTCCTCTAAGAGGTCAAAATGAAGGTTTTTCTAGTTACTGGCTCAAGGATGTGCTGATTTGGGGGAAAAGGTTTTGTCTATGTGTTTTTGGAAAAGGTGATTAAGGTATATTACACGCCTTCTGGAATTATATGGATTAGATTCGAAAGAGGGAGATCCCCCAGAAAGCGAGTTCCCAGAGAATCAAACAAGAGGGTTATCTTGGTGACACTATAATTTTGCTTTGTGATTTGTATATTACAGGAAATACAGCCTTGCTGAGTCTCCCCGTCAGGCATGCTGAACTGACCTGCTTGGAGCTCCTGATGTCCTGGACTTTAGCCAGATCCAGTCAAGACCCAAAAATGGGAGACTGTCCCTGTTTTTCTGACCTTTCCCTCCCCTCCCCCCCATTAATATCTCAACTCCTGTATTCAGCTTGAAGAAGTTATGAGGAGTTGTCGACCCAGTTCCCCGGGATTTGAGGCTTGAGAGGGTTATTATTTTAAGTTGTCTTTCTAGGGAATGTAGAAATGGTCAGATTTGAAACAAGAAGGAAATAAAATTGATTATGTAGACATAATTTCATTTGGTAAAAGTCATTATAATTGTCATTAAGTTCAAGTCATAAGTTCTTATTTGGTACAGAATTTATTTTGATACAAAAATCAAGGATTTCATTGGTAAAAATTTCTTCTATTGATACTAAAAATTTCAAAGTACAGGGTTTAGACCCAGTCCTTCTTTGCTGTTATTATAACAGATCTGAGATGTTTCAGCCTGTGGGTTTCAGGCAAAATAGCAAGTAAAGGCTCTGAGTTTATGGTTAGGGTGTTTTCAAGATTTTAATCAAAGCAGCTGAAAGTAGTCAAGGCTCAAGGCTTAACAGTTCAGAGATGCTTTGGATAGACAGTCTTCAAAGGTGAGTTACTCCAGCTGTGGCAAGACAGTCACTAGACAAAAATTCCCTTTCTTCATATACAAATACCGCCCAAAGAAAGGACACATATATAGGCTTAGGACAGCTTAAATCTGCCAAGACAGAGTAGGCGAGTCCTTAATATTCTTGTTTCTCTAATGTCTTTCAGAGGTTAGGGCCAGGTTAGGTGATGCTCCAACGTTTTAAAGTATAAACTGTCCAGGTGTTCAGTGGTCTCTATCATTTGGCTAAACTTTAGAAGTCGTGTCAAGTGTCCTATATATTTTCAGTTAATATCAGTCATTCTTGGATTTCTGACAGGTTTGGAGACAAGTAGTCTCATAGCCAGCCCAAGCTGTTTAGCATTGAGAAAAAAAAAAGATATTGATTTAAGAAGATCGTTTTCAGATGGCACACAATTTAAAGCCAGGACACGAGTCAGGTATAAAATTATAGTCTTTTAAGAGAGGATAGATGACAGAGGTCCTAGTTAATTGACAAATATAATAGACTGGGTGTAAGGTCTATCTTGTACTTTATAATTTACAAAATAATAATAGCTGTGCTCAATTTATATTTGGAGAGAAAGTCTGTTTTGTTTTGTTTTGTTTTTGTTTTTCGAGACAGGGTTTTTCTGTGTAGCCCTGGCTGTCCTGGAACTCACTCTGTAGACCAGGCTGGCCTCGAACTCAGAAATCTGCCTGCCTCTGCCTCCCAAGTGCTGGGATTAAAGGCATGAACCACCACTGCCCGGCTGTCTTCTTTTAATTAAACAGAAAAGGTAAAGTGTCACAAGAATTTTCCTGTCCAATTTCATCAGTACAGAGAGTGTCTGTGATTGGATGGGGAAGGAGGGGATGGAGCTAGGAATGGTAGAGGGAGAGGCACAGGCTCTTGCAAGGAGGAGAGGCTCAGGAGGTCGGAGAGAAATGGCATCAGACGTTTTTTCTGGTGTTTTTAAAAGGTTAGAGATATTGATCTAAGGCTTTTACTGTATTGGCATCTTGTAATTGTGATTATAATATACACAAATCTAACTGGCTAACTAAGCAATAAGAGTCCTGTCCTACCGGGTAATTTGGGTATTGAGAGCTGGCAGCCCTTGGGGTGTGTGGGATTTGTGTGGAAGGGAGAGGATCTTGCGGGATCCTGTCGGGACAATGGTGTTGTAACCGCCAGTGCCCATACTGGAGCGGGACCTCAGCCTGCTGGGGCAGGAGAGGTAGCAGTGACTGGCCAAAACCGCTCCAAAGAGTCTGCGGCGATCCCGTACCACTGCGGAAAGTTTGTGGGACGAGTCCTTTTTTTTTTTTTTTTAAATATTTCCCGAAATAGTCTTCCAGTTGGTAGACTTATGCAGGAAGGTCTCTAGGCTCAGCCATCACCTCTCCTGGCTGTCTCTGCAAAGATTTAAGCACATTGGAGGAGAGAGAGTCTCCCCAGGGTAAGTGTGTCCCTGAGAGTGAAGGGGGTGTGGCGGCGCACAGGTAGCAGAGTTAATCATGCCCTGCAGCTCCTGGAGACCCCAGGGCCCCCAGAGTGACCCGCTCCAGGCAGCAGAGTCCAGGGTCGGCACCCCTGGTGCGGGCCCAGGGATCTCCCACTATCCAGGTGAGTTGCGCAACCTCTGGCTTCGCCCGGAGAGCAAATGTGGACTTTCTAGAGTCCTTGTTGCAGCCCGCGTGCACCTATACTGAGGCACTCGGGCTTAGGGATAACAAGCACAGTGACATGCCAGCCTGGTCACGTGACACTGTAGTGACAATTCCTCAACAGCACATTACCCCGGGGGTGTGCATCCACCCACCTACGCACTCAACCAGTAACACGTCCTTAAAATGGGTCCCCATCCTTAAGTGACACGTGGCTGTGTATGGGTATTTAGTTACATTGGCAATAGGTGATCCAAAAAAACCAATTCCATTCCCAGGAACATCCCAAAGAGCCAAGTATTTGGGGGTGACTTCCCCCCCCAGCCAAGAAAGTCTGACACACTACCAACTTTTGCTGAGGTTAAGGCCTCTGAGCAAATGGGAAGGAATTTTGTAGTCATGAGCTGAGAACTTCCCAAAGGGTCTAAAATCAAACACAATGTTGAAGTGGCTATTCTCGTTTGTCAGCTTGACTATATCTGAAATGAACTACAATCCAGAACTTATAAAGATCTCATGAAAAGAAATTAAAGAAAGGTCCAGGTGTGGCGGTATGTGCCTTTTTATTCTCAGAAGACAGAGGCAAGCAGAACTTTGAGTTCAAGACCAGCCTGGTACAGAGCAAGTTCCAGGTAAAGAAAGGCCTAAGTCTGGGCGTGGTAGTGCATGCCTTTAATCCTGGCATTCAGGAGACAGAGACACATAGATAGATCTCCTGAGTTCAAGGTCAGTCTACAAAGCAAATTCCAGGACAGCCTAGCTTAGGCAATGAAGGAGTTAGAAAACGGAGAAGAACAAGTGGGCCATGCCCCAGCCTCAGCAAGCAGCAGAACTCCCCAGTTTTGGCCACGTGGCTTTTGACTTTAGAGTCAAGACTAGAAGGGACTGCTGGGACGACTGATGCTGGTTAGCTGGAGCTAAGAAATTAGCAGCAATCAAGAAGAGACCAGCTGTGTTCCAGAGATAGACCCTCCTCCTGGCTGCCTGCAGAGGACAATCTCCTTCCGGCTCTGTGTGGATCAAGATGGAGAGCTCTGAGGTCCTTCTCTAGCACCATGCCTGCCCACACAGTGCCAAGCTTCCTGCTCTGACAATGATGGGCTGAACCTGTAAGCCAGCCGCAGTCGTAAATGCCTTGTCCGAGGTGTCTCTCCTCAGCAATAAAACCCTAACTAAGACAAACGTTTTCATCTAAATTCTACTGCTGAGTTGGGAATGCTGTACACTCAGTAAAGCATCTGTCTAGCGGGCACAACGCTATGGATCAGACGAAACATTGGTTGTCCAAGAATAGATCAACCAAACAGAATACGGATTCAAAACAACACAGTTGTTCATCAGTAGATGAACCCAACAGAAATTGTGCCACATATACATAGTGGAACGTTATTCAGTCTTGATTTAAAAAAAAAATCCAGTTATTGCAACTACAAACATACACAATGTGCTTCTCACATTAAAAAAAAAAACCAACCTTGAAAACCACACAGATTTGCAGGTAATCCAAAATAATCAGCGGAATCTTAACATAAAATTAAGTTGGGGGGTAGGACGTGGGAGGATTGCGGGGGAGAGGGTCTGTAGAGACAGCCCAGTCTGTTGAGAGCTTGCTGTGTTAAGTGCAAGGGCCCGGCTTCAAATCGGGTTGAGGAAGAGACCTAACGTCAACCTGTAGCCTCCACACGTCTGCTTACACATGTGTGCACACGTACGTGCATAAAGCTCACACACAGAGAAATCAGCTAAAGTTGTCAGGTGATACCGTTTGGATACTCCCAAAGTGTTAAAGGTTTGGTCCCTAGTTTGGCGAGGCAGAAGGCAGTGGTGAGGCAAAGAGAGAGGTGTCAGAGCATTCCTCAAGGAAGATTGTGAGATGCCAGTGTCTCTCCTCCCCAGCCCCGTCCCTGACCGACCCCGTTTCACCCCCATTACATGACCATGCTTTTAGACAACCCCAAAGCAGTGGGGCCAACTGGCCACCCCGAGGCTGACACCCCTAAAACTCTGAGCCAAAATCAGCCTTTCCTCTTTTCCAGGTGATTCCCCCCCAGACACACCCTTAGGTATTTTGTTAGTGATAGAAGCCTGGCAATCACAGATGACTTACACGACCCAATCTAAGCACTTCTGCAAAGCGTCGTCAGCGGACACCAGAGTGGCGTCCTGCATCAGTAAACTTACCTACCCATGGCCAGTTTGCTTTTTAAAAAGAGATACACTTTTGACTATTCGTCAGAGGAATCCATAAATCTTTCCAACAGATAACACTCTCCTCGGTGGAGGTAGACAACAGAACTGAGCCGGCCCTGTACTTCATACCATTCATAAAAAACGGAATCTGAAAGATGGAGGACTTAAATGTAACACTGAAAGTTGGGAAGCAAGCAGAGGGAGGTTTTTTTTTTTTCTTGGTGGCCCTTGTTTGGCAATTTATTGAGTATGACATCAAAGAAGCAAATGAAAAAAATATATACATTTTTATATATGGTATGCTGGTAATTTGAAGAGAGAGAGAGAGGGTGGGGATCATGGGTATGCGGACTATTTTGTGTAGCTATTACTTTTCTGTGTATGTAAGAAAAAAAATCTATACCTCAAACACATCCCATCATTTCTAAGTGGTAGAAAAACTAATTGGTTAAGATCCTCTGGAATTGAGTTTGTGCTTAGTTAATTATAATTTATTGACAATGTCACTTCCTCAATACGGAGCAAAATTCGACTCGGGACATCTGAAAACAAGAGATGAGGTGAGAGGAACGTGGGTAAAATTTTAATGTTCTGGTATCAAACATAAAGGTTCTTTATGACTGCTCTGCCCCCCCCCCCACCGTGTGTGTGAAGTACCCACACAGGCCAGAACAGGGCGTCTGCAACTGGAATCACGTGCGGCTGTGAGCTTCCCTGTCGGTGGGGGGAACCGAATCCTTTACTAGCAGTTTCGAGATCTCTGAACCAGTGAGGCATCTCCCCAGTCCCAGCTAAAAAATTTCTTTGTAAAACAAAAAATACAGACAGCGCCATCTCTACAGCCCTGCCTTGGGTTATTTCTATCCGTGTGCTGTCTGGGTACACGGTCTGGGAAGACGATTGGAAACGGGGATTTGGGGGCTACGAGCTCTGTGCATTTTTGGTGAGACTCTAGAATTTCTAGGATCGCCCTCCTTGTTTAATAACTGAGGACTGGGATGAACGACTGGGGTTCAAAAACAAAACAGCGGCACTGAAATCAGATTTTCAGACGCACTTTTCTCGTAGGTAGGTAGGGCTAACTGTTCATTTAAAAAAAAAAAAAGAAAAAAGAAACGCTTTTCGTGGGCTGGTAAGACGACTCAACAGATAAAGGCGCCTGTGGCTAAGCCTGAAAACCTGAGTTCAATCCTGGGATCCCACCTGGTGGAAGGAGAGAACAGACTCCTGCAAGTTGCCTTTTGACCTCCACCTTTATGGTCTGGGAAGCCACCCTCCCACCCCACCGCCCCACCCCCACCCCTGTGCCTGCCTCAAAATAACAAGGGTGGGTGGGCATGGAGCTCAGTGGGAGGAGCTTGCTCAGTAGGCACAAGTCCCTGGGTTTATAGGTACAGGAGAAAGGGGGTAGGCTGCCTGTTAACTTTAGATAATAGGGACATCTGGGTTGTTGGTGACTGTGGTGGTTTGCATAATAACAGCACCCACAGTCTCCTAGGTTTGAGCGGCTGGACCCAAGTTAGTAGAACTGCTTGGGAAGGATTGGGAGGTGTGGCTTTGTCTGAGTCTGTGCATCACTGGGGGCCCCCGAGCTTTGGGGTTTCAAAATCTCATGCCAGCCCCAGTCACTTGACCTGCCGGCCTGTGAATCAGGGTGTAAAAACTCTCATGCCCGTGCCTGCCTGCTTCCTGGAAGTGGTAGTCATGGACTAAACCTCTGACACTGTAAGTCCCCAATTAAAGGCTTTCTTTTATAAGAGTTGCCTTGGTCATGGTGGCTCCTCACAGCAATAGAGCAGTGACTGAGACAGTGGGCATAGTAAGGTATCTCCATCGCATTGACAGGACGACAGGGCATCCACATGTTCAGAGGTAGACATCAAATATGTACCTGTTTAAAAAAAAAGCCCAAGTATCTGGATACATTTATTTGGGCGCCACACTGGCCTCAATTGATACACAGTTTCAACACATTTCTGTAAAACTCAGCAGCTGCCCCCTTGAGACTCCCTGGAGAGAGCCACCTCTCCCTGGTGCACTGGGCGGACATTGGGCCCTCCCCGCACCTGTGCCTAAAGCACCGTCAGGGAGTTCCTGCCATGAGCATTCCTCCTGGTGTCCCTTAACCATTTTGACACCCATCTTCTAGACTTTCCTCTGGTACCCCAGCGACCTGGAGCAAAGGACTGTGGGGCAAGCAGGAAGCCAGACTCCCCTCCTGCCCACGCCACTGTTGGAGTGCCCGCAGACCTCTTGGTAAAGCGGGGAGTGCCACACGCCATCATGTGGGGTCCAGACACCTCCCTCTTGCTGGGTTTGGGGCACCCATTGAATCTCAGTGAACTTTGCCACCCCCTTCCCCCCCACACACACTTCCGGCCCAGAACAACACTGTGAGCCCGGTGGGGGGACGAGGGACACTGCCGTAACCATCCCACTGAGCCTGATAAAAGCGCCTCTCTCCTCAGGAGTCTTTTTTCCCTTTATTAGTGTCTGAGGATTGGGCACAGCAATGAATCCCCTGCCAAAATATCCCTTTCAAGTGCACCCTCTGCTTTTTGACTACATTCACTCTCTTCCTCCCCCTTGCCCCTTCTGCCCGACCTCTCCCATCCCCACCCTCACACGGGTGTAGGTGGGGCTCACAAGCTCAGGTCACCACCCCCCCGACCCCCCCGACCTAGTCTGGCTCATTACACACGATATGGTGATGCCCATCCCACTCCATCACCTTCCCAATTTGATTATTTCTCAGGTGCTGACTAACAATACCCACCACTTTTTTTCCCCCACCTCTTCCTTTTGAGGCAAGGCCTCCAGCCCAGGCTAGTCCTGAACTCCCTCTAAGCTTGAGGATGGCCTTGAATTTCTGATCCTCCTGCCTCTACTTCCCAAAAGCGGAGACAACGGGCAGGCGGCGCCATGCACCTGACCAGCTGTCATGTCGTTCCTCCGGTAGACACCAGGACCTCGTGCAGCTCCCACTGGGGTTGGGGTGGGGGGGAGCCTTGTCACATGGTACTCTTGTTCTCGGTTCTAACGCTGGGAAAGGGGGGCGGTGAAGAAAGGGGGCGGGGTCCTGACGCACAACTGCTGGGGACGCAATTAGTCCAGCCAGAATGGAAATCCAGGGACCTCTTTGTCTGTGCCTGTGGATGCACAGATGTACCCAAAGCATGCGCAAACCGGTGGGCAACCTCTGGTATAGCGTTCAGCAGGTCCGTCTTTGTTCTTTGTCTTTTAGACAATGTTTCTTGTTGGCCCGAGTAAGACTCACTCAGCAGGCTCTGACTGGCAAGCCAGAGCACACACATGTCCTGCTCCCCTAGTGTTAGGACTGCAAGCATCTGAGGCCACACCCAACTTTGTCATGGGACTCTGGGGACCAGACTCTGGTCCTCACGCATATCACTGAGAGGCCCACCTTCCGGGCCTTTGCTCATGTGTGGAAGCCATCTTTGGGGGCCACCGATATCACAGTAGCTGGGGGTGGGGTGGGGTGGGGGGAAAGCAGATGAGTCCCAACAGAAGGAGTCTCTAGCAGCTGCCAGGAGAGCCACCACTGCAGAGAGGGAACCGTGATGGTGGGCACAGGGGCTGGGAGAGCCGCCGTCCGGGGGAACTTAGCCAGATTCAGAAAGCAGGGATGGGCCCCCTTCTGATGAGGCCCTTCCCGCTGTTCCCAGTAGCTTTCCAACCCAAGTTTGCCGCCATTTCGAAGCCCTAACAGCTGCCCGGAAGAGGAAAAGGCCCAAAGTAAGAAAAGAGTCTGCCCAAGGGAGGAAGGCTATGGACATCAGAAAGGCAAGGGCCCTGGGGGCCCAAAAAATCTCTGACCCGGAGTCTCCCGGCAGACTCCCAGCTCAGGGTCTCCTCCCAGTCTGCCAGCAGTTGTTTGTCTATTCTAATAAAGTCTGCAGGTCTGTTCTCCCTTTCTCCGCAGCTGAACTTCTTTCTCTGTGGCTGCGGCGGCTTTCCTGTTCTCTGTCCCCCGCCCCCCTCCATCCCATCACTTTGCCTGTGCGTCCCCCTCCTCCCCCCTCCCTTCCCATCTGCTTTCTCAACCCTTGCTTCCAGTTTCTCCAGTGTGTAGTTCTCATGCTACTGATGTCTGTATGTCTGTCGCATTCTCTGCATTGGTCTCTCTTCCCGGGATGTTTGATTCTCTAACCCGTGGGATGAGCTCAGCTGGCTGCAGGGGCAGCACCCCTGGACGCCAGACAGCTGCTGTTGCTAGGTGGAGCCCTAGCAACAAGGGGTGGGGGGAGCCCTAGCAACAAGGGGTGGGGGGAGCTCCCATCAGGCCAGGAGAAAGCTGAACAGGAGACAATGGCGGGGGGGCAGGGGGGCCTGCGGAGGGGGGGGGAGACAACCACGACTGAAAGGGTGCAGAAGGCCTTTTTAAAGAGCCATACACGAGAAACCACCGACCCAGAGAGCTGTCAAACTTCAAAGACCAAGAGTCCCTGGCCTTGGTGCTGGGTGCCCAAAGGCTGGCCGCTCCGCTCTGGAGAACTGCTGGGTAGCCCCTGCCTTGGGAGCTTTCCTAGTTTCCTTTCTGTTGCTGTGATAAAACATCCTGACCACGAGCAACGTTGGAGAGAGAAACTGTGTTTATTTGGCTTAGGCTGCCTGCCTGCCTGCCTGTTTAGCTAGCATTCTTCTTCTTCTTTTTTTTTCTTCTTCCATTTACATCATTTTATTTGGAAACGTTTGTAGCGGTACAGTGAAAGTAAATTTCAGAGACAGTGGCTGTCACTTTAGCCATCGTCTGTTTACTATAAAAGGGAGGCATGGAAATTATTTACAGGATGAAACAGTTCAGAACGTCAGTGGAATGGGCGGCTTGGCTTCGTGTGACACCATTTCAACAGTGCTTTCAGTCGACATACTTTCCAAGGATGTCACCATCTCTAAATAAGAAATAGTCCTTGTCGTCTAGGACGACTTTGGTGCCTCCACACTCTGGGGAGAAGAACCTTATCTCCAACTTTCACACTGACAGGCTGAACCTCTCCACCCTTTCCTTTTCCGCCTGACCCCTGCAACCACGACCGTTGCTTGCAATACTTTTCCTTGAGAATTTTCTGGAAGCATGATGCCGCCACCTTTGGCTACAGTTTCAGGGGCACTCCTTTCAACCAATATTGTGTCAAAGAGCAGAGGAAGCTTCCTAAAAGCTTGTCCAGTCATGACTTGCGCCTCCACCGCCGCTACTCCAGACTCAGCACTCGGGTCCGCCGCTGCAAGGAGAGTCCTGAAGGCCGGTTCAGGACGCAAGAAAAGGACATGCTTCTTAGTGCAAGGGCGGGCCCTTGCCTAGGGGATAGTGCCACCCACCGCGGGCTCACCACCCCCTCCAGCTTCTTACATCAAGGCTCATTTATGGACAAGATAATACCTCACAGACATGCCCACAGGCCAACCTCCTGTACATGGATGCTTCCCAGGTGATTCTAGGCCACACCCAGCTAATAGTTAAAATTGACCAGGGTGGAGAAGCTGGCCTCCCAATACCCTAGGGCTTGAAGGAGAGAACAGGGGCGCCTACAGAGCTCCTCTGCTACTGCTCCCCCAGCTGCCTGCTGCCCCTTCCTTCTCCTGCTTTTACCTGTGGTTTTCCACACAGATCAAACAAAGGAGCCCCAGGCCAGCTACTTGGCAGCATCTCTGTTGCAGAAATTCATGCATAGGATGGAATGTAGAAAAGAAAAATAAAATAAAATAAAATAAAAAATAAAAACCATGCTCAGAGACTCGCTCACGCTTTCCAGTTTTAAATGGCGTTGGCCGGAGGAGAGGCGGGGCATGGGTCTGGGTCCTGGGATATGCGTTCAAGCCAAGCTCAACGAGGTTGACAAAGCCACTCGTTCAGAAGTGGCCTTTTAAACAAATGCTGTCACGTTAGGATCTCGTTACTGTGACGCCAAAGCCATTTAAGAGAGAAGGGTGGGGTGGGTGGGGAGGCTAGTTCTGCCTCGAAGTTCTAGGGGATACAGCCTATCACGGTGGGAAGGCGTGGTGGTGGTGGTGGTGGAGGTAGGGACACACAATCACATCACATCCACCATCCAGACACAGAGATGGATACTGGTGTTCAGTTCACTTTCTCCTTTTGGTTCAGACTGGGCCGATCTAGACCGTCCCTCACAGGCACGGCCCAAGTTGTGTTTGCACAGCAACTCTAAACTCAGCAAGTTGACAGTCAAGATTAACAATTACGGGTTGCCCTGGAGTGGGATACCTACGTGCGAAGAATGGCTTGGGGCACCCCACCCCCACACACACACCTGATGCTAAACACTGAAATTAATAATACCCTCTTCCCCAGAATCAGGGGCTAGAGATTTCATGTCAGTAGTTAAGACACCCAGTAAGCACACAACTGTGCAAATCTGTGCAAAACTTGCTATCCATCCGTAGACAATGCCCTTCAGGGTGTGGGTCTCTCGGGTTTAAATAAAAGCAGGGGCGTGTGGCTCCGATCACGAAAGTGCTTGCAGGCAATACCAGTGATGGTCTCAACTCAAGCCCCAGCAGAAACCACTCAGAGGGACAGCGGTCTCTGTGGTGAGACCCAGAGACCACAGAGACTTTGCTCTCGAGCCAGGCTGAGACTGGACCACACCGTGATGCAGAGACAAGAGAGAGAGAGACTGACCCTACCTCACGCACAAGAGCGAGGTGGAAAGAGAAGCAAGTCCCCAGATGCTTGCTTGTGGCATGCACACACCCACAGCCGTCCCCCCTCCCTCCCAAAGCCTTATAATCCCATTCATATAAAATGTAACAGAAAAATTCAGAGGAAGGGGACCCCATAGGTTTCTGAGCCTACCAACTGGCAGACTGGCGAAGCTCTCTCAAAGAGTGCAAACTGTAAAAACTGCCCTTGTTTGAAAACCACACGCCTTTGAAATGTGAGTTTTACGGGACGTGAGTTCAATATGAGGGAACGAGGTCTGATAAGCACCCCCCCCACACACACACACACATACACATACACACTCAGTCTTAAGATCGACCCACGGGAGAGACTTTTTTTAAATTTATTTACACACACGTCTGTTTAAGTGTAGGTCACGTAAGCACAGATGACCTCAGGGGCCAGATGGAGTTACGGGCAGTTGTGAGCTGCCCTACCTGGCTGCTGGGTGCCACTGTCCTCCAGAGAAGGCAATAACTCAGGGTAAGGCAGCTCGGCTTTTCCAACCTGGCATGGGGATTGAAGGGGACGCAGGAGGAGTCCTTCTTAACCACTGAGTCATTTCTCCAACTGTTATTGCTTTTAAGGTTGGGGGGGGGTTGCGGTGCGGTAGGGGGGAACTGGATTCTACAGAGACCACGGTGGAGTCATTTGTGGGGATCCCACACACAAGTGTAGCTTTGTGAACCAATGACTTCGTTGTGGTCATAGGCACAGGAGCAGGGGTGTCCCAAAGGACATGACACTTCTCTGAACAGGACATCCCAGTGTGGGTCACAGGTCAGGAAAGCTCTGGAACTCCCCCTGCATAGCTTGTGGCTGCCGTTGGGGGGGTCCCCCTGGGGAGCCTCCTCTCTCAAGCAACCTGCTGCTTATATGACTTGGGGGTGGGGTGGGGTGGGAGACTTTCCAAGCTCCTGAAGTTTCTGAGTTGGGGAATCTCTTAAGATTCATTAACTTCCTGAATCGTATATACCGTTCTCCTCCCTCCAGAAGAGAAGGTTTGAAAACTTCAGGGGAAATAAGCTACACAGCTGTTCCTTCCAGGTTGGATGCGGGCGGATCGGTATCACGAGGCCTGCGGGAGGCGGGGCGGGGGAAGCCACCTGAATCAAAACCACAAGTTGGCCTTCTTAGCTTGGCCTTTACAATGCTCAAAGAAAAAGGCATGAAGAATGTTTTCCTGCTTCCAGGGATAAGCGTGGAGAGCTAGTATAGCACGGGGACGGAGTGATTTCTGGTGCCTGATGACCTGAGATCAAAGCCATGTGTATCCGGAAAAAGAGCTTAGCCGGGTCTATTCCCTATTCTGTGATGGAGATGCGTTCCCAGGTCCTGCTCGGTTCTCACAGACAGAGCCTGAAGCCTCTCGTGAGCACTGTCTAGAAGGTTTGTTGTTTGTATCCCAAAGGATTAGGAGGGCCTGTTGCGGGGGTGACCTTCACAAGAGAAGGCCATCACTGCGGCCAGTCAGAGATTGGCTTTTCCAATCCAGTATGGAGATTGTTTGAAGAAAAAAAAATCAACTAAGAAGACATAATCTCGATGCACAGGTGCTAGGGTGAGTGAACCCCCAAGATTAGCTTCAAGAGGGGGATTAAAGCATCTTGAAGTAGGAGAGAGAGAGAGAGAGAGAGAGAGAGAGAGAGAGAGAGAGAGAGAGAGAGAGAGAGAGCGAGCTTAGTTCTAGAAACTAAAAAACAATTTCTCAGCCTTATACAGTCCTGGGGGTGGAGGGGGTGGTTTCATGTGACACGTTTCAGCCTAGATGCCAGGCCTGAGGAGGAAGGTGCCTGAGGGAGGAAGGTGCTGAATAAGTGGGCGAGAGTGAGCTTTCTCCACAGCTCCAAGGCCACCAACGCAGGTGCGTTGTCCTTTACTTGGTAAAGGATAGGCTGTAGGGAGGCAGGGCCTGATTCCCCAATGCCTAGGCCTCTCAATCTCTTAACCACTTTAGAGAAGTAGACCGTTACTAGTTCCCAGGCACCTGCTGCCCCTTGTGATGCAGGGAGAAGCTGGGCACGAAATGTAGATAAAACCAACTGGCCCAGGAATCGATTCCCTGAGCAGTCTTGACTCTCAGTCTTGAGAACACGGTGGGTTCTCTCAGGATAGATATTCTCCCGACCCCTGGCTCGTACATGCCATTGACCGGATGGAAAACCCAAGAAGCATTCACTCCTCTTCCCAAATTCTCCTGCTCCACAGTGGTGGCTGGCAAGGGCCCGGTGGTTGCTTTCCCGGTGGAGAGGCTGTCCCTAGAGAGTGAACAGAGCTTTCCTCACTCTGGGCTCTCCACTTCTACCTCAAACTTGACAGGAAATGCTTTAACCTCAAATGAAGCCCTGCTGAAGGGAAGGCCTCTAGTCCTCTCCTCCTTTCTCCAGCACTGACTACCCTGAAAGACCAGTAGTCTGCTTGATGCCCAACTGGCCCGGAACCCAGGACATTCCGACCAACTGCCCATGTGACAGTTGCATAAATTATTAGATCTGCCTGAACTGGCCAGACCTAGAGGAGCATCACGAAGAAGCAGCTGCTGGAAGGAGCTGCTGTCCTGGGGCGGGGTCGTTCAGGGAAAGTCTCCCGGCTCCCGGGGTCAGGTTGACTAGCCTGACGCAGCCTGGACAGGGAGTGGCTGAGAAGTGGCCACAGCTGCGCCACTCTATGTGAGGCGCCTCCTGCTCAGGGTCTGGCTCACGGGGACTCGGCTGCTACTGTGCCAAAGGCACCTGCTGAGGAGCCCAGCAACCTCTGAACTGGGGTAGATAGTAGGATGGCCTCGGCGGCTGCCTCCCGGCCTGTCTTGGATTCCCATGACGACGACGACGAAGCAGAACCTCTTGCGGGCTCTGCCGTAGCTTTCTGGATTATCCTGTTTGAATGTCTTAGCATCTTTGCATCTTGTGCCCTTGATCCACACACTTAGACAACATATTCAAAACAGGAGCACAGATGTCCGGGGGTCCCAGATACTCTTCTCTTCTGTTGTCTTCCCGCTGCCTTGGGGGCCCAGCTGAGCCAGAGCCGCACTGGGAAGAGGGTCTCCCAGTGTAGGGCAAACTTAAACCACTCAGGGGGCAGATTCTGGAATAAGTTTTAGAGAGAAAAGGTAACATAGTGAGTGGCACAAAGCCCAGGCCTGTGCCTGCTGGCCTGTGCTCAGGCCTCAGAAGCCTCGGGGGCATGGGAAAGGGACTTCGTGTTCTCTTCTCAGATGGTTCGTGGCTTATTTACTAGAATGCTCCTCTGGTTATCTACTATTCTCAGGGTATAAAGCTTAATAAATTGATTGCGCATCAAGTCTGACAAGAAATGGACCGGTGGGTGCTTCCTGGCTATGCCTGAGCAGCCGGTACTACATATCTGTAGAGAGCCAGATGTGTGAGGGCGTTTCCCGAAGCCAGACACCTCGGGGATTTGGTAGGTTCAGAGTTCACATGAGCCCGGAACTGAGGAGTTCCCGAGGAGGAGCTGTTGTCATCCCCGTGGCCCCCACATCAGCCCTGTGCAGCGAGTGGAACATTATGGATCTGACAGTCTATGAAGTGACTTGCCCAGAGTCGCACAGGTCTCATGGACCAGATAGAAGAAATGTCCTTGGCTCCCTGTGGACACAGAGCATCAGCCAGAGTCCATGATGGCGCTGTGGGCTCCCGAGGGCTTCCCTCACTCCTTTTCCCAGATTTCCTCACCCCACAGAGGCTGTGGAAAGAGAGTGGGTGCCCTGAAGAAGCGCTTGCCCAAGAGAATGGCGTGTAGCTGCCCCAGACTCCGGCCTTTGCATTGCAGTCCTCCACCAACAGTTAGGGCGGTTTATTTTTAGCAAGAGGCAATTTGTAGAGTGGGGTCTACTCTAGGTCCCCACTTCCTAAGAATTTTCCTCATCAGCTGCTAGGGTCCTCCTGAGGAATCCATGTTCTTGGCTCCTATGTGGCTCAAAACTCAAACCGCACGCAGTCCAGTGGCCCCTCCGCGATGAGTGTGCTTGGATGAACTGTTAATGTTGATTACTGGGGACAAAGTAGCTCTGTGGCTGTGTTCCCTAGTAGGGGATGAAGCTGTCGTGTCTGGGTGGTTTCTCCCGACCAGATGCTTCATATGAGAAGCTTGGCTGGGACCATCTGTACCTGCTCTGAGGATGTTCCTTCCTGCTGCATCCTGCTCCCTGCCTGCCTGAACTCACTCTAGCCAAAACCACCCGGCATAGGCTAGAATATTGTCCCTGTGTTCAAGGCTGTGCCTGCCGGGTCCTTTCCTTTTGAGAGTCCTTCCACTGAGTCACACCCAAAACCAAAACCCGAATCCCGTGTTTGGTACAGAAGACGTGCTGCCAAACGTGACCCAGGGCTTTGAAAACCCCTGAGGCTGAGGAAAGATCTGGCCCCCTGGGAAAGATCCGGTCTCAATAGCAGAGCGAGGAAGGAGGCTGATCCTCAGAGAGCACTAGCCTGAGGCACACAAGCCCTACAACAGGGTTTCTGAAGCAGCGTCAGAGCCAGACTTCTGAACACCTTTCCTTTCCCTCTGACTGCACGAGCCCCTCCCTCAGACTCTGGAGGACCCACACTGACTGCCCTGAGCAAGTCTCCCATGACTTCCCATCTCTGGTATTGCACCTGAGTGAGACGCCCACTGTGGCCGGAAGCAAACCTGCCCTGTCAGCAGTCTGACCTCTGGAATCAGACATGAGTAGAAAGGTATAGACTTTAGGGTTCCAACCAGAGGAAAAGTATAACCAAGCTCTGAAGGGAATGTTGGGGTCCTTGGGTCTCTACTCCCCTATTCCTTCCCCTAGGTGTCAGATCACAGGAGCAGGCAATGCACCATCTGTCCTGTTACCAAGGCTCGTGTGGCCCAGCGTTCCTTCCTCAACTCCACATCAGTGCCGACTCCATCCCTACTTCTGCAGCTTGGTTGGTCAGTTGCCAGACTCAAGGCTGGGGCTGTTCTGAACCTCTGGCTTTAGTGAGCTAGGTCAGAGCAGATGAACCTTTCAGTCCTGAGCAAATAAAGGAGTGGTTCAAGGTGACTTAGTATAGTTATGTGGTATAAATAACTGGAAGACACTTGACTGTCATTTGGACTGGGGTACCCGCGTGAGAGTTGATTTTAGGAGTCAGCTCATCTGAACTATAGGATGTCCAGACAGCACACATATCTTCCAGCGTCCTCCCTGTGTATGAGGGTGTGTGTATGTATGTGTGTAAGTATGTGCATGTGTATGTGAGAGAGAGTATGTGTATGTGTGTGGGAGAGAGTGTGTGCATGTATATGTGTTTCTGTGTGTGAGTATGTATGAGTGTGTGTTTGTGTGAGTGTGTATGTGAGTATGTGTGAGAGTGTAGGTGTGTGTATGAGTGTCTATGAGTGTGTATATGTGAGAGTGTATGAGAGTGTGTATGTGTGTGTGTATGTATGTGTATATGAATGTGTGTATATGTGAGAATGTGTATATGTGTATGTGTATTTATGTGTGGACATGAATATGAGAGTGTGTATGTGTATGAGTGTGTGTATATATGAGTGTGTAAGAATGTATGATAATGTGTGAGTGTGTGTGTGAGTATAAGAGTGTGTGTGACTGTTGAGTGACTAAGTATTAGAGTGTATGTATGTGTATGTGTGTGAGTGTGTGTGAGTGTGAATATGAGAATGTGGGCATGTGGAAGTCAGAGGACAACTTTAGATATTGTCCTCAACTTTCGCATTGTGTTAGGTGGAACATTTTGTAACAGGCCCTTAGCATAATTGACTCCATGATGGAAGTTCCATTCAGGCTGTAGAACTCAGCATGTAGACAGCATCACCTGCCAAAATGAAAACAAAGACCTAATCCACCAGAGTCTATAGTTTTGGGAAAGTCCCTACGTGTACACTACAAACCTCATTTGTGGCTTCTGTAGTCCGCTTCTGACTGGCTGTTGTTGCTAATTGCAGTATATCAACCCGGGATACAGTTTTTGTGCTTAAAAGCTCACCCTGAAAAAGGCTCAGGGCTACATTGGGGTTCTGAACACCCAGTGTGGACACAGGCCAGCTAATAAAGACTTTCTATGGTCTTAAACCTGTGTCCAAGAGTGTTCTTTGGTGGACACCCCACAACAGTGTCTCTTTTGTGTGCATTTCCCCATATGTGGAGCTAACTGGCCTGGAGCCGCCACCTCCTCACAGAAGCACTGGGGCGGTGACAATGTGCTAGCGGGTCCAACTTTTACACATACTGCAGGGACCAAAACTCTCCCTGTCAGGTCTTCCCAGCAAGTGCTTCACCCATCGATATGTGTAATGAATTAATTGACTCGTCATAAGCCCAGTGTCTTAGTCAAGGTTTCTATTCCTGTACAAACATCATGACCAAGAAGCAAGTTGGGGAGGAAAGGGTTTATTCAGCTTACACTTCCACACTGCTGTTCATCACCAAAGGAAGTGAGGACTGGAACTCAAGCAGGTCAGGAAGCAGGAGCTGATGCAGAGGCCATGGTGGGATGTTTCTTACTGGCTTGCTTCCCCTGGCTTGCTCAGCCTGCTCTCTTATAGAACCCAGGACCACTAGCCCCAGGATAGATCACTAATTGAGAAAATGCTCCACAGCTGGAACTCATGGAGGCGTTTCCTCACCTGAAGCTCCTTTCTCAGCCCAGTGCCCCCCTCCCACCGCCTTGTTTTTGGTTTTAAGAGTATTACTCTCTAGCTTAAGTTGGCCTCAAACTCACTACATATGTAGCCCAGGCTATTCTGAAACTCATGGTAATTCTCCTGCCTCAGACTCCTGAACTCTGGGGTTGCAGATGTGAACCATCACCTGGTCTTAACTTAGTTTTACTTAGGGTTCTGTCCCTTGTAACCCTAAGGATCCCAAGATGGCTAAGCCTGGTTGTCAATGTGGCTAGCTCTAGAATCTACTAAAAAGCAAGCCATTGGGCATTCTTGTTAGGGGTTTTCCTTAAAATCAAGGCATTTGAATAGGAACGACCCACCCAAACATAAGCAACTCGTTCTGGTATCGGCCCAGATAGAAGGACACAGAAGAAGTCTGCATTCTGCCCGCTTGCCCTTAACACTAGGAAGTCTGGCTATCCTGTTGATGTGGCACTTTTCACTGATATTAGAACCAACTTCTTTGGGGTTCCAACAACACCCTGATGACCAGCAGCTCTCCATGAATCCTCCAGGCCTTGGCTGACAGACAGAGACTGCCGAGAGAGCCAGCCCTGAGGACCGAGGCTGGCATTGGAATGATTCTCTCTCCCACGATGCTCCCGAGAGGAAAAAAGCGTGATGATCTTCAGAGAAGGGGAGGAACGTGCTCAGGACTCAGTGGACTTGTGGGAGCCTGGGGAAACTCAGATTCTTGGCCTCTTTAGTGTGAGGCAGCCATGGCTGAACTACCTGGACCACCCACTAAGCCAATCTAAGAAATCCTCCTTTAATATCTGTGTAGCCTATTTGCTGTTCTGATCCTTTAGGGAACCTTGACTGATATAGAGATTCTTTTTTCAAAAAATATTTATTTTATTTATTATATACAAGTACACTGTAGCTGTTCTCAGACACTCCAGCAGAAGCAGTCAGAGCTCATCAGGGAAGGTTGTGAGCCACCATATGGTTGCTAGGATTTGAACTCAGGACCTTTGGAAGCGCAGTCAGTGCTCTTAACCTCTGAGCCATCTCTGTAGCCCCTGATAGAGATTCTTAAAGGAATAAATGGACAGTGAGCACAGGTGATCATCACATTGAGGCCTTCCGGGCGGGGGGGCGGGCTGGGGAGAAAGGGAAGTAAGCCTGGGGTGTAGAGGAAATGGAGGGCTCATTGCTCAAGGTCCATCCTCCTTGAAATTGTAGCATTTCCTCCTTTAATCCAGATCAAAGTCACTGGCTTCCATTCATGGCACCAGCTCTTATTTCCTCAGACTCCCACAAGTCCACGCACCTCTCCTTCCATGAGGATCATCACTCTTCCTCTCGGGATTGCTGGAGCACCATGGGAGAGAGCAGCAGCATCCAAGGTTGACTGCAACATCAGAACTCACTCTGTAGACCTGGCTGGCTTCGAACTCAGAAATCTGCCTGCCTCTGTCTCCAAGTGCTGAGATTAAAGGCGTGTGCCACCACCACCCAGCTGTAGAGAGCCTTATTGAGGTGCTGTGCCACCTGGCAGGAGCCTGACATTGGGGGCGCCTGGTTCCTAACAAACAGGGCAACAGTAACCAATCTAAGCCTGTTGTTGGAGTCACATAAATGGCATGTGATCTGTGCTGGTCCTAGTACACAGGTAAGGCTTAAGAAATAATAGTCAGGGACTGGAGAGATGGCTCAGCGGTTAAGAGCACCAGCTGCCCTTCCAGAGATCCTTAGTTCAATTCCCAGCAACCACATGGTGGCTCACAACCATCTGTAATGAGATCTGATGCCCTCTTCTGCCTCTTCTAAAGAGAGCAATGGTGGCATATTCATGTGTATAAAATAAATAAATTTTTCAAAATAGATTATGATCAGGATAATGAGGTTAGACTTCCTGTCAAGGGCCTGCTGTGGGAAGGCCAGAGAAGAAGAGAAAAAACTCCTTGCACGAGACACAGGAGAGTCTGCACGTTGACCAAGGGCCTGTCCTGCTTCCTCTCCCTCTGAACATAGTTTCCTATATTCTTTTTGTTTGATTTTGCTTTCTCTTGACAGGGTTTCTCTGTGTAACTCTGGCTGTCCTGGAACTTGCTCTGTAGACCAGACTGGCCTTCACAGAGATCTGCCTGCCTCTTTCTCCCAAGTGCTGGGATGAAAGGTGTGAGCCACCACTGCTCTGCTAATATATTCTTTTTTTAAAAAATATTTTATTTATTTGTTATATATGACGAGTACACTGTCACTGTCTTCAGACACACCAGAAGAGAGCATCAGATCCCATTACAGATGGTTGTGAGCCACCATGTGGTTGCTGGGAATTGAACTCAGGACCTCTGGAAGAGCAGTCAGCGCTCTTAACCGCTGAGCCATCTCTCCAGCCCCCAGCTAATATAATCTAAGCTTTCTTTTTCCTAGCTGTAAAATGTAGAAGAGTTGTTATTTCTACAAGTCCATCCAACTCCAAGGCAGCTGTGAAGACTTTTGGTATATCGTCCATACAAGTCCATGCCTGGGATTCTGCATGTATCGAGGGGCCAATAAGTAAGCTTTTGGAGCTAATGAAACAGGTCGAAG
The DNA here is from genome assembly GCA_036184385.1 of Tokudaia muenninki. NCBI lineage: Eukaryota > Metazoa > Chordata > Mammalia > Rodentia > Muridae > Tokudaia > Tokudaia muenninki. The sequence goes on from BTHS01000017.1 coordinate 3,424,077, forward strand.
GGCAGAAAAGATGCCTCACTTATTCGCTTAGGGACATAGAAGGTGAAAGGGCACAAGGAGAATTTCGGAGGGAAGAGGACAACCAAGCCCTCAGTCTCTCTCCCTGGGCATGAATATACTTTGACCTCTGTGTCTTGCAGTTCGTGGCTCTATCCTGCTGACTAACGGCTCTCGTGCTTTTAAGGGCGGACTTGGGGTGAATCTATTCTTGGCCGGCTAGCACCTTTCAATCCCATCTGTACCAGAAGTTTACTGTACAGGGCCCCAAGTTCCAAGATTGAAATCCGTGATTGGCTAACAGATGCCCACTTTGATTCTCTCAGTGTGAATGATGGACAATGGATGGAGTCTATCCTTATCACCTTTGACCAAGTATGTTTAGACAGAAGGAGGCAATGACTACCCACCAGCATGAGGTTCGTAGAGCTGACTTGGGGGACATCTTCAGAGAATGACATGCGGGTTAGGGGCCCCTGAAAGTGTGTGGACTCTGAAATGGCATCAGGCCCGATCAAGGCAATATTGAAGGATTCAAAGCCATTCTTTTGGTTCACTTCTTTATTTAACAAGAACATGTCCAACATTGATACTAGACTGGTCCCATCCCAGAGCACAAGGCCTAAAGGCATTAAAAACAATCAAGTCTGATTAATGAGGGAGATAGATCTAATAAAACAGTATGATTAAGATGCCATGTATGTTCACAGGAGTCTAAGTTGGATGAAAGGAGAGGGTGGGAACACGAGATGACTCGGCCTGCTGTATGGGCCAGATTGTAGTTGTTTTCTCACAGGAGCATGCGGAATGATGGGGAAGGTTTGTTAAGTCAGGGACTGCGGAGTATCAGTGGGACATCTGGCCTGGGTTATTTTCCCTTCTAAGAGGTTTCTGGAGAGGTGAGGAATCTGTAGGTCTGGGGTCTGCTCTTTGAGATTCGGTGACTTACAGTAAGATGAAAATATCGGCTGGAGGAAAGGATAGCGGAGGCAAAGTGACGGAGGTGTGACTCGACCCTCGGTGTGACTTGGACCTCGATAGATGTTTGGTGTGACTTGATGCTCTTGGTATGAATCAGCTCTCGGTGTGACCCAGCACTCGATGTGACTACAGTGTCACTTGGCAGCCGGTGTGACTCAGCCCTCAGTGTGACTCGTCCCTCGGTGTAACTCGGAGTTCTGTATTCGGTGTGACTCAAGGTGTGGCTTGGCATTCATTGTGACTCAACCCTCCATGTGACTCGAACCTCGGTGTAACTTGCACTCCGTGTGACCCACACTTGCTGCAACTGGGCCCTCGGTATTCGGTGTGACTTGACGCTCGGCGTGACTCACGGTGTCACTCAGCACCTGGGGTGAGCTGAGTGTTTAGAGTGGGGTAGGGGGAGTGACTAGGGCTCAAATTGATTCTATTAAAGACCCTGACTATTAGGAAGGGAAACTAGAACTCCATTCTGTATTATGGGAAAACACCCGAGGGTTTTAAGCAAGAGAAGGAGATGTTGCTATTTGAGCTATAGAAAGAACATGTCACAGTCTAGGGATGAGGTAGGGAGGCAGAAGACTACAGACACTGACTGGAGCAGTCAGACTAGGAGTAGATAACCCTACAGAGCTCGATGGTGTCACAGTCTTTGATCTCAATCTCTGCAAGGCTGTCATCGTCTTCCAGCTCCTCCTCATAGAACAGTAGCACCTGATCCTCTGGACAAGGGCCTCCAGCATCTTCAATCTTCTCTTTCAGGTCTAAGATCGTATCATCAGGGTCGATGGCAAAAGGCTTGCTCTGGCCACTGGGATACTTTACAAAGACTTGGATCTCAGGAGGAAAGGTCTCCAGCACCCGGATATTCACCTTAGAGAATATTCCATAATCTGACAGGGTCTTCCGACTGCTGAGCAGAACCCTCTCCCCTCCGGGTTCCTGGAAGGAGATGCGCAGATCCCCGAGGAGGTTCTTTTCCCTCCTGATCTCTGCCTTCATCTTGCTGATGGGGCTGTAAGGGTTTGTCCAGAGCGTCCAATCTTCTGTTCTCGTTTGTTTCACTGTCACCTGAACGTCCCTCGCTCGCTGCAAGAGAGAGGAGACAAAGGGGAAGCGTGTGGTAAGAACTGTCTACTTCTACAAACCTTCTTCTAGCTCCTGATATGGGTTATCAGCTATGGAGACAGCCTGGGAGACATTACGAATAATCGCGTGAGACAACAGGTAAGCTGCTCAGAGTACCACTAACTCACGCCATGTCCCTCGAATCACCCAAACCACAGCAACAACTGGATGCTAAATGCTACTCTTCCTGCATGGAATTACTCAGAATCTTCACCCATCACTGATACACAACAGTTGTTATCCTTATGGAAGTCTGGGGATTACAGTGACTTAATTTAATGTTTGTGTCTGGCTTTAGGAGGGTTTGTTCAAGGGTGATCACTGTTATGCCAAAAGTCTGGACCTATCCTAAAAATTCTGCCTCAGGGTACTAGTTCTAGACATTAAAATACGTCACGGAATTCTGACATATTTGCTACAAAGATGGCTTGGATCTGGAATGGTTCCCTGGTAGGTTAAATGAGACGTCCCTCATAGTCTTGAGCGTTTGGGCGCACGGTCCTCAGCTGGTAGAACTGTTTGAGGAAGATTAGAAAGTGTGGGCTTGCAGGAGGATACTAGTATATCAGCAGGGACAGGTTTTGGGATTTCAAAATTCCGCAACATTCCAAGGTCCCTGTTTTGGCTTCCTCCTTGCCACTGAAGATGTGAGCTCCAGGCACCATACCTGCCTGCAGGGACTCCCCTGCCATGATGAAAGACTCTTATCTCTGTGGAACTGTAAGCACAAAGGAACCCTTCGTTCTATAAGTCACCTTGGTTATGATGTTTTATCCTAGTCACAGACACACTGAGGTTCTTTTTACTATCTATTGTAATGTAAAGTGTGGCCCCAAGACCTGGAGTCTGCAGGTCGCCCCTGGTAACTTGCCCCAATTTAATTCTGATTGGTGAATAAAGATGCCAACAGCCATTAGTTGGGCAGAAGAGAAGAGGGTCCAGGTTTCAGTGCTTGGGAAGAGAGGAGGAAGAGGGGGAAGAGGAGGAGGAGGAGGAGGAAGAGGAGGCAGGAACAGAAAGAAGCAGCTATGAAAGAAGAGAAGTGAACGTGGCCCCGAGGGCTGCCCAGTTGGATTAAGAACAGCCCAGGTAGTAAATAGTAAGTGTAACTCGGGTTTATCGATAGTTAAGTAGACTCTAACAGCCTGGAGGGTAGACAGAGGCCCACCTTTGTGCTGCCTAAGACATATTAAACATATAAAGGCTGAGTGTGCCCTTCATCCAGGAACATAAATAGTCTAAGGCAGGAAGAAGCCCCTGGCCAGGGTTTAAATAGTTTTCTATCACACAGAAAAGAAACAAACTTTTTTCCCCCTCATATTTGTTGAGCACAATCTTGGCATTGGTCCTTTGAGCTGGTATAATCAACATCACCCCCAGGTGATGCTCAGAAGTGCCCTGACTTGTATTCCTTGGGGGTACCTTATGGATGTATTTTTGGGACTAGGGAATTGTCTGTTAAGATTACTTAGTAACAGAATAACCCACTGAACAATAGCTCAAGCGAAGTGAGAAAAAACTGAGACAGGACACACTTCTCCTCATCGGAGACGTTATTTACAGAAGGGAGGTAGGAGGTTGAGAGCGGGCGCCTTGGGAGATGGAATTTCTGAGAAACTGGGGGTTGAGATGGAGGGAGACTGTGGTGGTTTGAATAAAAATGGCCCCCATAGGAGCATAGGGAATGGCTCTAGTAGGGGGTGGGGCCTTGCTGGAGTGGGTGTTGCCTTGATGGAATGGGTGTGGCTTTGCTGGAGTAGGTCTGGCCTTGCTGGAAGAAGTGTATCACTATGGAGGCCTGCTTTGAGGTCTCAGCCACTCAAGCCAGTTCTCTGCCTGCTGTGTGCAGATCAAGTTGTAGAACTCTCAGCTCCTTACCCAGAACCGTGTCTGCCTGCACACCGCCATGTTTCCCACCATGATGATAATGGACTGAATCTCTGAACCTGTAAGCCAGCCCCAGTGAAATGTTTTCCTTTTTAACAACTGCCGTGGTCATGGTGTCTGTTCACAGCAATAGAAACCCTAACTGAGACGAGAGACTTACGTAGTTTTGTTTTGTTTTATTTTTTAAATTTCTTTTTTTTTTTTGGCTTCCCAAGAGTCCTTTGTGGTTTTTTTTGGATATTCTAAGCTATTGGCCCTTGATGACCAGATGGAAGACTCCTGTCTGACTCTGTCTACCTTGCTTCATTTGCTGTGGGGCCACCTTTGAGGACAAATCCCAACTTTTCCTGCAGAAGATTTAAAATAGGTCAAGGGAGAAGACTTATGTGGGTTTAGCGGGCTGGAGAAACCACTTCCTCCGGGAAACCCTAATTCCAATCCTTGAATCCAAACATTGGATTCTGACTTGGTATTCAGATCCAAGATGGTGGTAGCCTATGGGGCAAGGCTGTACAGGAAGGCTGTACACCCTGCTTATTGCCTGCAGTGGATTGTAGAAGACTCAATTTTTTGTTTTTGTTTTTGTTTTGTTTATCGAGACAGGTTTCTCTGTAGCCCTGGCTGTCCTGGAACTCACTCTGTAAACCAGGCTGGCCTCGAACTCAGAAATCTGCCTGCTTCTGCTTCCCAAGTGCTGGGATTAAAGGCGTTCGCCACCACTGCCTGGCTTAATTTTTAAAAAACAGTACATTTACTATCTAAATAGTGAGAAACCATACTTTGATCACCCACCAAATGAGAAAGTATTGCTCTAGGGGATGTTGGCATTTTGTATAGGCTCCAACCCAAAGTTTCCTGGCAACAGCCGGATGTGCCTGACTCACTATAAAAGGGGATGTTTGCCCCCTCCTCTCTCTCTTGCCTTCTTGCTCTGTCCTCCTCCTCCTTCTCATCCTCTCCCCATTCCCTTCCCCCTCTCTTTCCACATTCTCATGGCCAGCCTCTTCTCTCTCTCTCTCTCTCTCTCTCTCTCTCTCTCTCTCTCTCTCTCTCTCTCTCTCTCTCTCTCTCTCTCTCTCTCTCTCTGCCTTTCTCTGCCTCTTTTACTCCCTCAATTCCCCTCCCAATGCCCCGAATAAACTGGTCCCTCAAGGGTGAAGGATGCCTCAGCATGGGCTCACAGACACACCCTCTCCCCCCTACTTCTGACTACACATCCACCATTCCTTCTCTCTTTATCTTTTTATAAAACACAATAGGGGAGCTCCAATGGGAGAGCAAGAGGTGAGTAAATTCTTAGACTGTGTCTCTATAGTGCTGGGCAGATTGCCTGCCCATCTTACAGATGAAGGAACTGAGACCTACGTGTTTATAAACAGAAACTAGGCTGTGATACCTAAATATGTGGCCTGTGCTGGGATTTCTGGATACTGTGGGAGAGTTGCCCGAGATCAAAATGAGTGTTAGCATGAGTTCTGACAAGGGATAGTATAGTACCTGTACATCCCAGCGCTCCCTGGGGTCTACAGTCATGCAACAGGCCTGTTGCAGGCAGTAAGTAGCTTCTAAGGCCACCAGTTCCCATCCGTTTCTTCTTCCTAGGTTGTTGGTGGGGTCAGCCGGGTCTAGGATGATGGGCCTGGGGGAGAAAATGGCAGATCTGTTACCTTCGGGATACTGATCTCTGGCACTCATATCCGTGGAACCATAAAGCACATTATAAGGGCACATTGTCATGGGATGTTTAAGATCACTAAATAGCTGTCTTTGGAGTTGGGGTCGCCCCTCCACAACTTCCACTATTTCAGACCCAAACATAGATCTCAAACTTTTCTCCCAAGACTCTTTGTCTTGAGTTCCCCTCCACCCCCACCACCACCCGCCAAAGAGGATACGGTTGTTATCCCATGCTACAGTGGGAACAGAAAGCTACAAGTACAGTCATGGGTCACACTCTGGGGTGAGGGTGGGGGTGGAGCTACATCCTTGGAGAGAATGATCTACTGGGAACTCTAGCTGACTGCCTCAACTTCCCCAGTTGACCTCTGGAGGGTGTTGTGAGCACCTTGCGAGGGTTGGGGCGGAGTCGGAGGTGGGGGCGGGGATGGAAGCTGATGCTCTCCTCTGAGGCTACTCAATTGTCTCTACTGGGATTGATGTTCTGCTAAGGGCTGCTTCTCTTGCTGCTTGTTACTTTTCCTTTATTTCTGCTTGCTGTATACTCCATAATTAACTCCCTCATTTAAAACTGAAAGTGCAGTCACCAGAGCATTCTTCAGAGGGCCCAGTAAGGAGCCTTTGGGTAGGAACAACCCCTGTAAGCTAAGCCCTTCTGTTAGGGCCCTGGGGTGAGCAGGGACGGAGCAAGAGGGAGAAGGGAATGGGAGGGGGGAAAAAAGGATTGGAGATACAGCCTCAACAGGTTCCCGAGAATGAATCTCTGAGTTTTTACTAAACATATGCTTTCTTAGACTGGCAATTAGATGTCTAGAGGAGAAGGCTAGGCTAGAATCATTACAACCTTGTTGAGATAAACCAGAATTTAACAGTAAGACCCAGGGTAGGCAAGGGTTGAACCGCTCACGTGACGAGGCCATACTTGACTCTTCACAGCTGAATATTTCCAGAGTATGAAAGTCTTCTGAGTCCCTTTATTTTCCCAAGACACTCCAGTCAGGGTTTCTAGTCCTCAGAGCCATAAATAACGTGGTCGATAGACTCACCGGTCTCCCTTCAGCTGTTTCTTCAGAAAGTTCCTGACGACCTCATTTTGGAAATCATAGTACTTGGTCCAGTAGATGCAGATGTCTTGGTAGTCCCTGAGGAGCTCCATCACGGCTACAAAGCCTTCATCCAGATTGAAGTTATCACTGCTCTTTGTACCCATTTCCCAGGCGTAGATGGTCAGTAGCTCCAGAGCATATTTTGAGGGCAATACTGCTACTCTTCTATATTTACGTCTTGGGTACTGGAGAAGCGGGGGGGGGTGTTGGGGGGGATTAGGAATGGCAGGAAGGAGGGAGGGGATGGAGGGAGGGAGGGAGGGAGGGAGGGAGGGAGAGAGAGAGAGAGAGAGAGAGGAGAGAGGAGAGAGAGAGAATGAGAATTTGATGTGATTGATGCCCTAAGAATTTTGGGGTTCCCTTGTTGCTTTACGTGACATAGTCAGGGAGTGGTAGGGCTAGACCGACTGATGGTGGCGTGGGGTTTCCTTGCGGACCATTCGCTTATCAATCCACGGTTTCCAGTTAGAATGGAGAAGAAGGTAATGCGGTAAATTTGAAATTCTATACCTGTATACAATATCTTTGGATCCTATCCACCGCCCCCCACCCCTCCTCCTCACCACCGCCCCCCACATTCCTCCCCTCCTCTTTTCTTTATATCCCTTGAGGTTCAGTTGGAGCTGCCCTCCTGCGGGAGCCTGTAGGGCCATTCTCCAGTACATGGGCATCTGTCAGAAGCCACATCTCTGAGGAAAAGCCCTCTCTCTCCCAGCAGCCATCGATGGCCAGTAGCTCTCTCCTCTCCCCCATGGATGCTGGACCGCTAACTAGTTTAATGTTGTCCCCTCTCACGCAGCCCAATGATGCAGGTGTGGGAACCCGGGCAGTGAGGCGGACATGTCCTAAAGACACTATTTTGTAGCCATCCTTCCCATCCATGACTCTTAGGCTCCTCCTGCCTCCTTTCCTACTTTCCTACAATGTTTGCCCAGTACTCTACCTTCTGTCACCTGCTTTGAGCCACTGCCATGCACTGCAGAGGGGGAGGGGAGGGGAGGGGAGGGGAGGGGAGGGAGGGGAGGGGAGTCCTTCTCTGCTGAGGACAGAGACATGCACTAACCTGTGAGTTGAATGTGGGAATCTAGAAGACAGTGTCCACTGAGCCAAACAGCAGCAGTAGATGCTAGTTAAAATCCTGCTGATTTGTATTTTTTAGTTGGAGTCTTGCTGTGTAGCCCAGGCTAGCCTGAAACTAGCAGTTTTTCTGCTATAGCTGCCCCCCACCCCAGGTGTTGGGAATATAGGTCCACTATGCCTGGCTCACAGTGATGTGTGTGTGTGTGTGTATTTGAGAGAGAGAGAGAGAGAGAGAGAGAGAGAGAGAGAGAGAGAGAGAGGAGGGGGAGGGGGGAAAGGTGGGAGAGGTGTTTGCGACTCAAGTGTAGGTTAAAGGCCAACCTTGGATGTCAATCCTTACCTTCTACTTGGAAATAGCAGTTTTTGGCATAAGAATAAACAAGAGTCAGGAGTTGGGGACATGACTCTGTACTTATCTAGCCTGCACAAGGCCCTGGGTTCAATCCCTCAGAACTTAAAAAGAAAACCAATCAAGTATAACAGAATGGACCTCTCAGAATTAGTTCCTATTAGATTCGTGGATTTAATAGTTTTAACAACAGTAATATTTTAGTTCAGTGAGAAAGGAGGCATAATTCAAGATGTGATGGACAACTTGTTAGTTATTTGGAAGGAAGTAAAGGTGTTGCCAAAGTCACATCATATGCAAGAAGAAGTTAAAAATGGAATTAAGTATATATTAAGAATATTATAAGAAAAAGTGGTTATAAATTCCTTCCTCATGCATATGCACATACATGCATGCATATACACACATGCACATGCACACACACACATGCATTTGCACACACTAAGTCCAATTGGAGTTTCCCTTATGAGCATGGATACAACTTATCTTCACACTGATATGCACACATGCATACACACAAAAATTTGTACCTTCACTTTATACATTTTGATGCTGTTTGAAGTTTTTATATAATAGGACTATTGCAATATTTAAATAACCATATATATTTTTCTATGGGAGAGAGAGAGAGAGAGAGAGAGAGAGAGAGAGAGAGAGAGAGAGAGAGAGAGAGAGAGAGGGTTCAGATAAGTAAAATCTATTACAGAGTGACAGGGAAGTACCGAAATTACAGGGAGGTGGCTCAGTGGGTAAAAGATCCCTAGAAGTCACATAAATGATGTGGGTGTCATGCTTGCCTATAAGCCAGATACTTGGGAGGCAGAGTCAGGGGCTCCCAGAGAAAGCTAGCTCCTTAGACAGCCATGTAGACAAATCTAAAGTCTAAGGTTAACTGAAAGACCTTTTTCTAGTATATATGGAGATTAGGAGATTGAGGAAGACAACCATCCTGAGACCTACACACAGACACAGATACATACACATACATGCACACTATATACATAATTTGCAAAAAAGAAAGAAAAAAATCACTATGTTTTATGTTTTTAAATTATGTGCCTACCTGTCTGTGTGTATGTGCATGCAATGCAAGTAGAAGCCAGAAGAGGGCGCCGAATCCCTTGGAGCTGGAGTGAAGGTAGCTGTGAGCTGCTTTACATCCCTTGGCTCAGTTAAGAGCGGTGGGCGCTCGTAACTGCTGAGCTGTCCCTCCAGTCCCCAATATTTTCAGAGATGGCCTAGTTAGAGCCATTAGGTGACTGGGTGAATCAAGGTAAATATTTGCAGCCGGGATGGGAAGGGAGGTAAATACCTGTAGCTCAAGAGGTCTTACAGTTCACGAGAGGGAGTGGGAGTGGTGGGGGGTGGGGACAAAGTGTGTAGACACTGTGAATGGACAGTGCTCTCACAACCGACGTTCAAGGTCAACAGCCTGCGTGTGTGTTTAAAGGGTGGGCCAAAACTGTCGGGAGATGGCATGACTCTGGTTACCTAACATCCGGGTATGGGCTGTGTAAATACAGACGAAAATAAAACATGAAAGAAAAGCCACCGCACTGTCGCTGGTTTATCTGGGGACCATGTGCAAATCTCAAATCTCTCCTTCCTTGAGCATTTTTCGACTTTTTTCTTCTTCTTCTTCTTCTTCTTTTTTTTTTTTTTTTAAATGATAAGCCCTTTGCAGTGGTCAGATAACCAGAAAAGAAAAAATCTAGAGTCAGGGACTCCTGTCAAATCTCAGCTCTACTTTTTTTCAAGAAAGAAAGAAACAAACAAACAGTGGGAAAGAATAACGGGGAGATCGAGTGGCACGTACAGCCTAAATCACGGGACCCAATTAGTCTGTCACAATGGTGGCTTTATTATTGTCATCAAAATGCCACACATTGGAGACTTGTCAAAGGCAGAGTCCGGTCTCTGAGTGAGCACTTAATCACCCTTGGGGAGGTATCACTGGGAGCAGGTGGCTCTAAGCAATATGCAAACACCTCACCAACACAGATGCTGGGCCCTTATAAGGTCCAGGGCCCTGCAAGTCACTCTCTGTTTATCCTGCCTCTCACCCACTTACTGTATCTCCACTCCCATCTCTCTTGCTGTTGCCGAGGACCGAACCTAGGGCCTTATACATCCCAAGCAAGCACCTTGCCAACAACCCCCCTCCCCCCCCCAGTTTCTAAGAGAAGCTTGGGCTGTGGGGGCGCAACTGTCCTCCACCTCTCCCCAGCTCTTACCTGCAGGTACCAGAACTTCACCAACCGTAGGAGGTTCTTCAGTTTAACGGGGCAACTTTTCACAAAATGTCTCTGTAACTCTGTAAAGCTTGGCGCGAAGTCACCAGGGTAGCCCTCACTTCTTATCAGAGTCTCGTAGATTTTCGGTGCTGGTTTCGAGTCTTTGGGCAGAGGTCCTGGGAAGAGAAGCTATCTGGTCAGGAAACTATCTTTTGAAATGGGAAAGATAGGAAATCTCTCTCCACTCCTTCCTCCTTTCTCCTTTCTTTTTTAGATTTATTTATTCATCACTGAAGACCCTGTCACTGTCTTCAGATACAACAGAAGAGGGCATCAGATCCCAATACAGATGACTGTGAGCCACCATGTGGGTGCTGGGGATTGAACTCAGGACCTCTGGAAGGGCAGCTGGTGCTCGTAACTGATAAGTTAACTTATCAGTTAAGCCATCTCTCCAGCCCCTTCTTTCCTTCCTTGACAGGGTCTCTCTGTGGTAGATCCTGGGTTGCCATCAGGTTTGTGGTCTGCCTGCCTCAGCTTCCTGAGAACTGGGGTCACAGTCATCTTTTCCTAGACCTTTCTTACCCCACCCAATGTCCCCGTGAATACTACATTAATAGAGGCAGGGATGGTCATATAGGTCTTCAGGCTCATGAAATCCTCAGATCAGCTCCATTAAGGAGGCAAACTTAAACGCAACCACGGGCAATTTGCCATTTTGGTAACTCAAATGTGGGCAAATATCAGTTCTGATGACTTCTCTCAACATTATCCCATGTAATAAGTCAGTATGCTCGATTTGGACATGCTAAGTTGTTGGCCAAGGGAATACAAGTTGTAAAATATGAAAATATGAGAACATTGTATTTATTTATTTGTTTGTTTTTTTTATTTACTTACTTACTTTTGAGATGGGGTTCTCTGAGTGGCCCTGACTGTCCTGGAACTTGCTCTGCAGGCCCGGCTGGCCTTGAACTCACAAACATCTGCTTGCCTCTGCCTCCCAAGTGGTGGGATTACAGGTGTGCTCCATCACCACCCAGCTTGAGAGCCTTATTTTAAAGATGATTCTAGGGCTGGAGTGATGGCTCAGAGGTTAGGAGCACTGACTGCTCTTTCAGAGGTCTTGAGTTCAATTCCCAGCAACCACATGGTGGCTCACAACCATCTGTAATGGGATCCAATGCTGTCTTCTGGTGTGTACTTACATATACATGAAATAAATAATCTTTAAAAAAATAAAATAAAAATGGTTCTAATACAGTTCTGTGTGACCCCCAAAGACCTTGGAATGTTTGCCTGACCTGGTGTTTTCCAGAGAATGGGCAGGAATTCATTATGGATCCTCTCTCCATGCAACACTGGGACATGGGAACCCATGCAAAGATATTATTCATGGAAGTATTACCATCTTCACTGTATCACTTCAGTCCCACCTACCTACCCACAGAGCAATCCAATCTACAGTGGTTTTTACTTTCCCCAACCTCTCCCAGAAGAAGACCCCAGCATCATTTTCATAAGTGAAACCACCCCTGGATTTACCCAAAGCATCATAAGCCGGGAGGATATTCATCCAAATAATATCATCAGTCTTCCTGGACTGGACCTTTATGGTGAGGGAGCGAGGGGTCCTTTTGCCCTCTCTGTGTGTAATGACAGTGATGTTGTAGGCCAGACTTCTGCTGCAATGAATCAACTTCCTCCTAATGAAGTCGATGACGGCCTCCCGGTTTGCCGCCTGCTCTTGGAAACTGGAAAAGCAGCTTAGGAACAGAATCATGTCTTGGTCAGATCTGTGGTTCAGCGTTGTCCCCTTTCCTGAGGAGCCTCCCTGTGGAAGGTGACAATGCCAAATTTACCTCTCCTGAGATTTGGTACTTTGAAGTAGAGAGTTCAAGCAAGACCCATTCATGTTAAGTTCTCTATACAGTCCCTTAAAGAAGTCATTGGTTCCCATCAGGGACACCTTTGCTGTGGGTTGGGCATCCCTGGTCCAAAACCGAGAGACCCAAATGCTCTGAAATCTTAAACGGAAAACAACAGCAATGCTTTTTAAGTGTATGGCTGGTTTGACCGCATGGACACATACACCATAGGTCTGTCCTCAGAGGCCAGAAGCGAGTCGGAAGGGAGCTCCTCTGGAGCTAGTTACACATGGTTGTGAGCCACCATACTAGGCAAAGAATCTATCAACCTCAGAACTACATCCCTAGCCCAAAATAAATTTGAAAAATGCTATAAGGAAACAAAATCCTTTGTTTACGAGTTAAAAACAAAACCGAAGACGAAGATGAGAGTGTGAACCCCAGCGCCTCCTTTCCTTCCCCTAGACAGTGCCTCAATATGCAGCCAAGACTGGCCTGGAACTTATTATGTAGCCCAGGCTTGACATTCTTAAACTGGTAATCCCCCTGCCTCAACCTCCCAACTGCTGGGGTTACAGATGAAGGCCACTGCACCCAGCTCTGGACTTCCTTTTGTTGTTTTTGTTGTTTCTTTAAGGACCCAGAAGCTAAGAGGCTGCTACAGCAAGTGGCCTAGGTCAGTCAGAGGTTTGCAGGAGTCAGAACACACAAGGGAAAATTGTATGTGGAAGCTTCAATTTCTGTCTTGAAAGCTTTTTTTTTGGGAGGGGGGAGTGCTAAGAACTCTCCCTAATCTCAGGTTTTGAATGTTTGTCTAGATTCTTCTAGTCAAAAGCTCTTTCTCTCCAGTCTCAACCTCTGCCGCCAAGGCTCAGAGTTCCCAGGGAAAGCCTGACTTACTCATGGGAATGTGAGACGTCATTCATTTTAGCAAAACAAACAACATCCAGAGCTCTGATCCGAACCGTCTGGGTTGGAAGGGATGGGCTGTAAGATCGTGCTTTTCTGGGAGCTTCACAAATAGATGCAGAATTACTTACACAGGCAGCCCTTGGAATCCCAATAGTTTACCAAATATTATCTTGCTAGGTAATCTCTAACATGACCAATAGTACTGACTTAGAGAACCATAGGTTTCCTTTATAGCTTCCGAAGTAAAGCAGTAGTATTTCTTTCCTTTTCTTTTTTTCTTTTCTTTTCTTTTCTTTTCTTTTCTTTTCTTTTCTTTTCTTTTCTTTTCTTTTCTTTTCTTTTCTTTCCTTCTCCAGACAGGGTTTCTCTATGCAACCTGGGCTGTCCTGGAACTCACTCTGTAGACCAGGCTGGCCTCAAACTCAAAGATTTGCCTGCCTCTGCCTCTCGAGTGGTGGGATTAAAATCGTGCAGGACGACATTCACCTGGCCAAGTAGGATTTCTTAAACAGGAAGCAAAGACGCACATTTCATGCAAGCCAGTGACTGCAGCCAGTCAGAAATCAGAATCCCAAATTATCATTACCAACTCTGTCCTTCAGCTCTGCAAGGCTAAATTTTATGCACAGAAACATTTTCTATGCTTTATCCCATTTACTGCTTCTACTAAACCCACCTAAAGAAGATGCAGGCTCAGAGGGGGTGAAATGGCCCACCTCTCAAAGTCACAAGCCCCACAGGACAGAGGTGAGATTTGAACCCCAAACCCTGTGAACTCACCTTCACCACCTTATGCACCGTGACTTCTTGGTCCAGGAGCAGCTCATCACGGAAGCACTGTTCCCGAAAGAACCTCTCGAGTCTCTCCCATGCATCCTGCCCTTCCTCCTTCCAGTCCCTCTGGGGCTGAAGGCTGTGTTCCAGGAATTGGTCTAGATTGTCCCCAGGGGTCGCATACAGGTCGGGGGTTGGATCCATTTCAGCTGGGTCGGCCTGTCCCCTGGATTGAATCCTCTGTGCTTCTGCTCAGCTCTGATGGGAGAAGCTTCCCGCAGTGCAGAGGTCTCTGGAGGAGACAGTGGGACACAGAGAGTAGCCTCTGCTTCTCAGGGAGAGAAAAGCCTGTGGTTTCTCCAGGCAGGAAGCTGCCCCGCCCTCCTCCCCTGTGCCTGGCTGGAGAAACTGGAAACAGAAACTAAGCTTTGACAGGAATTGAAAGTGAAGCTGCAGGCAGACTCAGCTCTTTTTCTTCAAGGCAGAAAGGAACAGTAGTATGGAAGGTGGAAGGCAGAAGGCTTCTCCTTACAGGCTCTGTTGTGGGCACGGGACGTCTTTGACCACACCAGAATAAGATTCAGTAGTTTCAGTGGCAACAATTTTGGCCACATGATCTCTTCTGCCTGGTGATCTGGCAGAGGCAAATGAGTCAGGTTTAGGGATGGAGCTGAGACTGAGAGAAAGAAACTGCCTATGACTCGGTAGATCAAGGTGCACTAGTGCTTCATAAGTAACAATGAACAAATATAGGCGAAAAGGGGTTGCGTTCATGTACACACACAGTCCCTGGTCTGGCAGTGTAGCCTAGTTCCGATAGAAGCACAGGCAAGGAAGGCCTGCTGTATTTCCTCACTGTGCTTTGGATCCCTGATGGAGCCTCGGACCAGAGTTGGGGTGTCTGGAATCGATGGGGTGTCTGGAATCGGTGGGGTGTCTGGAAACAGTGGGCTGGCTCCGGGCATGAGTCAGTCCCAACACACTCCATGTTCCTAACTACGGACCTCAGCCAGTCTCCCCAGGGCTGATCATCTGTGCAGGCATCTTAGCTAAAGGCCATGTCCATGGCCAAACTCTCCTGCTGCAGGGCCCATTGAGGTGACATTTCTGCCATGTCTTCCGCAGTCCCAAAGACGTGAAGAGCAAAGGATTGCTCTTGGGCTGTTTACATACTTACTGTCAAGCAGACAGTGTGAGGTTCACTCCTCACGAAGTTTTCTGTCTGGTTATCTTCAGTGAGTGACGTGTCTGGGTTCTGGTTATCTGGTGCAGCCTTGGGTGTAGGAGTAGGTTCCTGACTAAGCTATATTTTCATGTCTAAAAGGCACCTTTTGCTACACTCACCACACATAGTTAACTCTCATATCACACTTCCCAGTCAATACATCTATATATCTTGTCTTGGTTAGGGTTCCTATCCCTGCTATCAATACCATGTCCAAAAAGCAACCTGGGGAGGAAAGGGTTTTTTATTGCACCTTAGAGATTGTCTACCATGCAGGGAAGTCAGAGCAGAAACTCAAGTCAGGAACAGAGGCCATGGATAAGTGCACGGTACTTATTGGTTTGCTCCTTATGGCTTGCTCAGTTTGCTTTTTCATACAACCCAGGACCACCAGCCCAGGGTTGACAGACCCTTCCCCAATCAATCACTAATTAAGCAGATGCCCCACAGGCTTTCTTAAAGGCCTGGGTTTTTTTGTTTTGTTTTAAGATTTATTTATTATTTTATGTAAGCACACTGTAGCTGTCTTCAGCCCCACCAGAAGACGGCGTCAGATCTCATCACGGATGGTCGTGAGCCACCAAGTGGTTGCTGGGATTCGAACTCGGGACCTGCGGAAGAGCAGTCGGTGGTCTTAACCGCTGGCCCGTCTCTCCAGTCCCTAAAGAGCTACTTTTATGGAAGCATTTTCTCATTGAGATTTCTTCTTCTCAGATGAAGGTAACTTGGGTTGAGGCAAGGAGATACTCTCTTGAGATTGATGCTGTAAAGGATTTACTAATGAGCTTGCTTACAAAATACAAATCACGCAAAGTAGTGTGTTAACTCTCCTGTCCGCCCACGGAAAGGTGGATGGCCATCGGGGTCAAGTAGATCATGTCGACAAGAGGGCACTGGGTTACCACAGAGCTCCAGAGGCGTTGAGGAAGGAGTTCTCTGCTTGTGGGATCCAGGGGGGACACCTCAGGTATTAGATGATAGTGTTAGCAGTGTAGCAGAAAACGAAGTTACTCTAAACATATACTTTGTGTCTCTTAACCTATCAGATTACTATAATTGAAACAATGGGCAGCAAAGAAATGGGAATTTTCCTAAGACTCTCATTCTGGGAGATGTGATGTTAACAAACCATGGGCCTCAATTCTCCCCAGAATAAATTTATAGGTTGGCTCCCTGGGAATTAGGCATTTGTTAGTCTGTGGTGGATGGGTGGATCCTGGCAGATGGAGCAGACTCTGGGTCTGCCCAGGGGCTGAAATCATCCTCCATGCTCAAAATGGAGTCAAAAGCCGCTTGTGAAATGAAATCTCCCCCAGAAGACGGCGAAAGGTACAGAAGACCCAGGGAAAGGTACATCCTGAAAAAACTGTCACGTTAGACAATACAGAGTGACTTAGAGTAGTTATTGTCACTGAGATGCAGTCAAATCACCTAGTTAGACCACTCTGTGGGTAAGGTTTACAGGTGATCAAACTGCTAAGGCTGTCTCTGCGGGTTAGGGGTGGGTGGAGAGCAGGCAGAGAGACCGGCAAAGAGCAGAAGATGCCTTGCTAGTTTTATAGGGACAGGCTGTGTGTGTTTGTGTGTGTGTGTGTGTGTGTGTGTGTGTGTGTGTGAGAGAGAGAGAGAGAGAGAGAGAGAGAGAGAGAGAGAGAGAGAGAGAGAGAGAGAGAGAGAGAGAGAGAGAGAGACTAGAATAGCCTGGGGACTCTGATTTGTTACAGGCTTGCTTGACTTCATTGGAAACTAGATGTCCTTGCCACTGATAATTGCCCTGGAGTCAGGGGTGCTTAAAGGAAGTAATATCTTTTCCTGACAAGCAGGTTTCTGAGGAAAGCAGAGTTTTGTTTATCTGGCAGTGATCCCTCTGTTTGCCTGGTCAGCATCCAGCCTGAGTTGGGTGAGCCCAGACTGTCCATTAGCACTGCTATCTGGGGGACCCCGCTTTGGACCTATCAGTTACAACACTACCTCTCCAGGATCTCAGGCTGCTTTCCTGGAAGCTGCCTCAACAATTCTGCTTCCTGTAGCATGGGTGAATGTCGTGAGAATTCTGGAATTTTGGTTTCTTTAATAACACAGAAATATTGTAAGAATATACTTTCGATTTAATCCCAGGTGTGGGATACAGGGCTGCTTCAGACTGTCACAGCAGCTGACTGTGATTTGCCTCGTGCTCTAGCAGAGGCGTGGTCTTGCCAGCTGCAGATAGTTTCTGTGATTGTGTGACGTTTGTAATTCTGGGAACTTTTCAGAGGGTAGATAAATGCTAGGACCTGGAGAGGCGGTGTTGGTGGCTGTTGGTCATTGGGGGTGTGTGTTTGCTTAAGGTTTGACAGTTGTCACACTCAGAGAAGAAAGAAATTAGACTCAGAGATCTGTCTTTCCCTCCCCTCTCTCCTTCTTTCTCTCCCCTCTCTCCTTCTTTCTCTCCTGTTTAGTGATAAGGGTGATACGGGGGTGGGGGAGATAAAGGGTGGGATAAAGAGAACCTTGCAAAGGAGCAAAATCTGGCCACAGGCAAGAGTCCTAGATGAGGTTCAGGAACTAGATGTCTCTGCCCCTGCAGTCAGAATGGCTAACTGCTGAGGGTCAAACCTGGGGCTTGACTAAGCCAAAGGGTCCCAGGATTGACTTAGTTCTTTGTTCTCTTTTTCTTTAATTATTTAAAGATTTCTCTCCTCTCTCTCTCTCTCCTCCATCCCTCTCTCTCTCTCTCTCTCTCCTCCATCCCTCTCTCTCTCTCTCTCTCTCTCTCTCTCTCTCTCTCTCTCTCTCTCTCTCTCTCTGTGCACCATTGTGTGTGCACTGCTGGCAGAATCCAGAAGAGGGCATTAGATCTCCTGGAAGTTACATGGTTGTAAGCTATCATGTGGGTGCTGGGAATCGAACCCTGGTCTTCTGCAAGAGCATCCAGTTCTTATAACTGCTAAGCCAGCCAGCTCTCTAGCCCCACTTTAATTTTTAAATCAATACACAGTCATGTATTTTGTCATGGTCTGTTAATATACTTAGTTTTAGTTGATCCTCCTCCTCCTCTCCCCTTTCCCCCTCATCCCTCTCCTCTCCATCTTTCCTCTTCTCTCCCTCCTCCCTCTCCTTCCTCTTATCTCCCTCTTCCCCTTCCTCTCCCTCCTCCCTCTCATCTCCCTCTTTCCCCCCACCCCAATGGTGAGACTTTTACCATACATGTCTCTCTTGAACTGGCAATCTGTTAATTTTTGCCCTTTGCACGGTGGCCACTTCAATGCCCTGGACTCTGTGAACCTCCTTGATCTCGTCTCGGGTTCATGATATTCTCTAGAGTTATTTGGAGCTTACGATTTCTTTGGAAATGACCAAATTCGCCACATTTAAAACATTGAGCATTTTGATTCCTGATATCTCTAGCTACTATTTGCCCTCTGATGTTTGCACTGTGCTCCTGAGACCCGATGCCGGTTGTCTCCCTTATCCGCTCATCTATAGGGCTCCTCCTGCTTCCTGTGGTCTGATTGCTCTCTTAACATTCAGGGTTTGCATCCTCAAATGCCAATATTTCTATCAATGACTTGCCTGGTTTCAGGCTCTGTTACGGCTCCATTCACAGCTGAGCTCAACCTCTGTACGGATTCTGTAAAGGCTCCTCCAGAATCCCGTATTATTTAGTAAAGGAGGGAGATTTCCTCCCCACCCCACCCCCGCCGACCCCCCTACCACCCCCGTCAGGTTCCCCAATCAAATCCCAAACTCTTAAAGTGGTAACATGACGATGTTCAATTACACCATCGTCAAGTCTGACTTGTTCTTGAAAGTCAGCATACCCCCCTCACTGGGCAGCCTGTCTTTAGTAACATTGATTCCTCTTGCTAGATTACATTGTAATAGCTTTGTTGCTTTGTACCTCCACCACAACAGTCACTGTGATTGTGGACCAGCTTCTAGAACAGCTGACACCGGTCCCTTCCAAGCTTGGGGGATCGCCCTATGCTGTGTAACCCGGTCATGTTAGCGCTTCGCTGGCAGAGGAGGAGCGTGGGCCACACAGTCCCACGGCCTCCTGAAAGAATGTTTTAAATCTAACGTTTCTATCGGTAGCCAGGTCAATTCATTACAAGTCTGCCCACCATTGTTAGCAGGCATATGCTGTACAAAGCCTGAAGGTGCCTGCGTAGGCCCAAGCAAAGTCTTTTGTGGTGTGCTCGGCTGCACATTAACCCATGCCATCTCTCGCTCTTCCAAGGCCCCTAGAAGCAGGGCAGCAGCTAACCTTCCGGCCTAGTTTGCTTCTGCTCTCATTGAATGCCGGTCTCATTCGCCAAGCCTGAACTTTTTTCTGCTCCGCCCCCCCCCACGCCCCGTGGTCCTTTTTTATTTTCCAAGTACTTCTGCCTCTCTCCTCAAACTCTCTCAATGCATAATCAGTTCTGCAACCTTCTCTCCCGAAAGAGAGCTGTCGGGTTTCCCGATAAACTCTTTCAAAATGGTATACATGAAAAGTACGACGACGCAAAACCAAGAGTGTCCCTTCTGGGGTCGGGGCAGGATACAACCCAGTGACAGTAGCTGCCGCGTCGCCAATCTCCTTAAGTGGTACTTCAGGACCCGCAGCCGAGGCGGGACCCATGCTGAGCCCTCCCGCCTTCCTCTTGGACACTTCTGGTGAGGGTTTGTCCCAGAGTCGGCGCCACCCCCCTTTCTCTCTGCTCCTTGGTCTCATGGTGTCTGTCCTGTGCACCACTCAAGTCTGCACCTACCATAGCCTTCTGCCTCCTGCAGGGTCCCCAGTGTGTAGCTGGTGCACTTGCCTGCCTTGGCCCCCTGTGGAGTGCACCTCTCTGGGGCGCAGGGCAAACAGCCCAGTCTCTGTGAGCGAACCTGGCTCTACACTCTCCACGACTCAAAGCAAAGCCCTCAGCTCCATAACTGGGATTATTACAAGGGCTGCACCTGGTCTGCACAAACCTCTCACCTCCAGCCCCCCAACCCCGTGTGCCTCACTCGCTCTTTTGATTTATGTGTATAATTCACAAGGTCAGCCTCCCGAGTAAGAGGCCGGGTGTTTCTTATCCCCATTTTACAGATATGAAAGCTGAGGTTGTGAGTAGATGAGAGTGGCTGAAGTGGAGGTTTGTCCCTGTGTCCCTTCCGACCAGTCTGGTGCCCGTACCCTCCTGCTGCTCAGTGATGTCCAAGTCTGGGGACCCCCCCCCTTACAGACGCCCAGTAGGAACCCTGGTTTGGGAATCAAATAGTGAGACTGAAAAAAAAATTAAAAAAGAGCGGGGTTGTGTGTGGGAAGAATGTTCTGGGTGGAGGGGAAAGCTACTGCTCCCCTTTCCACAGACTCTAAGCACACCAGTGACCAGTGCGACAGACAGTGGCCAGGACAGGTGGCGGAAGGGGCCCAGGCCTTGATGAGGGTTGTAGGTTGTTATGGGGGGGGGGGACTGGAGTTGAGCGTGGGGGCGGGGCTTGAAACTCCACAGGGCGGAGTCAGCATGTCCCTCAAGATTCATGCGTCCAAACTTTACAAAAAGTAAACTACGGTTCAGTTCCTCAGCCACCTGAGCCTCATTTCAAGTGTCCTTAGCCACACGTGTGTCTAGAGACAGCACACACATGGGACTCTGGTCCCAACACAGGAAGGGTCGCAGGCGCACCGTGCTAGAGACACCACTCAAGGCTTGGGTGGAAAGCTTTTTTTTTTGGAGAGAAAGAAGGAAGCCAGTGGGGACGGGCGCCAGTGACTCAAATGAGATTGTCAGTGGCCAGCGCCAGCACGGGGCCTGGCGCTCAGCCAGTGTCCTGAGAAACAGAAGATGATGAGTCCCGAGATATTTCCAGGCGCTCACACCTCCAAATAGTCCCCATCCAGTTGCCATCTACCTCCACGAATCATGGCCGCCCGAGAGGTCAATAGAATATGATCAAGGGGGCAGTGGGACTGTCACGGCCGGGTCAGGAAGGCACAGCGGCTTCCCAATCCGTCTCTTGAACTAGTTTCTAGGTGGCTGAGACTAATGCTGATGGTTTGAGTCTCTCTCCGTTCCTGCTGCGCGCATGCGCGGTACCGCCCTCAGCGGGCCAGGCAGGAGTCCGCCGGCTTTCCTGCGAATGTTTCTTGTGCTCTTGATGTAGCTTCTCCAGTTGCTCACTGCAGGGCTGTGTGGATGCTGACGGTGACGGGTGGCGGCGGGTGACGCTCTGCCTGCCTATGAGGCTCTCCTGCCTTTCTGTCTTCTGCATTTATCAGCAAGAGGGGGGAGGGCCCGGTCTCCTGCTGCAGCAGAGAATTTGTCCGCTTCTTCTGCAAATCTACCTGGTTTTGCCTCCTCCCATATGAGACTCTCACGTCCGGGAGCCCAGCGGTGTGGATGCTGGGGACGCTGTGGCTTTGCAGACTGGCCCACCGAGTCAAAGGTGAACCCCGTCTGTCCACGATTATTTTCCTCACCGCGATGGCTGCTTTGCTTGATGGATCTGCAGCTGCTTGGCTGACTTGATTTGTGTGAGCAAAACCGGCGCCTTTCTCCACCCCTTTACCTTTAGCTTGTGTTTCCGTATTGAAAGTCGGCCTTTTTGTACACAACATGTGTTTGGATCTTATTGCTGTTTAATCCATGGTGCTAGTAGTCTCTGACCTCTGACCCGTACGTTTAGGCCACTCCCATTTAGAGAGATTTTCGAAATGGACGGGGAGACACAATATGTCAGGACAAACTGCCCGTAGCTACAGTCCACGTGCACACCGTTTTGAAAAGCGGGACAGGCTCAGAATGACAGAAAGATACACAGGGACCCCATTGGAGGAAGTTGACTTTTAGGCTTTGTTTCGAAGGTTCTGACGAACCTTTGACTGATCAGTGAACCATAGTCTCTAAGAACCCGGAAGGGCTCTGGGAAGTCTAAGCCGCCATTTCACATGAAGGAAAGGGTTGTTCTTGTGATTGAAATCAGTTCTGTGTTGTCTTTCATGACTTAGGCGCAGGTGTGAGGCTGGGCCTGAGGGCGGGGACTGCAGCAGGGAGTGGGTCACGATGGTGTGAGTTGGAGAACTCTGAGGGGAGAGTCCGCAGAAGGGGGTCAGATGCCACCGCCAGGTGGGAGGGAGACTGGGACATGGGCTGTGGCTGAGGCCCCCAGACGCCAAGTGTCCTTGTCCTTCCCTGCAGAGAGATGCGAGGAGGGGAGGGGAGGAGCCGCCCACCTAAGGGAGATGAGGGTGATGTGGGTCCTGAGATGCAGGCCTTACTAGGTGCAGATTGAGAGACAGCTTGAGGGCATGGAGTATGCAGATGGACTGGAAGGGGCTGTGGGTGGGGGGAAGGAGAGGGCAGGACAGCGACAGCCACGCTGGCTTCCAGACTTGGGATACAGCAGCTTTGCAAGGTCCCTGGAATGGGAGTCTCGCTCCATCCGAGCTCCTCAGCTCTGCTTATGATGGCACTGGAGAGGGAGCTCGAGCCTGAGCAGGCAGAGGGGAGAGCGGGACAGCACGCGGCCGAGGGTCCTGGCATGTCTGGGTCTAGAGTGGCGACTCTCCGACCCAGTCTCTGGTCATACCGAGGAACAGAATCTCTTCATCCGTGTGTGAGCACAGGAATCTCCCATTCTCATCCCCAGACCTTTCCCCCACGTGTGATGCATATGACGGTGTCTGCTGGTGTCTGACACCAGAGAAACCAACCCAACAGATAGCCGGGTGTCCTGCCTCTCTTCCTAGAGGACACTGGAGCGAGCTGAGGCACCTCCCTTCTCTGATGTGGCGGGGAAACCTTGGGTTGAGTTGTGTGACTCTGGATGGTAGCACACTGGGGGCCAGGGCTCACGGATGAGGTCTGGAACTCTGGTTAGAGCTGTCTTCAGAGCTTTATTATGGGACCCTGCCCTGGACAGGAAAGACCGTTAGCAGACGTAATGGATGTAAGGACGCAATGGCCGAGTTGTGTCCCTGTTGAACTGGAACTCCTGCTCTGCTTGCTGTGTCTCCTTAGCTGCGGTGTTGCACGCTCAGCCATCCCTCCTGACCCGTCCTGAGTTCTCCCAGGGCTCTGAATGCAGTCTTTTTTATGCAAGGGTCTCGGACACATGTGGGTGTGCATGGCGCAAGCCTACAAACTCTCTCACCTCTGCCAGAGATAATAAGGTCAGTAAACAGTAAACTGGGCTATGAGGTGGGCTCACCAATGGGGAGGCCTGCAGAATTCAGCAGGGACCCAGAAAGGAACCCAGGGTGCTGGGTCACGGAGTGGTGTCTAGAAAACACACCAGCAAACCACCCATGCAATGTCACTGGATCCTTGAGATGTCCTGTTAGCTGGAGCCGGGGCAGCTGTGGGATTGCAGCCACCCAAGGGAGGCTGGGGGGTGGGGTCTGTAGGCATGCTGGGGCAGCTAGCTCTTGCTCTTTTTACAGGTCCTTTGTACCCTAGAGCCCGGGCAGGCCATAAGGACAAAGGGTGCCTGGGACACAAGCAGGTAGTTTGGAAGTTTGGTGTGAAGAACTAACTTCCACCTTCTCTTTTCACCTGCCTGCCAGTGGGCTCGGCCATGAGAGACCCATGGTTGGCACAAATATTTGGAACATGTGAATAAAGAAGCTGGAGGTGCGCTCAGAACGTGCTTCCTGGGCCCACGTAACAGACGCCCGAGGAAACACAAGTGCGCGTGCGCACACACACAGGCAGCTGGAGTGAGAGGCCAGGGGCACTGGAGTGCCCAAAGGCTGCAGATCTTCCCTCTGGGCCTTGGAAGGTGGAAGGGGTCTCCCTGAGGGCTCTGAGCTAGAGCAGGACTGGCCCCCTCTTTCCTGCTCCAGCTCCAGAGCCGTCAGCACCCCCAATTGCTCCCCCCCCCCCCCGGAGCAGTGTGCCCTGCAGAGGGGCAGCTGCTGGCTGAGCAGAAGCCACTGCAGGGGCGGGAGCAGGGCACTGACACCAAGACAGTGGACACCACGCGGAGATGTTGAGGCAGCTGAACTGTGGACCAGGGCGGACTGAGAAGGAAACGCTAACCCTGTGAGTCTGCACGTCCCTGCCTAGGTGTCTAGCCTAAAGCAACAAAACCTCGTGCTCTCACAGCACTCTCTGTGGATGCTCTAGCTCCGTAATCTCTTAGAGGAGCACCGCACACCCAGTCATTGTCCACGGAGCCACGCCCCTGTGCTCAGGCCATTCTGGGAGTAAGTAAATGCTGCTCTCCACTCTCAGGGAGCCGAGGCCCCTGGTGGGAGACATGAGCTTCAAATTTCCACTTCACATCCTTCTGGAGCATATAGAGTTAATGGAGCGCACACCATCCTAAGACACCCCTCGAGACCCCTGTTCGCTCCCCCAGCTCTTGCCACAGCTGTCTGCGTGCTCACAAAGTCCAGGCTGGCACGTGGCCAGTGGGACTCATCTGTGTATTGGCTGCGCCCTGCCTGGGCCACTAAATGCCTTATGCTGTTTCCAATAAATCCTCATACGAGCGCTTCCAAGTTTCCATTTCCAGACAAGAGAATCGCCCAGTCAGCCCCTGGGGGTCTCTCTGGCCTCTCAGGTTTAAGAGTGGGACTCTGTGTGTACTGTCATGTTTCTGTGCGCTCTTATAGGCGCTTCAGGAACAGGATGCTGAGGCGAATACTCAGTGCCGCCTTCTCACGCTCCGAAATAACAACCGGTGTGCAGGGCCTGCCCAGGGTCAAAGCAGACAGGTTCGCAGCACCTACTGGGGGAACTGGACATGAGCTCCCCCAATCCCTAACCAAAAAAAAACCCTATCTCCAGTCAACAATGGATTTGAAAGGAGAAGTAAGTTTCTCCAGTTTAGTCTCACTGGGTATATAAACTACATTTAAGGGTAGGCCCAATGCCCAGCAGCATACGGTCACCAGAAAAGGGACTCAATGGCATCCTTGTCGATTTATTTTTGTCTCATTTTTTTGTTTGAGATTTGTGTGTTGCTGTCTCTCCCCTTTCCCTCCCTCTCCCCTCCACCCCTGTGTGCCTGTGACTAGTCTTGTTTGCATATTATGTTTTCTAATGTTGTCTTTTTATGTTTGTTTGCTTCTCATCTGCACATTTCTTTTTTTTTTTTTTTTTTTTAATTTGCCTCTTTGTTTTATGAAAAGAAAGAGAAAAGAAGTCTAGTGGGAGGGGCGGGAGGATCTGGGAGGAGATGCCGGAGCGGAAACCACGTTCGGAAATTACCTTGTCATTTTTCAACTAATAAAAATTAGTTGTACTCTGTAGAGAGCCTCGCATGACCACCGGGCACACACCCGTGCTGCCGTTGGTTGTGGGTACCGACTCTCGGACACCTCTCGAGGCAGGTTACTGCAGGATGTGGACCTGCAGTAGCCTGTGTGGGAACTGTCAGACCTGACCTGCTGGCTCCTCCCTCAGACTGGTCTGAAACTGGAGCCGCTGCACTTGGCGCCCCCTGCCGGGCTGGCTGCATCTTGGAGGCGTGGCGTTCCCCAAGGCGCGTGGGTTGGATGCACCGGCAGGCAGAGCCATGGAGTGTTTGGGGGGGGGGGGGGAAGCTTCTCTCTGACGGTGTGGCTATCGCGAATGGATGTTGGGGAGGTGGGATGACAGATCGAGCCTGTTCTCTCTTGCCTGGAGGCGCCCTGGGATGTCAATATGAACACCCTCGCCCCCTTGATATCAGACTTTCCAGACTCAAGAGGTAAGAATGAGTGCGTTTTTTCCTCATAAATTCTGCGGTCTTGTGTCACAGTGGGACAGGATGGGCTAAAAGACTAGCGGAAGAAGACCGGTTTTGAGGACATCACACAAGGTGACGTCGCAGAGCCTAAACGCGGGCCTTTCCCTTTAGAATAGTTTTTCCTTGATGTAGCAATAAGTGGAACAAACTTATAGTTTTGATTCGGGGCCGTCCTTTGTATCATGAAACAGTAACATGGTTCCACGGACTGCAGCATGTGGCGCCTTTTGAGTGACTCTTTATGTCCTGAAGATGCTTTTATTTTTCCAAGACACGGTTTCTCTGTGTAGCCCTGGCTGTCCTGGAACTCACTTTGTAGACCAGGCTGGCCTCGAACTCAGAAATCCGCCTGCCTCTGCCTCCCAAGTGCTGGGATTAAAGGCGTGTGCCACCCCTGCCTGGCCCTAAAGAAGCTTTCATCTACTTCGGATTGACCCTCTAAGAAGCAGATGCACCGCTCCGTCTGCAGGGGAGGGAGCTAGTCCTCGTGGCTTCCGCCATGGATGAAGCTCTAACAGCGCTGGAAGGCGAAGACGATGCTAACTGCACAGTTGATCACTTATTTCAACTATAAAATGTAGTACAACATTAATATATTTTATGAATCCTTTGATGTTTTTATAACACACTTGTGGACATAATCACCCCGCCCCCACCTCCCACTAACTCTTCTCACATCTATCTGTTCCCCTGTAAACTCTGTGTCCCCCTTTTCCATTTCTATTTTGTTTTGAGACAGGGTCTCTGTGATGTAGTCTTGACTGTCCTGGAAGATTCTGTGCAGACCAGGCTGGCTTTGAACTCGGAGATCCACCTGCCTCTGTTTTGTGAGTTCTGGAACTAAAGATGCACACCACCATGCCCTGCTGACAGAATCCAGCTGCCGGTATATGTGTGTGGGTGTGTGATCACCCTTTGGCTTACAGTAGACTGACCAGAGACCACACCTTACTGCTTCTCAGTCTGGGGTTGGGGGCTCGAGAGCCACTCCAGGTCGCCTGGCTTTAGCTTATGTAGGCAGCCACAGCGGCCGTGAGTTTGAATAGCGCAGTGGTTTCTTCTTCTGCCCGGGTGTGTTTTGCTGCAATACTCCCCACCCTTCTGTCCTTACAGTCCCCCCCCCACTGACCCCACCCCCATGACGCTGCCTGAGCCTCAGCTTGGAGGGAACGTGTGTTTGTGTGTGTGTGTGTGTGTGTGTGTGTGAGAGAGAGAGAGAGAGAGAGAGAGAGAGAGAGAGAGAGAGAGAGAGAGTCACCATCTACTGTAAAAGGCCTAGCATTTAAAACAGCAATCAGTTGGTTCTCTTACCTCCCTGTCTGCCCTCCTCCCGGTTTGCAGCCCAGCCCTTCTTCCTCCTAGCCATTCCTCCCCACAGTTCCCCAAAAGTTTGCTTAAATGGTCCCTTCTCCCCGTTTCCCAACACCAGCAGCTCCAGGCTATGCCAACTGTTGAAACCTCAGCTCAGCCTCTGCCGGCTCCACGGTCTCCTAAGGACATCTTCTGCCCCCCCTGTCTTCTCCTCTCATCCCCTGGCCCAGTCCCCTCTTTCTCAGCCTCAGGTGGCTATTTTTTTTTTCTTTTAAAATAAATCTTGTCCCCATAAACGTATGGCTATGTCAGCCTCGGAGGGTCTTGTAACTTTTCTAATTGACCTTCCGGTCTCACACTGGCCCTGAAATATAGTTATCGATAAGTTGTAGGCCACCACACATTCTGTTTTATCTGGGATAAATTTCCAATTCCTAGAAACTGGGTCTAAACTTTTTGAAGCGCCCATCCACCAAACCCTCTATTTCATTCACTTGCATTTTTAATTTTGACCTCTGATCATTAACAGCTGTTTGCCAGAACTTGCTTCCAAACCCTCCTGATTGTTCTACGGGAGCAGCTTTGCCTTTGATGTAGGCAAACGGTAACAACCGGGCAATCCTATCACCTGCGCTGAAAAGCATTATATATAAATGGGGGCCTGGCTCGAGGCCCCACGCAGCAAAAAAAAAGTACAAGCCGTTTGCCTCTTGTCAGCCGGAAAATAACAAGCATGCAGCAAAAGCTCAACTTAGTACTGCAGATCTGCCAGTCCGCTCTGCTCTAGACTTGGCCACAGATAAACATCAGTTTAGACAGCTCCCTCCCCCACAATTCAGTTTTTGTGAAATAACTACCGGAGATTACGGTCCTTTGCCCTCTGAGGCAGTGGGGAATGGTCTTGGGAAGGAGCAGTTTGACTTCCCAAGGATCTATTGTGCATCCAGGAATTATAGATGATTTCAAAGGAGAAATGAAGATAATGTGTTGCTACTTTGTTTCCAACCCAATTACTCTGTAAAAGAAATCTCATTCAGTAACAATACAAGCTATAAGCCTAGGTTGGGCGGATCTCCCACTACACTACTCTATTCCCATCTATGTTATCCCATCTAACTTGCGGATTCTCCAGGCCACGAGCTTCTCTCCAGCCTCTCTGTCGATCCCCCACCACCACCACCCCGTAGCTCCCCCCCTTCCCCAGCGATCCTTTTCTCCTCCCCCAAACCCTCAGCTCCTCCTCCTCCTTCATCCTGCTCAGTCATTGGCTCAAGCCTTTATTTGAAAAGTTAAGGTGGGGAGAAGGTTCACAAAGCAACTCATCTGCAGCCCCTCCCTCCCAGGAGTGGGATTAGCATCAAAATACAAGCCCAGGGCTATCCACAACAATAATGGCTTATGTAATAAGCCAGCTCACCTCGGGAAGCCTAGGCCTTGTTTATGATTCCTATTTAGGAAAACCATTGTCCTTAGAGATCCCTTGTACACGATTTGGTTGCAAACTGCCTTGTATCCCTGCAGTTAAAGCACTGGGCATTTTGAGATCTAGAGCCTTTAGCTATGACTTGCCCGATTACCAACAGCATTACATATGCTAGAACCAAAATCAGCCATCTCCCTGATCCACTCTTTTCTAGATGCTACCCTCGCCCTTAATAGGCCTTTAACCTTTTGTTTTCCATTCCAATGTTTACATTTTTCAGATGGGGGGGGTTCTCAATTAGCACTTGTCTCAGATCAGGGTCTGATAATGGCTTCGTTCCCAGCTGAACCTAATTTTTGTAAAATAAAATAAAATAAAAATCAGTGAAAACTTACCCTGAGCCTTCTATAATTTTTGTTAATGACGTGGACTTCTTTCCCGCCTCCTCAACTTCGTCCCAAGCTTGTCTTGAAGGTGATGAATGATGTTCTATGATTGTATCTTCAAATTGAACCTGTTCTAGTAATATCAGCATACCAACCTTCAGCTATCAACTGGTCCCTTCCTCATACCAATTGCCTTCTCTTGTGCTGTTACAAATTGCTGGCTTCTCTCCAATATGAGAATTAGTGCAACTGAGGATCAGCCTCGAGTACAGCTGTTACCAATCCCTCCCAGTGTTGGCGAATAATTCTATCTTGAGAAGCTCCGTTAGACATAGGGCGAGTAAGACATCACTGCCTCTTTTAAAAAAAAACAAAACTCCTCAGGTCCGCCATTTCTACAGGATGCGGCCCTGTGTTGTCATAGCCTTGTGGACCGTCCCCATTAGCAGGCATACGCTGTACAGGGAATGCTGTTGGTGATTCTGTGACCGGGGACTGCCTATGCTCCAGAGGTGCTGTGACTTTAACCCTATCTCCTGAAAAAGGCTGTCTCACCTGACCATTCTCCTGCTTTTCCAGTTCTTCCACTTGACTGCCCTCTGAGGAGCTTCCTTGCCCTCTTTCTATGGGCGGTGGCGGCGGCGGCGGCGGCGGCGGTGGTGAGGTGGGGGAGGGGACTCCATCTCTCTGGTTCCATCACCGGGAACGAATCTGTTTGTTCTCTCTTTTCTTGTGTCTGAAGTTTTCCAAGTTTGTCTACCTCTCCTTTCAGTTCCTCTAGCAGCACAGCTAATACTGTTAGCTTTTTCAGAAAGGAGAGGAAGGGACCCTCTTGCTTCCCCATTTCCTCCAGCTCTGACTCCCAACCTTCTCCTTTTCCACCTGTGGCTTTTCCAGTTGCTCAGCCAGTCATTTGACCTTTTTATAAACAAAATAGCCCAGCGTGAGGAAAAGGAGGGGGAAAACAACCCTGGCTGCTGTAGAAAACCACTCGGGCCGTGTCCCAACTGCGGCCTTAAACACCCTGTGGACTTTTCTCCACTGTCTCCTTATGACATTTTCTGCATAAGTCGGCTGTACAAAGAGACTCCTCTGATGTCTACCCAACCTGTGGATACAGAGATACAAACTTACAGGCTGTTTCCATTTAGCAGAATAGTGATGGGGCCTCTGAGTTACCAACCTTGAGCTCCTGGACAGGTTTTCAGTTGCCAGGGGTCTCAATTAGCACTTGTCTCCCCGGGGCCTAGGCCTTAAATCCAATCAAAGTGATTGCTTACCCCACTGACTTCCGTGCAACCATTGCACCCACGGCCGTCTCTTGCCTCACGGCTGTGGTTCATAGGGTTGACGGTTGACCGGGACTTGATGATGACATTTTCCTTTTGCTAGCCAATGACGTCCTGTAGAAGCTGGCCTCAGCTGATGATTCTTCTGTTAGGATTATTCTAATTTAGCTTTCCAACCCCTCCCCCAGTTGGCTGCTCCCAGCCAATCCCAGATCTCCGGGACTTGTGTCTCAATCCTGTGCCATGGGAACTTTGAACCTTGGACCAACCGCTCCCTGTCTCTCCAGGTTGCAAGCCCTGGCCAGGACCATTCTCTTCTCTATCACAAGGAATTCAGTGGCTTTAGACCCCAAACTCGAGTCTGCGAAGCTGATTGAGCCCAGCATCCCTGCACCTCCTTAGCTCATCCATCTGGCGTGGTATATGCTCCAGCTCACAGATGACGATGAAGCCCGGCTTACAGCAAAGAGTGTCACCTCAGCACTTGGGGATAATCTGGTTTTTTGTTTTTTTCCCCCTATACAAGGACATGAATTTTGAAAATCAGGCAATACAGTGGCCTCTTACTCCACTTTTTCCTCAGAGGGTTTTTCTGTGATGTGGGTAAGGGTTTAGGGATGAGTCTGAGATACCGTGGCCATCAAGGGGAACCACTGTCTATGCCTAAAAGAGTGAAAGCCATTTGTCACTGCAACTGTGTGCCCAGGCAGAGTGTGACGGTGGTCACAAGTGTCTGGGAGTCTGAAGAAGTCAAAGCAAGATGCAAACGTGAATACGTCCCAATAGCTCAAACCAAATCAATCCGCCCACGGTGAGTCTCTAGGGAAGGTGGAAGTGAGTCTTAAAATCAAACTATTACCAATAAGTTCCAAGGCCAAGGGATCCCGAGACTAAATTAAATGAGAGGCGGCTAAAAGCCTGAGGTAAGGATGAAACACGTTTCAGATAAGTGTAATAAAAGCTTGGGGGCTGGAGAGATGGCTCGGCAGTTAAGAGAACTGGTTGCTCTTCCAGAGGTCCTGAGTTCAAATCCCAGCAATCGCATGGTGGCTCGCAATGCCTCCATGCCTCTTTCTGGAGTGACTGAAGACAGTGACAGTGTACTCATATACATAACACAAATGATATTTACAAAAAAAAAAACAAAACCCTTGGGGAAGAGATTTTTTTTTAAAATAACGCTAGGCTTTCACTAATGATATAACGGATCCCTGACAAACATGGCTGCCTCAGGGAACGGCTGCAGATTCTGGTCCCAAGTCAGCACTGGTCTCATCCTGAGGGACCCGAACCAGGGGCCGGATCAAGACGGAGGAAAGCAGGAACATAGGACCAGAGAATCGCGATCCGAGAAGGCTGGTGGAGTGTCTGTGAGTGTGGCAAAGCAACATCACACGGAGGCGTGGACAGATGGACGGGGAAGGTGTCACTGTAGGTTCTGAACCCACAGAACTCAGCGCCCCCCTCCCCAAAAAAAATCAAGTGTCAGAAAAATACCAGTGCATGTCGCACACAATGTCTCAGCACAAGAGGGCGGGAGTGAGCGCTGCCCAGACAATCCTGGTTCTCATTGGCCATATTTCCCAGGAGGTGGACTCTTTCAAAAAGATCAATGGCAAGTAAGGAGGAAAGGCCCTGGTTAGGCAGGGTGACAGAAACTCGGGGAGTGGGCAGACTGAGGTAGGGAGAAAGATCACTTCAGCCCTGAGTCCTAGCATGGAAGACACTCAGTGAAGAGCATCGCCTTATGGGAAAGGGGAGGTGAGAGGAGAGGGTGGGGCTCTGTGTAAGTCAAGGGAGAGACACTTGGGGAGATTTGAGAAGAGCGCCCCAAGCTGAGGGAACCCGGAGACGTGATGGAGAGATGACCGAGTCAGTACCAGCAGGAAACCCCAAAGCGATGGCAGGAAGGAAACATGAAGGCCTGTCCCTCATCGCCTTTCTGCCAAGGAGACCATGCTGGGGACTAGTTTCCTGAGAGGACAGAGGTGCCGAATTACAGTGCATTCTTGGGAAATCCTGGGCTCCCGTGTAAAGGAATAAGCCTGGCTTCCATGGTGAGAACAGAACTGAGAGCAGAAGCAGAGCCTTCCCGAGTGGGAATGGAGCAGCGACCCAGCGAGCCTCAGGGAGGGGCGGGCACAGGGAGTGTGGACTCGATACCAGCACGGAGGTGTGAGGGGCCGGCAGCCGAGCGCTCACGGACGACCTCGGGTCATACTGCTGCCATGACATATTCCAGTAGGAGGAACAAACTGACTTCAGTCACCAAAGTCCCTAGGGCAACAGCAACATGAGACAGGTGACAAGTGTCCACTGGGCGGTTGTGTCCAGTAGAGAGACCCGGTGTGGGGCCTGGCCCGAGGGAGTGATGGCAGGTGACTAGGGACAGCCTCGTGATTCATGAAGTTCTGCCTCTGCGTAAAGTTGTCCTACGATGTGCTTACGCTACAAGAAGGTTCTGCTAGCAGCTAGTGGTAA
Organism: Tokudaia muenninki; assembly: GCA_036184385.1. NCBI lineage: Eukaryota > Metazoa > Chordata > Mammalia > Rodentia > Muridae > Tokudaia > Tokudaia muenninki. The sequence continues at coordinate 3,456,877 of BTHS01000017.1, forward strand.
GCGACTATATTTAATATTAACGATGCACGAGGGAGCAAATGTATTTGCATGAAATATTAAAATACATTAAAATAGAAAGACCTAATACTGACATACATACCACACACAGACACACACCACACACATACCCCCCACACACACACACATATATACAGGTACACCACACACCACACACACACACACACACACATACAGGTACACCACACCACACACACACACACACACACACACATACAGGTACACCACACCACACACACACACACACACACACACATATACAGGTACACCATACACCACACACACACACACACACACACACACACACACATATATACAGGTACACCACACCACACACACACACACACACACATACACACACACATATACAGGTACACCATACACCACACACACACACACACACACACACACACACACCACACTACACCACACATGCCACAAAATTCAATGGAAACCCAGCTGCAGAGGGCCTCGGGGTGGATCCATCTGAGCTGCAGCCCACCAGCCTTATGCGGTGGCTGTTATACATCCTTCCTGTGTGGGTGTGAGATTCCAGGTCACCGTTTGTCCTTCGTGGCATCCGTCTGCCACCCGCATACTCGGCCTCCTCCTCTGGGACCACAGAGGCTGAAGATGTAGAGCCGTGAGCTTTGCCATGTCTTTTTCAAATACCCGTGTGGCGTATGGCTTCTCGCGGTGGCCGTCAAGGTGCACTTTGCCCTCCTTTAAGCTGAAACAGGAGATGCAGAGACCCGGAAAGTGACTTGGAAGTTTCAAAAGTCACTTTGGGAAAGCACCAGCTCTGGAGACACCCATGAGGGTCAGAATGCCAAGGCTTCCAGGAGAGTGGAAATCTTAGCCCTGAAATATTGCTTATCCAATGTCATAAACACGGTCTCACCCATACTGGAATCGAGTGTTTATCTAATGTCTAGTGCTAATGTTTATTTAATATCTAGTGTCTAATGTTTCCCTAAAAGGTTTTTAAATTAAAAATGTTTACTTCTTTGAGAATTTCATGCATTATATTTACATCATTTCCACCTCTCCTCCCCCCGCCCCCGTCATATTCCCTCCACTCCTCAAATCCATGGCCTCTTTTTTAGAAAAAAATATTGTCACACACAGACACAACCTACTGAGTCCATTCAGGATTTCTCCCATGCACACGTGTTGCCAATACACGTTGCCACGCCCAGCTGTTCCACGAGCTCTGGAGAGCCAAACTCACGACACAGGCGCTTTACCAGCTGAGCCAGGCTGCCTTCCACACACCCCCATCCCAGCCTTAAACATCCTCGATGGCACCGGGACATCCAATTCCCCTTCCGACCACTAGATGTCACTCTGTACCCGGCCATGGCACCGCGCTTTCCCTTCCGACCACTAGATGTCACTCTGTACCCGGCCATGGTACTGCGCTTCCCGGTTCCTCGAAGCCTGGGGTGCAAAGGATGGGCAGGTTCTGGTACGTTCCCCTTTCCCAGCGGGTGGGCCAGAGAAGGAGCCTGTTCTCTGGGTTCTCACGTCGTGGTGGCACAGGAACTCCGCAGCCAGCTCTCAGGATGCTCACGGCTCTTTTCACTGATTGGTTCCGACGGCTCCCCTCGGCCCCAGGGATCAACTGCCCACCGCGTAAGTAAAATCAAAGCGTGAGGTTCCCTGTTCAAATCTGCCGGAACCCCCACAAAGGCCAGTGTGTGTACCCCGAGCTTGAGCTTGTGTAATCCCAGAGCTCAGACTCCTCCTCGGAAGCTTGATAGCCAGCTAGCATACCAGGACTCATGCAACATCACACACTTATATGTGCACACAACGCTTCTCTCTCTCTCTCTCTCTCTCTCTCTCTCTCTCTCTCTCACACACACACACACACACACACATACACACACACGCACACGCACGCAAACACAGATTTTTTTTTTTTTTAGAAAAAGTGACTGGAAATCATGACCCACGGCATACACCTAGGCAGGGGGCAATCGATCAGGCATAAGGTTTTACGAGACTCCCAACGCCTGCGATGCCCAGTTATACTGCTGCCTAGAGATGTGGCTGTTTACTGAGCTGCCGAGACATGCTGGGCACGCAAGAGACAACGCCCAGAGAACACAGGTTTATGAAGCACATGAGGTGAATTTTCCTGTAGGCAGTCGTCTCTGAGACCACTCGACCTGGGAAGGCTGACAGTAGTTTGGTTTTTTTTTGTTTTTTTGTTTTTGGTTTTTTTGTCAGCGACAAAGTCTTAGCCAGGACACACTCCTGCTGCCCCAACACCAGAGAGTCTGAAGGAGGGGAATGGGAAGCCCACCGCCAACCTAGCTCATAACAAGTCCCTTCCTCAAAATAAAATGTGAGCCACACACGGCGCGCATACACATCATGTGTTTGGGGTCATCCCGGAGGATCCTGCGGATGGCGTTAAGTGGGGGAGGGGGTGTAGGCAGCTGGGCTTCAGAAAGTACCACAGCTCAGTCAACTGCTTTGGGAAATACACACCATCTGAAAAAAAAATTACACTTGATCTTAGCCAAAAGGCCGAGAAGCAATGAAAAAAAAATTAATGTTCAGGTCGAAAGTGAGTTTTGAGAACTAGAGAAGGGATCATAGCAACGGCCGGTTTAAGGAGCCCAAGAAACAGCACCCAAACCCTAGAAGATTCTTTTTTGTTAACCGGTGGTAACTCATGTTGGGATTCATCCGCAGTCTGCTCCCCCTTGTAACTCCTTCACAAAAAAGACTGCAAACTCTCAGGCCACTTTCCCTTCCCCACACAGGATAGACACACGCTCTCTCTTAACCATGACTTAAGAGAAAGAAAAACTGGTCCTCCCCCTCCACTCCCCATAATTGTAGCACGTTAACTTTGTGGCGTGCCCAGATCAGACACCAGCCATCCAGTGACCCCCCCACCACCACCACCAGCTTGGTGACTCCTAGAGCAGGTACATCACCTAAGTGTCCCACCCTAACTTGAGCGACAATCTCGCAGACACATGAGCGGAGTCCCATCCTTCAGTCGATGTCTGTGTCCTAGGCTCTGTCACACCCCAGGACCACATGTAGCTGGGGACGGCAGGGACTGGATAGCTGGGATCTCACCCGAGGTCTCCCCTCTTCTACGGGGACGCTCACCTCCCACCATCAAGATGTACAGAGAGGTGCCGCCTATTTATTTCACCATCATGACTGCAGGGCCAGCGAGTCACACAGCAAGCTCTGTTAAGTGGTAGGTGGTGGTCATGTGCCAGCAAGAGCATGCCACCAGAGGGGGCTGCTGATTGCTCCAAACTTGGGCAGGCCTTTGTGAAGACTCCTACTACACGGGAGCTATCTGATAACTCCGCTCTTCAACTTTGCGTGTGTGTGTGTGTGTGTGTGTGTGTGTGTGTGTGTGTGCGCGCGTATGAATGTGTGCATGTATGTTGAGTGAACCCAAGTCCCAAGTATGGGTGGAAGTAAAAACTCACTCATGGCCCCATCACGGGTACAAATCTGTCGAGTTTCCTGGCACCCTCATTTCGTGTCCAGTCAGTCAGAACTCTGTGGTACTGTGCACGGTGCAAATGAGATCCATCTCTCTTCATTAGTTAGATTTCCCAAGAGCTTGATCTTTGGCTCCACTTGGATCTTATCTTTTCCTCTTCACGGATCCCTGCCTTTGGCAAGATGTGAGACCGTTGTATTTCTCAGTGTTTGGGGTTATGATAATCACACACACTGTATGTACAAGTGTCCCAGCAGATAGGGTGTGTGTGTGTGTGTGGTATATGTGTGTGTGCGTGCGTGTGTGTGTGTGTGGTGTGTGTATGTTTGTGTGGTGTGTGTGTGTTTGTGTGTGGTACGTGTGTGTGTGTCTGTGTGTGTGTGTGTGGTACGTGTGTCTGTGTGTGTGTGTGTGGTACGTGTCCGTGTGCCTGTGTGTGTGGGGTATGTGTGTGTGTGTGTGTCTGTGTGTGTCTGTGTGTGTCTGTGTGTGTGTGTGTGTGTGGTGTGTGTGTGTGTGTTTGTGTGTGTGTGTGTGTGTGTGGTACGTGTCTGTGTGTCTGTGTGTGTCTGTGTGTGTGTGGTGTGTGTCTGTGTGTGTCTGTGTGTGTGTGGTGTGTGTGTGTGTGTGTGTGTATGTGTGGTACGTGTCTGTGTGTGTGTGTGTGTGTGTGTGTGGTACGTGTCTGTGTGTCTGTGTGTGTCTGTGTGTGTGTGGTGTGTGTGTGTGTGTATATGTGTCTTACAGCCTCAGAAGCCTGGTTTGCTGTGACTGCGGCAGGGACCATGGTGGCACACAGGCAGGCAATGGAGCAGTGACTGGGAGCTACCTCCTGATCTGTAGTCAGAAAGAGACACCCTGGGATTGGGGTACGCTTTGTGAAACCTCAAAGCCCAACCCCAGTGACACACTCCCTACGACAAGCCCACACCCCTGAATCCTTCTAATCCTTCTGAACAGTTCCACTCCGAGCCCACGGCTGCCGTTCTTGTTGAAGCCAGCACGCCACCCACCTCACGTCCAGGTGACCTTGAGCCACCACAGGGGTGCTGGGAACCGCACTCAGGGAAGCACTCCTAACCACTGAGCCACCCAGCCCCTCACGCTTGCATTTAAACACCAGCAGTGGAGGATGGGTTTAAGGTCTGTATTCCCGGGGTGGCTGTATGACCTTGGGTGTTTCCTTCCCTTCCTGAGGAACAGGTAAAAATGCACCAAGGCTACCTCCATTGACTGAGTCACAAGACTTGACCAGGCCCATAATAGGTCTCAGCTGTTTAACCGTTCCCTTCCGCGCAGGCCCTGAGCGGCTCTGCCGATGGCTTTCCTGGGACGATAATTAGATTTAAGCCCCCGGTCCAGTCAATAGATTCTCATCTCAGGGTTACCGAGCCGATCACGGCCAGTAATTTACAGCTTGAGTTGTTCTGAAATCAATACAGATTTCGCTCTTCAAGGAGAGGGCCGTAAAACACGGCGACAGGCGGGCGGGCCCCCAAAGCCGGCAGCTTGGGGAGCAGAGCGTTTACCAAGCCTGCAGAGGGGCTTGGCAATTAGAGCAGACTGAGGTGGCTGGCCTCCGTCCTGTGGGCTGTGGCCAGAGCCAGCAGGAGCTCCCCCTGACCGGGCCTGCCAGCTCTCAGCTCTGGAGCTCTTGTTTGACAGGTGGGGTGGGAAGGGAACAGGTTCCCAGTCAGGATGAATGGCATTTGGACGTGACTGTGCAGCTTTTCTACACTTGGGGATTGTCCGGAGTTCCTCGATGTTTGGGCCTCTCATCTGTAAAATGGGTAGATAACGGAGACAATAGCCCAGATGGAGATTGGAAGCCATATTTAGACAGCACTTGGCTTACCACAGTAGAGGAAGCTGACCTAGCACAGAGGGCATGGGGCTGTGGGTATGTCCGGTATGGGTGTGGGTGCTGAGGTGGGTTCCTGGGTCCTACTCAGACGAGCGACCTTGGGTCTGTCACTTACCCACTGGGCGACGCCTCCTTCTATTGAAGGAATGATGAAGCACCCATCCAGGGCCACTATGAGATAATTCACCAGGGCCGAGCATGGTGGACTCTAGAACCCAGTCCCCACTGTCCAAGTAAATAGCCAGAGAGCGGGACTTTAAAAAACCGTCTCTGGAACTTCCGGATGTGTTGACTCGTGTGCCTGTAATGTCAGCACTGGGAAGACAGAGGCAGGAGTCTGAGGTCAGCCTGGGCCACACAGTGAGCTGCGGGCCAGCCAGCAAGCATTCCAAGTCTGGCGCAGTCTGGCGCAGTCTGCTCGGGTGTGAGTATTGACCCCATTTTCCTGATGGGAGAATCGAGTCAGAGATGTGGAAGGGGTTTTTTTTGTTTTTGTTTTGTTTGTTTGTTTGGTTTATTTATTTATTTATTTATTTATTTATTTATTTATTTGCCCGAGCACAGACAGCCATCAGAATGGTGCAGTGGCTTGGATATGAAATGTTTCCCCAGGGGTTCGAAGTGTTCAGAAGCTGGGCTCCCGGCCAGCTGTGCTGTTTGGGAAGGGTTTGGAAACACTGGGTGGCAGAGCCCCTGTGGGGGGAAAACGAACAGGATGTGGGTGCCTCTCCGAGGAAGCAACACGGGGAGAGGAGCGGGAGGTGTCATTCCCCGGGGCCCCAGGCACAGGTGAGGACCCCAAGCCGAGCACATTCAGAATCAGTCAGTATGCTTTGGCTTCATTCATTTATTCATTCACTCACTCACTCATTCATTCATTCACTCATTCATTCATTCACTTATTCCATGTATTGAGAACCTACCAGGACAAACACAGTATGGCAGAGGGCAAGGGCGGGTGTCCAAGGAGTGCCCAAGTGAGAAAACCTGACAGAGTCGAGGCATCCCCAGGAGATGGGACAGGACGGGGCTCGAGGAAGATCCTTCCAGGCACACAGAGGCGCACCTGCAAAGGCCCTGGGGCGGGAAAGATGGTGGCCCAGATGGAGAGACAGAATACAGCTGAGGAGGACGCCGAGTGCACGTGTGAAGGAGCCCCAGCCTCTCCGCCATGGGCAGCACAAAATCAGAAGAGTCAGCAGGGTCAGTGGGGGTCAGCAGGGGTCAGCAGGGCACTTTAGGACAAAACAACTAGCCGGGGTTTCGTGCCAATGGCAGAAGGGAGCCACAGACAGGAGAAGCCAAGTCCCTGCTGCAGGGAGAATGGACCAGAGGGTCCTAGGTGGGAAGAAAGAATGTACGAGTGGCCACCGTGGGGCTCCGAGCCTGGGGCAGCGTGGGACTTCGCTTTATCCGCGCCTCGCTTTTTGTCATCTTAGCGTTCCTCGTGCACGGCCCCTGCTGTCTCAGCCCAGCCCTCTGGGTTAAATCTTTCTTGACTCTTGAGAATTTCATACCCATAGGTATGATGAACATATGATGAAATATGAACATAGCGACTACCTCCGCTCCTCCCTCCGCCTCCCCTCACAGCTCTCTCAACACAGAACCCTCCCAACCTCATGGTTTTTGTTTTTGTTTTTTTTTTTTAAACTAACCCACAAAGTCCGGCACATACTGCCTCTAGGGGCCTGGGGCATCCCTGGGAACATGGGAAGCCACACCCTCAGTGAAGAGCAACACTTCCCACACACAACTATCCACTTGCAATGACTCCTCAGTGTGCATGGACCTGGAGTTCATCAGCTTCATCTAGGATCCCACCCAGCCGGTCTGTTCCGGTCCTAACAGCTGCTGTGAGCTCCGGGCAGCAACAGCTGAAGTCACAACCCTCCCTACCCTCAAACACCTTTCCTCTTTTACTTCTCTTCTCACTGATCCCCGGGTGCCAATGTCCTGTTTGGGGCTGAGCACGCAGTCTCTCATCCTTAGCATCCATTTCTTGAAAAAAGAAAAGAGAATCGTGTATTAGTCAGGGTTCTCTAGAGTCACAGAACGTATGGGTAGTCTCTATATAGTTAGGGAATTTGTCGATGACTTACAACTTGTAGTCCAACTCCCCAGCAATGGTCAGCAGCAGCTGTGGATGGAAGTCCAAGGATCTAGCAGTTGCTCAGTCCCACGAGGAAAGCAGGCAAAGAAGAGTGAGTCTTCTTCCAATGTCTTTATGTAGGTCTCCAGCAGAGGGTGTGGCCCAGATTGAAGGCATGTGCCACCACGCCTTTAATCCCAGATGACCTTGAATTTGGAGATCTCCTTGTCTTAATCTTCTGGAATTCATAGTCACTATGCTTTAAGATCTCCATACCAAGATCCAGGTCAGAACTTGTATCTCCAGATACAAGATACAGCCTCCAGATTAGGGTCATAGGTGAGCCTTCCAATTCTGGATTGTAGTTCATTCCAGATACAGTCAAGTTGACGACCAGGAATCGTAGCCAGTTTCTCATGACCCCCCTTCCCAGCACCCATAGAACTTGCTCACGAGCAAAGCCTCCCTTCCCCATGAACCCCATGAATGGAAGACTCATCCTAACAAGCCCGAGTAGGAAGCAGTCAGGAGGCTCCTGGCAAATCTTCATTGGCTGACCATCATCGCAACTTAAGATTCGGGCCGTTGACCTAAAAGATTTTCAAATAGTTGAGTCATCTGAAACAATGGTGGGCAGTGGGCTCTGGGGACATCAAAGAGCATGTAAAAAGCCACTCAGAACCTCTATGAAATAGGAGCACCCACCCACTCTCCAGATGGGAAACTGAGTCTCAGGACGGTTGGGCAACTCACCCAAGAAGAGATTCTGAGCTTGTGATGGAGAGAAGCTTCCCTGCATGCCCACTGGGGCATCAGACCCCAGGCTCTCCCCAGGGACAGGCAGAGTCTCAGGGAGGCGCTAGAGTACACAGGCGGGAAAGCTAACAGGAATAAGCGCCACACAGCTGGTGTGTGTATATGAGGGTGGGGGCGGGGTCCTCCGGTGTCCCTGTTGGATGCAGATCTTCCAATGTTTTAGGGTCACCCAGAGTCCTTTCTGTGACCCTCTACTCGCCCTCTGTAAGTAACCTAAGAAACCAGCTCCGTAGGGTGAACTTGGACGAGGCCGTGCTTTGTCAGTGGGAACCCAGGAAGTAAATGATGTGTATATCTCCCTAGGGAGGACTTGTCACACCTATCACGTCGAGGCACTCACAGAGACTCTGAGTGTTACCCACAGTTTCTGGGGCAACAGCTCTGCTGAGGTCCCTTGAACAACCATCAGCTCCCCAGCATTTGCTGAGGATCTGTAACAATTCCTCTACACACAGGCAGGAGAATTTCAGAAACTTTACAAAAAGACCTCCCCCCCCCACACACACACACAGTCACCAACCACACACCTCACTGGATGCTTCAGACGCTTGCCTTTCTGCATGGCTTGCAGCCTGAAGGGCCCTTTATCTTCCAGGGAGCAGGGAAAGCCTGCCATCCGTGGGGGGGGGGGGGGGGAGCAGGCGACAAAGGCGTCTGCCAGTCCCTAGCTGTTGCCATGCTCACTGAAGCAGCCGGGAGGTGTGTGTGTGGGAGACTGACTCTGCCCCTCCCCCCCCCGCCCCTTTGCCCCTCCCCCCCCCGCCCCTTTGCCAGACTGGGCTCAGGTTCTCAACCCTCAGGGTTGCTTTAATTTACTTCCACACGCACCAGCAGTTCCCAGCCACCGCGCGGAGTCACTCAAGGCTGGCTGTCACTCGTCAGGAGTGCGAAGAAATAATGTCAGCTGCGTCGTCCCCCCTCTCGTCCACAGGAGATGTGTTCCAAGACACACGCATAGCTGGCCTCCTTGTGCTTGCAGTACCGCGAGGGGCCAAAAGAGGGCGCTGCATCTCTAGAACTGGAGCTCCAGAGGGCTGAAAGCCACGCTGGATTTTGAATCTGGGTCTTCTGGAGCTCTTAATTCAAGACGGCTGAAGATGAGGAGATTGCCCGACATCTTGTGGTGACGTAAAGCTATCCACAAGAGACACCAGTTAACACACTGTGCTTCAAGAAAGGGAAGCGTCTTCCTTTGTTTTAAGATTTATTCATATATATATATGAATAAATAAATATAAATATAAAATATATATATATTATATACTGTAGCTGTCTTCAGACACTCCAGAAGAGGGAGTCAGATCTCGTTTACGGATGGTTGTAAGCCACCATGTGGTTGCCGGGATTTAAACTCAGGACCTTCGGAAGAGCAGTCGGTGCTCTTAACCACTGAGCCATCTCTCCCTTAAGATTTATTTTTATTTTATGTGTTTGGGTCTCATGCCTGGCATGCATATCGGGCCTCCTTGTGCGTGCTGTACCTCAGGCAGCCAAAAGAGGGCACCACAACTCTAGAACTGGATCTCCAGAGGGCTGAGAGCCACATTCTCGGGTGCTGGATTTTGAACTTGGGTCTTCTGGAAGAGCAGCCAAGGCTCTTAACCAGTCTTTCCAGCCCCCAAAAGAATGATTCCGGCCCCAGGAGGATGCCATAAGACTTTAATCACCCTACTCAAATTGTGTACAACAACGTGTATGAGTTATTGTTGAAACTTCCTACGTGATACCCGCAGCCCTGTTGAGCGCAGGTCAGTGAAACTGTCATACAGAGAAAGTTCCTAGAGGGGACAGTGCACCGGGTAAAGACTAGAGTCAGAAAATTACCCACTTAAAAAAGTAAACGAGCCCATCTGAGTTCACCTCCGAGGATACTATTTCCAGTGTGCATAACGGCTACGGGGCTTGCCTAGGTCACACACAGCCTGTTAGCCACAGGGGAGAGGACCAGGGTTCTATCTGAGGAGAACCTTGACTGATCTCACCTATCCCAGGCACCAAGCCACCACGGTGACATCTTTCTGTAAAAGATCTCACAAGCAGCCCAGATCCTTTCTGAGGGCTCCTCAAAATCCAGCAGAATACATATCTGAATTTTCATTGCCTACCCGGTAATAGGAATATAACTTATGACTGCTGGCACGCCAGGCTTCAACAGCCTCCATAAATCTGGCCCTCTGATCGAATCCACGTGCATCTCAGCAGAGCCGGGCAGGGAAGGAACTGGAGCAAGAGCTGAGGCTTTTTTGGGTTAATCACAGTCGGAATATTAACCATGCATCCTGCTGATTTCCTCGTGAATAGATTCAGAGGTCCCAAGCATGCAGGCCTGACTCTGCTCACACAGTCAGAACAGCAAGAGTCCAGAGGACGGGGCTCGGAAAGCGTCCTGAATGTGGGGCAGGACCAAGATTCATTTCCTCTGAGAAAAGCAATGTTTCAAACACTCCGGGGGAGGGGGGGAGAGGGAGGGGCTTGAATCACCCGGGATGTATGGAGGTGGGGAGGAGCAAACCGCAGTTTGGTTTCTCACTTCCAAAACAGGCTTACAATTTTCAATGAATGCTTGAAGGATTTTCTGCCTTATACCTTCGTTTCTTCCTTCCGTCCTTTTTCTCTTCCTTCCTCCTTTCTTTTTTTCTTTTTAAAAAAAGCAACATGCCAGTCTGTGATGGGCTTTATTGGGTAAAGGAGGTTGGACACTAGTGGAGAAGGAAATAGAAATGGTAAAACTGAAGATGAAGATTTAGAAAGTCTCAAGTGATTCCCTGGCATTCCAAGGTCATCCTCTAAGACAACAGACACCATCTTGCCCCAGTGCTGCCGCTGTTCTTTACAGAGCCCCCGCGGCAAGCTCCTCCTCTAACATGACAGCTCTGAGGGGGTGGGGCACCAAAGATCCCCATTTCCCAGGTATGGAGACAGAGCATAACCCCATCCCTTTCCTTTCTCTCTTTTAAACTCATGGACTTTCCTCTTCAGTCCCTAAGTAGCTGGGACTACAGGTATACCCTTTCCACACAGGTATTTCCTCAAGGACTGAGGTGCCCAGAGGGCCAGCTCATCTTTTTAATTATTGTTGGTGCATCTTCTGCCTCGCAAGGAGCGTCGTGGATACGAAGTGTCCAACCAACGGCCAAGCAAACACAACGGTTGTTGCGTTGGTGCCTTCTTGAGCCGGATCTACAGCTTGTGCCTCGGAGTTCACCAGTGAACTGGGTCTTTGAGCTCTGATCTCTTTGCAAAGGAGAGGGGACATGGCTTGGTTAGTGACCTGGGTGAACTTCCGTTTATTTCCACGTGGTTCCCCTGTTTCAGTGAACAGAATGGAATACCCACGGCTCGGTTCACACAAGATGACCCCAGGCACCGCTGCCTCTCCCCTCCCCCAGCCCCTCACAGCCACACAACTGTGTGAAGGGATCTATCTCTTCCTCCCAAATAATGTGAGTATGTGGACATGTGTGTATAATGTGTGGAGTGTGAGTGTGTAGACATGTGTGTTATAATGTGGAGTATGTGTGTGGAGTGTGAGTATGTAGACATGTGTGTATAATGTGGAGTATGTGTGTGGAGTGTGAGTGTGTAGACATGTGTTATAATGTGGAGTATGTGTGTGGAGTGTGAGTGTGTAGACATGTGTGTATAATGTGGAGTATGTGTGTGGAGGGTGAGTGTGTAGACATGTATGTGTAATGTATGTGGACATGTGTGTGGAGTGTGAGTGTGTGAACATGTGTACCCCTAACTCAGAGGAGGACATCAGGAGTCCTGATCCATCCTTGTCTGGCTTTGAGTCAGGGTCTCTTACGTCTCCTCCCCCACAGCTCTGGACTGTAGATGAGCACCCAGCCCTCCCCACCCCCGGCTTCTCACAAGGATGCTGAGGATTCAAACTCAGGTCGTCAGGCTTGTGCACCAGGCGCTCTTGTCTGCTGAGTCATCCTCCCAGCACTGACATGTTTTTAAGACACTCTCTAAGAGTTCCTTTTATTTCAGATAGGTCTTCTTTGATTTCGCAAATACCCATCTCCACCAGCAGCTGTATTCTTGTTCCCTCCATGGTGTCTTTTGATCATTATTAACAGTGATGGCTGTTTTCCAAGTTTCCAACATTCCCCTTTAGTTAACACTTCGGTGCGGTGTTTAACATTCTTTGTTGACTGCAGGAACACGGTGCAGACCTCCGCTGTGTTTGCCTAAAAGCTTCCCTTTGTGTCTTCACGTGTAGACATGTAATCACTAGGAATTGACTTTTGTGGCTGGTGTGAGGCAGAGCTCAGAATGTTCCAGCCCCAGCCCCACCCCATGCCAATAACCACTCAAGCCAGCACCAGCCTTTTGTACAAGCTCCTTTCTCCCTGATTGCCCTGATACCTTTATGGTGCATCTGGCAGATGCATTCGGGTGAGTCGGTTTCTGACCTCTTTGCTCCTGCTAGGCTGGGCCACGTGAGCCTGTCTTTAGGAAGGTCTGTTTGGGGCTGGAGAGATGGCTCAGCGGTTAAGAGCACTGACTGCTCTTCCTAAGGTCCTGAGTTCAAATCCCAGCAAACACATGGTGGCTCACAACCATCTGTAATGAGATCTAACACCCTCTTCTGGGTTGTCTGAAGAGAGCCACAGTGTACTTACATATAATAAATAAATCTTAAAAAAAAAAAAAGAAGAAGGTCCGTTTGGAAGGGAGAAGAACCACCACTGAATCTGCTATGTCACAGACACAGCCCTGGTCAGAGAAAGGCAAAGAAAGCCACCCAGCCTCCAGAGGCAGCTGTTCAGTGGCCTACAACCTTCCTAATTCAAGCTTCAGGGTCTAGACATCTCTGGTGTTGACCGTGGGGCCTCCCAGGGGCAGTCCAGTATACAGCGGGCACTGTGCATCCTTGGCAATGCAGGCTTAAAAGTTCATCCTCTGCACCTTCCACGGGGGCTGAGTGCAAAGCCCTCGACTCCACGTCTGTCTCCCCTGCAGCTAGCTTCTCCCCGCAGAAGCGGTGAAATACAAGGTCTCGCTGTAGCGATCTCCACCCCGCTCACTGCCGTTTAAAATATGAGACACTGCATCATAGTGTGGAGGCTCAAAATTACCTCGAAGTAATCATTTCCTAGAGGGCTGGTAGTAAACATTCTGTCACAGGACTATAGATTTTCTCCTGTCTCCATCCATCACCCCCCTGGGAGATATTAGGGGGAATGAACAGAGCCTGGGAGTATCCGCACAAGCGTTCATGGCTTCCAGGTCCCTGCCAAGGGAGGTATGCTTGGTGGCCTGTGGCAGACTGGCTCATGGCAGGTGGGGTCCTTCTGTCAAGGGGCAAGAGATGCGAGTTTGAGTGCTGGGTGGTCTGTTGGGCTAGCCTTGGACACCTGAGACCAAACCAGCCCCCTTGGGAGCTGCCGTTGGACGCTGCTTGCCTATTTGTCTTTCTTGTGAGTCGACTTAATAATCTTTAGTCTCCGCAGGACAGAGTTGCTGTATTAGCGTGCTAACACTGTTTCGGCAGCGGAGGAAAGGGAAGCTTGAAGATGTTGGGTGTCTTGTAGCAGAACAGGCTTTTTTTGGATCTGGTATGTCCTATTTCTAGGGGTCGAGAGCTATCTCACAGCACACAGCTATAGGCTTAGATCTTTCTCAGAACCACACTTCCTCCCCACCCCCACCCCCACCCCACTGTCCAAAGGTTGGGGAGAAAAGATGGTAAATAGAACAAGGGGTATGGACCTGTTTAGAAAGTAGTTATTCGGGGGCTATTCCAATCTCCGTTGTCAGGATACCAACAATCCAGTTTAGTGGTGTCAGGATACCAAGAGTCCAGCTCATAAGTGTCACCAAACATGAGTCAGTAATGGCAGCACCATCCAGCAGAAACCGCTAAGCCTCTGCCAAATCGTCTTGAGTCAGCAGGAACGACCAGGACCAGCCAGGATGTCAGGAGTTCTCTGTCACTCCTCTCTCAGTGAAGTAAAGATCAGTAAGGAAGATGTGAGATCAACGAAGCGTCGCACAGCTAGCGACGTAAGCTCCCTGCCACACTCTGTCTCTGAACATCATGTGTCCTCTCACGGGTCTTGCCTCAGCAAAGCACACACACGTTTGCATCCCATGACACCACCAGAAGCTTTCACTTCACACAGCTTCTCTCAAAACACCCAGCTCTGTGCAGGCCACCGGCTCTCTTCCTCACTGAACACTGAAGACCATTTGTCTGCATGGTACAGACAAAGATGGAGGCTCCGGGTGGTGCAGATGCCCAGTCAGGTTCAGCAAGAAGATGCTGGACTGTCTACTTTCTGTTGTATAAATGCTCTACCAAAACAACCTGAGGGGAAAGAGGCTCTTTGGCGTATGCTTCCAGGTCAAAGTTCATCATTAGGGGAAATCAGGGCAGGAACTCAGGCAGGAGCTTGAAGTAGAGGGGGATGCTTGCTGGCTTGGTCACTGGTTCACAGGCACGGAGAGAGTGGTGGATGCAGGGGATGGGATGCAGGACAGAGTCATCTTCCTGCACTTCCTCCCATAGTCACTGTCTGAGGGCAGCCGCATGTCGAAGTTCGACAAAGAAGCAAGGAGTTTAGGCTCCTCCCACAGCAAGCACTGTCAGGTCACATGGGCAAGAGCTGGTGCCTAGGATGTTGCAGAGGAGAGGAAAGCTGGGTGGACGACCTAACCAATGAGGTTGTTAGGCGTGTGTGTGTCTGTGTGTCTGTGTCTGTATACGTGTGTGTATCTCTGTGTATGTGTTTATGTATATATGTGTGTGGATATGTTTGCGTGTCTATGTGTGTGAGTGTGTGTTTGTGTGAGTGTATCTGTGAGTATAAGCCTGAGTATGTCTCTGTGCACGTGTCTGTATGTATGTGTGTGTAAATGGGTTTCTGTGTGAGTGTGTGTGCGTGCATGAGTGTGTGTGAGTGTATAAATGTGTGGGTATGTTAGTGTGTGTGTGAGTGTGTTTGTGTGTATGTTAGTGTGTGTGGGTATGTTAGTGTGTGTGTATGAGTGTGTGAGTGTGTGTGTCTGTGAGTATATGCCTGTATGTGTTTCTGTGCATGTGTCTCTATGTAT
Source organism: Tokudaia muenninki (assembly GCA_036184385.1). Classification (NCBI taxonomy): domain Eukaryota; kingdom Metazoa; phylum Chordata; class Mammalia; order Rodentia; family Muridae; genus Tokudaia; species Tokudaia muenninki. The sequence goes on from BTHS01000017.1 coordinate 3,472,219, forward strand.
GTGTGTGTGAGTGGGTTTCTTTGTGAGTGTGTGTCCGTGTCTATGTCTGTGAGTATATGCCTATATGCATTTCTGTGCTCCTATCTCTATGTATGTGTGTGTGAGTGTGTGTCTGTGTGTGTGTCTGTGAGTATATGCCTGTGTGTGGCTCTGTGTACATGTCTCTAAGTATGTGTATGTGAATGTGTGCGTGTCTGTGAGTATATGCCTGTATGCGTTTCTGTGCACATATCTCTACATATGTGTGTGTGAGTGTGTGTCTGTGTGTGTGTCTGTGAGTAT
>BTHS01000017.1:3477500-3482500 GCA_036184385.1 Tokudaia muenninki
AGGTCAGGGTGTCTCAGGCTGGATGCACAATGCTATTAGGCTCTGTTCCTTCCTGTAGTGGCTATTCCTGGTTGTCAGCTTGACTGTATCTGGAATGAACTACAATCCAGAATTGGAAGGCTCACCTGTGATCCTGATCTGGAGGCTGAGAGATACAAGTTTCTGACCTGGATCTTGGCGTGGAGATCTCGAAGCATAGTGGCTATGAATTCCAGAAGATTAAGATTAGGGGATCTCTGAGTTCAAGGTCATTTGGAATTAAAGGTGTGGTGGCACACGCCTTTAATCTGGGCCACACCCTCTGCTGGAGACCTATATAAGGACACTGGAAGAAGGAAGATTCACTCTGGCTTTTCCTGGCCTGCCTCGTGGGACTGAGCAACAGCTAGGTCCTTGGACTTCCATCCACAATTAGTGCTGACTATTGTTGGGGAGTTGGACTACAGACTGTAAGTCATCATCAAATTCCCTAACTATATACGTTCTGTGACTCTAGAGAACCCTGACTAATACACTTCCTCTGCATTCCATCTTGAAAAGAAGGGAGCCTCATGCCTGATGGGCCTCTATTCATTGAGATTCAGTGACCACCAAGCCTGGAAATAGCCCAGGGGTCTTGAAAGCACTGTGAGGGTTGAGATGTAAATGCCTGGACTGATTAATGTTCATATGTACTAATTAGTTTACATTAATTATATAACACATTAATTAATAATTATATAATATGACTTATTAATAACAATAACTTGAAGCAACTTACATCATCTCACCCATCAGTTTTTCCTTCTGTTAAATGGGGATAAAAACCACACACTCACAGAATAGTGGGTATTAAATAGGCTACACGATGGCCAATCTCCATTGTCAACTTGACTGGACTCAGAACCATGTCACTCAGAAGGGTATCTGTGAAGGACCGATGCCTTCTCAGAACCCAAAAGATGATATCAAATATCAGTGAGATCCCCCCTTGGAGTAGCCAAGAATTTTCCAGACTTCTCTTCCAACCACGCCCCTGTCCGAAAGCAAACCCTCCATTAGTGCTCGGTTGTATGCCTAACGTTTGCCGCTCTCTGGAGTCTGCCTAGAGGTGTTTGGCAGGATGTGGTTCGGGAGACCATGGGAAGCCCAATTTATTCTCTGCGCTGTGACAAAGTGCTGTGAGTGGCTGCCGCATGGAATAGAAGACACGTGTTAGAGAGTTGGAACAGCTAAACCCAGACCAATCTAATGTCGGATTTAGGTTAGATGTTGCCCTGCAGGCAGTGGGGAGCCATGGAAGGCTTCGGAGCGATAGACTGCTGTGAGCTCTGAGTTACCCCATGCTGGATCCTTACTGATGACTGGACAATGAAAGCAGCTTCCCCGTGTATATCCAGGATTCTGCTTCATGCTTCCCTTGGTCATGGCGCTTAGCCCTGGGAAACTGCCCGTGCTCTGGAAGTCCTGAAGGGAACAATGGCTGCCGAGTCCCTTAAGACTCCGTACAAACCTCAATTAAGAAACAACAGAGCAAATGGACTTGACGAGGCTCCAAACTCCACAGCTCACGGCTGTCAATTGTATTCCCCAGCCAAATCCCTCCTCAGTTTAGCAGATCGCTCAAGTAAATCCGTTAATCCCTTGTGCCTGGGTAGCCGATGCAGGGACCAGGGACAGCTTGTATAGAAAGAGCATTATTAGCTCTAAAGGATGGTGTGGCCCTTTTGTAACTGGGTCACAATGTTTCCAAGGGATGGAGAAAGTGTCTGTGGCATTGAGCTGTGCAGAAACGGCTATTCGTGGCTTCTCTCTTCTAGCTGGAAGCCGTGTTGTCCAGCCGGGACCTCCAAGGTCCTTCGGTGATGGTGTCACACCTCTGGGACTGTTAGAGAACCCTGGTTGGCCAGCATCTGTGCTCAGCCTCCTCCACGATTCCACTTCACATCAGAACCGTCTTTCTTGTCAACCGGAAGCCAGCACCATCTTGGCAGCCCTCTCTACCGAGTACTATTGTATTGGGTAACTTTTGCTACTGTCAGGAGATACCGGAGGTGAGGCACTTAGGATGAAAAGAGACTGTTTGGTCCTGGAAAGACTGGATATAGGGGAATGCCAGGACAGAGAAGCAAGAGGGGGTTGAATGGGGAAAAGTGGGAGGGAAGGGGGCTTATGGGACTTTCGGAGAGGGAGGAAACGGGAAAGGGGAAATGATTTGGAATGTAAATAAAAAAAACTTAGAAAATAAATAAAAGAAAAGAGACTGATTTCACTCAAAAGTCTTGAAGACTCGAGGGTGTCATGGTGGTTGTGCATGCAGGGACATGTGTCACGCATCTCAAGACAGGAGGCCAGGGAGACCAAACCCACACAAGTCCTTTCCTTCTGACCTTCCACTATGTTGCATCTCTTAATGTCACCATAGAGGAGATTAAGCTGTAAATACACGAGCGCATGGGGAAAACCCAGGCCTTGTCCAAACCATGGTAGCTGTCAATCACCAAGCTTGCCTTGAGCCCTCCCCTCGAGCCCTCATGTTCCCTCCCTACACTTCAGCCCCACAACCACCATCTAGGCGATACTTTCGTCAAGGGCAGGAGTAGCTGCCCGGTTCTCTCTTCTCTTCCCCAGCCTTTCCAGCCTGGCTCTCACCTGAAGCTGGACTGGTATTTCGAGGGCTGGAATGTGACATGCCACCTGCTTGGTTCAGCCCTGAGACCCATGCCCTGCCTTCAAGGCTTCTCACAAGCTAGACATCCCAGTCCCCTGGTCTGGAAATGCCCTCCCCGCTGCACTCTAGACAGGTCCTCAGAAAATGAGGACCTGCTCAGCCTCGGGGCTCCAGCACACACACCCCTGTCTCTGCTGCCTCTGCTCATTTTCCTGCCCCTGTCACACAGGGGGCTGGTAAGTAAGGGTCATGTTTCCCGGGGAGGCTCCTCCAGGCTATAGACCTGAGAGATTGATGAACTTGCAGATGATGAGGCTTCCGGGGGCATTTATCGACATATAAATCAAAATCCAATTTCCGCGAGGGGAGATCCCGGCAGGCTTATGAAGTCGTCTCTCGCAGTTCCTCTCGTGATACAAAATGATTCTGTCTTCCACGCGGAGGGCCTGATTCTTGCACGTCGTCAGGCATTTTCCTGGGGTACGTCTGGTCCTCTGTTCACTCTGAGTACCTCCCACGGGCGTCCATTCAGGGGGTGATGCGGGTGACTCTGACTGCTGAGAGGGGACGAGACGTGGAATGTGCGGGATGCTTGCTGTGTCAGGGACATTTTTACAGTAGTCTGTACACCTCAGGGCAGTGACCCTGCGAAAGAAACGCAACTTAATGGTGGGGGTTTTTGTTTTTTTGTTTGTTTGTGGGGGAGAGGGAGGGAGGGAGGGAAGGGAAGAGAGGGAGAGAGGGAGAGAGCATGAGTGAGCAAGAGTGGGTGTGATCAAGAGAGCGAGAGAGAGAGAGAGAGAGAGAGAGAGAGAGAGAGAGAGAGAGAGAGAGAGAGAGATATCAGAGGTTGCCACTGAGCATTTTTCTCACCTGTTCTCCACCTTGTTTTCTGAGACAGGGTCTCTCACCAAACATGCAGCTTGCAACTTGCCCGCACCGGTGGGCCAAGGGGCTCCACAGACCCGCATGGCGTGTCTCTGCACTCCCAAGTGCTAGCGTTATAGATGTGCACCACTGTGTCCAGCCTCTTTGTGGGTTCTGGCGACCCAAACTCAGGCCCTTATGCTTCAGCAAGCATGTCACTGACTGAGCCATCTCCCCAGCCCGGTGACAGCCTATCAAAGACCCCAGCCGCAGCCGCGTGGCTGCCTTCCCACCCACTCCCCAGGAGGGACGGTATCTTTTCTGGCGTGGCAATGGACACACCTGGCCACTTACCCCAGGCTCTGTAATTAACTCTCCGTTTCAACGGTTCCAGGTGTGGACGGTTAATTAGACGCTTTGCTCGGGGTCACCTAAGGTTGGCATCAAAGTGTTGGCTGTGGTCTCACTTGAAACTTGACTGGAACGGACCTGTTTCAAGCTTGTCTCTATTCCTACAGGAGTGGACAAGGGAGGACCTTTATTTCTCTGACCTTTGTTTCTATTGGCCAGAGACCCTCAATTTATTGATTTGGGGATGATCCAACACAGCCACTGAGTTCTCCAAAGTCGAGGAGAGAGACTTTAAGCAAGACAGACATTCCAGCCTCTGGGATATTTGACAGAGATGCCACCATTCACTCATTTATTTTGACAGATACATTAGTTCGGACAGAGGTTACTTCCCATCTCTAAGAGAGAGGGAGAGGAGCCGCACAGACCTGAGCCAGGAGGCGAGGCAGGGGCCACCTTAGAGCCTGTTAGGGTCAGAGAGGTGAAGATGTTGAGCTGTTCGGCTGTCAATGCTGTGATTTTCTGTTGGCTGACCCCACCACCTGTGACACCCAGCACTTAACGTTAATTTAATGCCAGTCTGGATTCTTCACACCCCGTTATTAAGACAGAGAGGAGAAGGGAAGCGACTCTCCCCAAACCCAGAGGTTGTGACCCCAAGTGGGGAGTAGACCCTGGTGTGTGTAGAATGCACACCCCTGAGGACAGGCCCTTACAACTGGCATTCTCTGGTGGAGTCCCCAGTAGCCTCTGGGGGAAATATCACATAGACCATTGGTCACTCTCCTTGAGGTCACCCTTCACAAAGCAAGACCCCTCATGTGGCTTTATAAGTCTCACTGTTCTGCCTGCTTCTCAGCCACCAACCAGACCCGCAGGACTCCTCCGGATGTTGAATTCTGAACAAAGCATATTAACTCCTACGTGGCTGTCATGTGAGGCTGTGTGGGCTGTGCACTGCATAATGGATGCCTCACTTTGGTGAGCATTGTTCTCTTCCAGAACACCATCCCCAACTACCGTTTCCTTCCCACACATAAGCTTGGGGGGTGGGGTTCACTGTTTTGGGCCATAGACAAGTCCGTGTCACACACACACACACACACACACACACACACACACACACACACAC
>BTHS01000017.1:3485000-3567500 GCA_036184385.1 Tokudaia muenninki
GTAGGTGCCCCTGGAGGCCAGAAGACAGCATTGAGTCCCCTAGAACTGGAATGACAGATGTTTGTGAGCCACTTAATGTGGGTGCTGGGAGCTGAACGTGGGTCTTCTGCAAGAGCAGGAAGGGGGATAGCCAAGGAAGGGAGGGAGGGAGGAAGGAGGGCATGGAAGGGAAATGTGTTAGCATTGTTTTCCAATGACAGGGTATCTAAGGCAATTAACTTAAAAAAGGAAGGACTTATTTTGTCTCACAGTCTTAGTGGCCTCAGTCCACAGTCACTTGGCTACATTGTTCGTGGGTTTCTGGTGAGTTGGAAACATCATGTTGAAGGAGTGTGGCTGAGGGAAGCTACCCACCTTGTGGTAGACAGGGAGCAGAGAGAAAAAGGGTTGGACAAGGTGTTCCCTTCTGAGACAACCTCCTGAGGACCTGCTTCCTCCAGCTCACATCCCATGGGGTCCACCAGCTCTCAACCGTTCAGTCATTGGGAATTCACCAATAGAGTAATCCCATTAAGTAAGTCTATGTACTGGGGACCATAGCTTCCATGAAGGAGCCCTTCCTGGGGGACACTTACAATCAAAATCATAGTGGAAATGGAGCGGAGAGAAGGGGTGCAGAGGGGTGGGAGGGAAGAGATGCTCATTCCAGACATCAGGGTAAACATGACCATGCAATAATGTGAGCTATAGGATTGTAAGTAGAAATATGTGGCAGCCTCAGGGCAGGAAGCAGCTTCCAGGCAGGAGGAAACTAAATGGGTCAGTGGCCAGGAGAAGCTTCTGGGAGGCTCCCAGAGTGGCTTGTTTACAGGGGAGCTTGTTAACCCCTGGAAAATATGCAGACAGAGCTAATCTTCTTTGTGCAGACAATGAGAGGAGGGTTTTGCTAATTCGGTGCAGATACAGCCGGCTTCCTTCTTGTAGTTTGCAATGGAGGAGAAGCAGCAGATTGAGGCTCTGTCTAGAAGTGTGCATGGCACAAAGAAGGATCTAGAAAGGTCTGCTTACTGGTGGAGATCCTGCTCCATTACTGAGGAAGCTAGGCTCGGATGTTCCGTGGTATGACTTGGTATTTCCCTAAGTCAGCCTTGTTTAATGGTGTCACTGATGACCACATACCTACTTATGGCAGGGAGCAGTGAACCTAGAGATGGCTCACCCACAGACAGAATGACTTCTAGTTGACCCAGAGCTACTTAAGCGTGGACATGGTCCTCAGGCTTTCTGCATCTGTGAGTTCTCACCAGTGAAGTGGGGGGACATAGAACATAATTTATCAGGTGGTTGAGATCAAGAGTGAGACTCAACCCCTCTGTAGTGCTGGTGTGGACCTCAACAGTGACAGATGGGGGCCACTGAGGCCATCAGTTCATGGACTTTCCCACATTTATGCCATGTTAGCCCATCTCACTTCTGGCCATTTTCCAGAAAAATCGTGTGGTTGAAAATAACTTTCTTCCTCTGCCCTGGAAATGGAAACAGATCCTCCAGCTCTTGCCACAGATCCCAAGTCACAGAATGTAGACAATGCTGGTCAAAGCCTCTGCTTTATCCCACTTCATCTGTTGGTTCATCCTGATATCCATGTGTCCATCCATCCATCCATTCATCATCCATCCATCCATCCATCCATCCACCCACCCACCCACCCACCCATCCATCCAACCATCCATCCATCCACCCACCCACCCACCCACTCATCCATCCATCCATCCATCCATCCATCCATCCACCCACCCACCTATCCATCCATCCATCCACCCATCCACCCACCCACTCATCCATCCATCCACCCATCCACCCACCCACTCATCCATCCATCCATCCATCCACCCACCCACTCATACATCCATCTACCCACCCACCTATCCATCCATCCATCCATCATCCATCCATCCATCCATCCATCCATCCATCCATCCATCCACCCATCCACCCACCCACCCACCCATCCATCCATCCATCCATCCACCCACCCACCCACTCATCCATCCAACCATCTATCCATCCATCCACCCATGTTTTCACATATCTTCCCACAAATTCATCTACCCACCCATCCATCCATCCATCCGTCCGTCCGTCCGTCCATCCATCCAACCATCCATCCATCCATCCACTTACCACCTTCAGACTGTGAAAGTCACAGAGGTGAGAAACAGCCCCTGCTTGCAGCCATCTTGTCTAACATTGGAGAGGAGAATGTAGGAGTGAGGAGGAGTATCAAAGAAGTTGCCCAACACTTTCAGATCCAAGGTGCAATTTCCCCACCCAGCCTGGGAGTCAGGAGAAGAAACTGGCACCCAAGCTAAGTAAAAACCTAAAATAAAATAAAATAAAATAAAATAAAATAAAATGGCGTGTCCCAACAAAAGCTGGACAGTCAGACGATTCCAATTCAAGAACACCTGGACTGGGCAGTCATGGAGAACTGCAGGAAAGAGGGGGTACAGTCTGCAGGGGGCACATGCATACCATGAAACTGTCTGAAGAAACCCTTTTAAGGGCAATGGGGAACCACTGGGAGCTAGCTGGGAAAGATAGTCTGGTAGTTTGGAGAGATCATATTGACTGCCTTGAGGAATTCGGTTAGAGCTTACGAGACTGACTGAGCTGATGTAGATGTTCCAGGCTGGATGGCAGCAGAATGTAAGTTGTTTGAGCTACGTTTATAAGGCGTGAGCAACAGTGTATGGAAGCTGCCTCGGGGAGAAGAGGCAGCTGGATGTCCACCATGATGGTGAGCGGCTGGGAGGTGGAACAGTGTCATGGTACACGGAGTCTGTGGAATGGAGGTGTTTGTTTGTGAGCTAGCCCATCCATTCCCAGGTCATACCCCTTTCTAGGGCACCCTAAAGACCTTTGTTGATTTGGCCAGTTCTCACAGGGGTTTGAACCAGGGTGACAATTATTCCAGGAAGTGAGTTGTCCCTTGGGACAATTTTTCTGCACAGTTTTCAAACCCAATACAAGAGTTACTCATTCCCCTCTTCAGGTTATGGTTATGCTGATCTATGTAAACTTACATTCTCGTGTTGGGGTCTGTTGTTTTCCCACAAGGAACTAAATCCTCCTGAGCTCCAGGGAATGCCACGGTAACAAGAAGACTGTATCGGTTAGAACACTGTGTAACGAAAGAGCCCAGTGCCTTAAGATATTAACCATTTATTTGGCTATTGGTAATCAAAGCTGGGCTCAGGTGGGTAATTCTGCCCTCTGAATCCCTGCATCTGTGTTCAGGTACAGATTGGTTCCTATCCTGATTTTCATGGATTTTCAGGCCTCTATTGGCGGGGTAGCTGCTTTGAGCTGTCTGGTCCACAGGTCTCTCCTTCTTCTGGAGGCTTGTCACTGTTCAAGTGATAGCCAAGAATGTTTCCCTAAGAGGATGCAAAGTGTCCACAGACTCTTGAAGCTGACTCCAGGAACTGACACGATACCGATTCTGCCACATTCTGATGCCCAAAGATAGTCACAAGGTTAAGCCAGATTTGGGTAGTGCTAAGACCATAGCAGCTGGCTCCGTATGGATGGGTCTGGGCAGGGGTTGGGTAGGGTGGGGTGGAAGTAGGGGTGTGGCTGGGCTGGGGGACAAGGGCAGGGTTAGGTGAAGTGGAGTGGGGTGAAGGTAGGGATGGGGCCAGGCTTGAGGCAAGGGCAGGGGTGGGGTGGAGGTGGGGATGCAGCTGGGCTGGGCTTGGGGCAGGGGCAGAGGTGGGGTGGAGGTAGGGATGAGGCCATGCTGGGGGACAGGGGCTCAGAAGGAAGAAGAATTGAACCAATTTTGTCTTTGACCCCAGAGACCCGTGCACTCCCCATCTTATCAGGAAAAAAAGAATCACACACGAGGGCTTTGAGTGGCCGGGTGAGGGGCAGGAACTTCTTTCTGACATTCATAGCTGACCAGGAGTCCCACAGAGACCTCCTCTGTATCATGAGGAAATTTGCCGGCTTAGTCAGCTTTAGCTATTATTTTAACTTCCTCACGGAGGCTGTGTTCTCTCTTCATCTCCGGGATGGGATCCTCTGCGCAGATGTCAAGAAGTGAAGCGTCAGCTGAGTTCACTGCGGCCTGAGGAGACAGCTGCTCCCCCAGCCCACACAGTCGCCTTTGGCAGGGCTGTTCTGAACTATTAATAAGCTGTCTCCTCTGCACTCTCTCCTGAAGGAATCGATCAGCTTGGCTCTATCACACCCAGCCCCACCCCACCAGGCTGGGGAGAAGGACCTCAGATGTCACTAACTTGGAGGAAAAGACCCTGGGTCCATTTTCCACAGGAAAGCTCACCTTGCTTCTTTGGCGATGTTTTGAGAAAAGAAAAGCTAGTGTGTGCTTTCTAAATGCCCATAGCCTCGATGTCTCTGCTAAGACATTAGCGGCGGAGGAGAATGGCTCTGGGGGCTGACTGCTAAGTGTGTAGAGAGAGGCAAAGAACTTCCAAGAACTTAAGTGAGAAGCTGGGGCCAACTTGATTCTAAGTTAGGCTTAGGGAATTGCTTTTGTTGAAAACCTTCACTGCACATAAGGAACAGCAATGGCCACCCCCTTCCACAGACAGAGAAGACAGGACAGGAGAAGTTACAGAATGGCCGCGGCAGCCTTCCACTCTGTATGCCAGATACCAAGCTTGGCACTGGGGCTGCAGAAAAGGAAACAGCATAGAGTTGGGCTCTTAGGAGTTCACAGTCTGGACGGAGGCAGGGTGAGTCAGGAGACAGCAGATAGTGGTTCTTTACATAGAAGAGCAAGGGGCTCAGAGGACACCAGGAGTATTGTTTGAGGGTCTAGGCTGGGTCTGGACTGGGTACGCCTGAATCCCTGATACCAAGCTCTGAGCAGGGTCTCATTCTGGTATCCTGGATGGATAAGATGTATCTACAGGGCTCATTTCAGGAGCATCAGCCTTCCACAAACATCCCGTACGCTTTTACGCATGTGTGCGATTACGCCGTGTTTTCTGTCTAGAATCTTACTCTCTCCGTTGGTCCTCCTGGAAAACTTTTACAAACTGTTCAAGACTTGAGTCCCAATACCCTGTGCAGGGTATTTGAGGAGTCCATGCAGTCTACTGAGTTGGTCTTATCCTTGCTCCAGAATATCTCTGCTTGATGTGGAGCAAATGGATACTTTGTTGTAATTATTCAATGGTTGTTTCCAATCTCTTTTGTGGAACGGTATCCAGGTGTTAGGAATCTGTGTGGCTGTGCCTGACCTGCAACAGCAGTTCAGTAAGCAATCACCACTGGATAAGACAGTGTGCTGTGCTAAGGACCATAGGTCAGGCACTCGGAGAGGATGCCCAGGTTCCCAGCTCAGAGAACAGAGAGTGTGTGGGCCCAGCAGGGAATTCCAGAGGAGAGACATTGGAGTCATGTTCCTTCTGCTGCTGGGAAAGCAACCCTGGTTTCTTGTCTTGGGGTCAGAGGGAGGCCAGGGCTGCATGTGTCTGAGAGCAAAATGATACAGACAGTCTCATAGATCCTTAACTGAAAGATACTAGAGTCTAACCCTCAGCCATGCACATCTGATGGTTGCACAGGCGAGAATCTCATGAGTTCCACCTTCAGAAATATTTCCAGAATTCTGATGCATCTCACCAGCGACTCTGAAGATGTCACCCTGGTCCTGGCCTCCTTCATGTCCTGACCGCGTGATGGTAACAATCCTATAGCTGAAGTCTCTGCTTCAGCCAAGTCTTCCGCATCCAGTTTGTCCCTTCTGGGGGACTCTAAACCCAGCAGCTAGAATGATCTTGTGAAAATCTTGCCACACTTATGCTACAACCCAACCTGTGCTTTCCATGGTGTTGAAAGACAACGCGTGTTCTTGTCATAGCTCCCGGGGCCTTTCTGTCTTTCACCCTGGACAGCTCCATCCTTTTCTGTTTGTCCTTCACAGACCTTATGGTGTTCTTCTGTTATGCCAAGCATACTCCTGGCCTGGGGGCCCTTGTGCCTGCTACACTTGCTGAACAGGCCACCTCCCTGACCCCAGATAGATGTCCACAAGGCTCCTTCCCTCATCTCCTCTTAGGTCTTTGCTCAAATGTTATCCTATCAAACAGGTCTCCCACAAGCATCCTACGTAAACTAGCATGTGCCACAACCCCAAGACCTTCCTGACATCTTATTCTGCCTGGTTGCCTCGTAACACTTTATCACCAGTGACATGTTTTATTTATAAATATGTTCTGTCCATCTTTCCCTGCCAGGTTGAAGACAGGAGCAGCTGGGCCATGTCTGCCCACTGATTGACCTTCCATGCCTGAAACAGCTGCTGGCTTTCCATGAGTGATGAATGAAGAAATGCACGCAAGAGGGAGTGTGATTCTTGAGACACCAAACATCCCTATGATGGAGATAGAGCATGATTGTCCTGTTCAGGGTGAGGCCTTGCATGCTTGGGGTGGGTGGGGTTTGATGAAACTGTTTTCCTACTGAAGAGCGAGTTGGGTAGCCAGGACTGTAGAGAGTGACTCTTTCAGACAGGCTGAGATAGTCAGCAGAAACTCAAAAGGAATGACCACACTTTACAGAGGCCAAGAAGGAGAGGAGTCAGGAAGTGAGGTTAGTGGGAGTTGTCTAGCAAGGTGTGACTTCTGGTGAGTGTTTACAACCAATATTCTGTCTGTAGGAACTGTATAAGCCAGTTTACACAGTCAGTCTTGTTCTGTGGACCAACTGCATCCAGTGTGGCTAAGGGAGTGTGAGACTGGCTAAAGGGAAACACCAGCTCGCTGGGTCCTGGAAAACAGGACAGCCATTGTCTTCGGGACATCTGGTAGACCTCACACACACACACACACACACACACACACACACACACACACACACACACACACACAGTGCCATGGGAGGGTCGTACAGAATCCTACTGGGGAAACAGACTGGGGTTCTCATGGGTTTAGGTCTAGAAGGAAGGATCTTACCTGGATGGGTCCACAAACCCCCCAAAAATTAAGGATCTTGAGAGGGAAATTTCCAGAAAGGCAGAATGTGGTATAAGGCTGGGACAGAGCCTTGATCCCAAGGTCTCTCTTCTCCCCCCTCTCTCTCTCTGTCTCTGTCTCTGTCTCTGTCTCTTTCTCTCCCCTAGCTGATTCGAGGAAGACACCCATTTCTCCATAGCAGCTCAGCTGCTTGGCTCCATCTCCATCGTCAACCCGTAGCATCTGTGAGTCTCAACTATATCATTCTTAAAAAGACAATCTGATTGGTCCATCAGTGCTCAGCTGCACATGCCTGCCCCAATCAATCACCAGTGGCATGGGGAGGGGAAGGATATAAGACAGTGTGAAGTGGCTCTCCTGCAAGAGGAGGTGGAGGGCAGTGGGAGGACATGCTCCAGTGTCTAGTATGGTGCTAGCTGATGCAGGAGAGAGGGCCTTTCACCCTGGGCATCTCAGCATCCGGGTCTGTATCCATCGAGGCCATGCACACATAAGCTCTGCCCTCCTCAGATCCTATTGGAAGCAGGACCACAGGCTACTGATAGTGCCTTGGGGCCTTGTAAGTCATGTCAGTCACTGGCTATCAAATCTTGCTTTCTTCTTGTTGGATGACAGGTCTCCAGGAAGTGGAGACATTCTGCCTGTGGATAGGATGGCACGAGGAGCAGGCTGCCTGCTGACGTCAGAGCATGTGGCGTTCATTTAAAAATGGGGAAACCTGGGTCTGCAGGATGACCACGTGGGTAAAGAACCCTGCTGCAAAAGCTTATGACCTGAGCTAGAGATCAAGGACTCACATGGTAGAGAAAGTTAACTTCCCAAAATTATTGTCTGGCGTCTACACATATTTATCATGGTGTGTGAATACTCCTCCACAAATGAATACATGAGTGTAAAACCATTGCAACTGGGAAAGAACATGTGAAGTAATCAGGTTCATTGGAATATTGGACCCCTGGGCCTACAGGACACTTTCTTGAAGACTAAATAGGCATCCTAGAACTGAGCATGTAGGCGCTGTCATTAATCAGCCCAGAATTCTGCCTTGGCAGGCCTGCCACCATCCTGGGTCACCTGTTGTATGAAGGTCTGCAGCCTTGCAGAGTGAGTATGGAGCTAGCGTGGGGAACAAGAGTGACCAGAGAGCAGTGAAAGTGAACTTTCCCTGACTGGAGGGCTGTCACAAAACAATCAAGAGAAAATGGTGTCGGCCACAAGAAAGAAGATGGAATTTGACATGAGAGGGGTTTTCCCAAACATGAGTTCTTGTGCACCCAGGACTGAATGATGCTCTTCCTAGTTCTCAAAATGATGCAGAACTTTTAATACATTTATCCCGTGAATGCAAAAAACAAACTGGTGACTAGCCAAGGACATTTGACCATGAGTGGTTGGGTGTAGCTTGCAAAAACAGTGGACACTGTTAACCACCTTTGTAGACAGTGGTCCTGCATGCCCACCTATGACCTGTATTTTTCCTCCCCTCTTTTCTTTCTCCTTTTTTATTCACCCCCACACCCCCTTTCCTTGTCTGATTTGTGTGCCTCTGGGCCAGTTTGAGTCTATGAGCCCAGACCATGACGACTGTTCAACACCACGGACAGTGACTCGCATCTTCCCCTGGTCTTTGTCTGCACTTGTCCAGTGGTGAGGTCAGGGACTGTACTTCAGCATACATGGTGTGGCTTCTGGCCACCACTGGGGTATTTTAGCTCCTGTTATCCACTTCTGCCAGTCCATGGGTTCCTTGGTCACCATTTCAGATGGATGGGGAATGTTGTGGTGACTTCTAGCTTACAAATTCCAGTGGTTTCCACCAACATCAAGGTGCACGAAATCCCCCCACCCCACCCCCATCCCTATCCTCAGTGCTTTTTAGCTGGAGTCCGTTTAAGAAGGCTTCTGGTCCTCGAGAGCATCCTTGGGGAGTTGGGGCGATGGCTCAGAAAGATAAGAGCACTTGCTGTTCAACTATGAGAACCTGAATTCAAATCCCCAAGACCCCCACAAAAAGCCAGGCACTGTTGTTAACACCCCTGCAATCCAGCAAAGACAGGTAGGTCAGAAGGGTTTGGTGACCGCCAGTCTAGCTCTAGGTTCTGTGAGAGATACTGTCTCATACAGTAGAGAGTGGTAGAGCAGAACATCTGACATCCTCCTCTGGCCTACACACATATATGTACCTCTTACACACACTCATGCACACACACATGTGCACGCATGCACATACACGCATGCATGCTCATGCACATACACATGCACACATACATGCACACACATGCACATATATGTGTGTGCTCATGCACACACACATGCACACACATGTATGGTCATATACATACACACATGTGCACATGCATGCACACATGCACGCATATATGCACATATACACATGCACACACAATGAAACAGTAAAAAAAAGAACACTTTTATATTAAGAGCCCTCACCCCAAAATATTCAGTGTGGTCTGTCTTCCTCAAGGACTTGGATATGATGAGATTTGGTGTCCCAACTCTCACTGCATAGATGGGACAGAGCTCAGGGCAGCCTTCATAGACCAGTACCCTCTCCATGGGCAGGAATGAGCATCTCCCCCTCTCCCCCTGACCTTGAAAATGGAGGCAACCTGGGCACTGCTGGGAGGTAAATGCTGAGCAGTGGGAATAGATTAGACCGAGATCCTCTTTACTCAAGCGCTCAGTCTAATGAGTCTTTCTTCACAATTCTGCTTACATTGCCAGCAAATGGGAGCTGTTTGCTGTGAATAATTCAGTGTTCTATAGCGCTCTGCCTTCTACTGTGAGCACAACATTGCCAGAGACTGCTAACTACTCCCAGGGAGCAGAACTGACTCCGCATTGCCTCTCAGCCAGAAAGCACTTGCGGAAACCGAAGAGAGACTAGAAAAGGAAAATCGCTTCCCCCACCCCACTGGCAGAAAGCGCCCCCACCTTCCCAGCATGCAGCAGTGCACAGCCTTTCTCTCCTCAAAGCTTCAGACTTAGAGGAGACTTCCTCCAGGGAGATTTTGGCTTTTTTTGGTCTGTTGTTTCTTTTTAATCTAAAAATGCAGTTCCATCCAAACAATGGATTTTCAATGGAACCCCTCTCCACTCCCACTCTAGGCACTCTACTAACTGTCCCCAGAGAGTCCTGGCCACTTACAGCCCAAGGAAAGTGATCTTTTCTGTGTGACCTTGATCACGTTGCTTCCCTTCTCTGGGAACATTTGCAAACTTGAGAGATTCCTTTTCTTTCTTTTATTTTTAGTGGTGTGTGTGAGAGAGAGAGCATGTCTACATGTGTGTAAGTGTGTGTGTGTGTGTGTATGTGTGTGGTATGTGTGTGTATGTGAGTGGGTGCCGTGTGGTGTGTATGTTCGCATGGGTGTATGTGTTTACATGTTTACATGTATGTGACTATGTATGGTGTATGTGTCATGTGCGATGTGTGTTAGTGTGTGTATGAGTGTGCAGGTATGTGTTTGTACATATGCGTGTCATGTGTAGTGTGTGGTATGTTTGCTTGTGGGTGCTCATGTGTGTCATGTGTGATGTATGTGAGTGTGTGTATGAGTGTACATGTGTGTGTGTCATGTGTTGTATGTATGGTATGCTTGCATGTGTGTACAGGTGTGTATGTATGGTGTATGTGACTGTGTGTACATAGGCACTCACGATGACCAGAGAGGAAAGGTCAGCTATCTTCCTCTATTACACTCCAACTTGTTTTCTGAGATAGTTTCTCACTGACCCAGGAGCTCCCATAGCTTCTCCAGTGTCTTCCTCTGCAGCACTGGGTTGACAGTAGCCCTCTGTCCTCTAGAGACCCGAACACAGGTTCTCATACTTACACAGCAAGCTTTGCTGGCAGAGTCATCTCCCTAGCCCCGAAGTTCTTCATTTTAACTGTACAAGCTTCTGGGCTGTGGTGTCTAAGTCTGTGGACACATTCAGTATGTAATGTCCATGTCAGGGTAGTACACCTCTGTCTCCTGAAACTTAGGATTTTGATTATAACGTGCTGTCATACATGAACATGGTCCATGATGAGGCTGGTCAGTACATCTGTGTCGTGCGTTCTGATAAGATCAGGGTTTGAGTCTTCTTCTAGGGGTGTGTGCATGTGTGAGTGCATGTGTGCACGCATGTGTGCATGTGTACTAACAGGTTACTATTAAGGCAGTCAGGCCCATATACATAGAACCCTTTACTTTTTGCAGCCTTTGGGAATCATTGCTATACACCCTGATCCATTTCCTGAAAACACTCACCTCTCAGAGGAATCTCTGTGGCATTTGCCCTGATGTTTGACTTGCTTCACTTCCCACAGTGATCTCCAGTTTCATCCATTGTGTTGTAAATGATGATGATCTGAATATTTGGAGTTGAATACTAGCAGGTAAAGCAAATATACTTTTTTTAAACCTGTTCACCTGATGATGGGCACTGGGTAGATCTTAGCCACCAGGAGGGGAGCGGTACGGCCTCATTGCAGATGCAGGCATTTCTAATGTGCACCTCCAGTTGTTTTAGATGCGGTCACCCAGGAGAGGAGCTGCTGAGTCTATTGATGGAGGAGCCTCCATCCTGTCCACCATATTGGCTTTACTAGCTGAACCCACCAGTGGTGGGTGAGGCCACTTCCACAAGGGCATTTAGGTGTTTTGACTGTCTGTGGTAACCCTAATCCCTCTGGAATAAGGGGACATTTCACAGAGGTTTCTAGTGAAGTTAGACTTTTTTTTTTAAAAAAATCATAAATTTGTTGGCTCTTTGAATTTCTTCTTTTTTTTTTTTTTTTTTTTAAAAAAACATGCCTATTTATATATTTGTCTTTCTGTTTTTAACCAGGTTTATTATTGATTTCTCAAGTCCCCCATACAGTCTGGATAGCAACCCTTTATCAGACTAGGAGTTTGCGACTTGTTTAAAATCCTGTAGGCGTTGATCTGCGTGTAGCCAGTTGAGTCTCTGGGTGGATATAATCATCTTACATTATAGGCCTGTATGAATTTCACAGGGATAAGGAAACATAGATAAACTGACAATTAAAACTCAAAAAAACAACAAAGTAGCAAGCTTTAGCAGAGACCCTGGGGCAGGATACAAGGAGGGATGGATGCCTCAGACCACAGCAGGTGCTCAGGGCAGAGCTGCACAGCGGGTGTATATCCTCTCAAGGGACAAAGCTCACTTGAATGTATAAGCCAGCACTGGAGGAAAACTCAAGAGCACAGCAGACATGGCATGGAACAAAAGGTACTGGGGCCTGTAGGCTCCACAGAGAGGCTTCTTATTCTCAGCCCATGACAGGATCCGACGCTCTAAATAAAGCACGCAGGCAACTCCAAGGCACAACCGAGTAATCTGGATCACATCCATTTGCTCTATCGTTTACAAGGGGAGGGGGTGGCTTTAAATAGCATCTCCAGGGTCTTTACAGACTTGCAACCGCAGGCCTGAGGCATAAGCCTTAGGATTTGCAGCCAGCGGATGGCCATGGTGCCTTGGGGGTGCAGTGGCCTGATTAAAAGCTATAGAGCAGAGGAATAGACCCCTGCTGTGAAGAGAAGGGGGTCTAAGCTCTTATCTGAGGGAATGTATGCATATCGTGTGTAATAAACAACATCACCATTCTCTGATTTCCATGCCACCATCCATCCTATGGCTCCATGCAGTTGGCACAGACCCCTCAGGTCACCACCCAACCCTGCAGGACTCACTCAGCAGCCTCTTACCCCTGGTGGCCACAAGTCACACACATCTCTGCCCAGACAATTACTAATTTGAGGATTCCCACACTCCCTGCTGCTCCGGTCACCCTTGGGAGAGCATTGAGCACTGTGGTTAACACTAACGGGTCTGTTATGCAGAACACAGTCTGGTAGCAATGACAGCAGGCAATGCAGAGATAGTCTGGTGGGGAGGAAGGAGAAGGGCAGGACTCCACTCAATGCCCCGTGGAATTTCCATGCCCCACCTTCCCACCACTGAAGCCGTCACAGAAACAAGACGTGCCTCTGGGCTGCGCTGCCCTCCGCACCCACTCCTGCCGCCTCAGGTGTGGAGATAAGACAGCCCTGCTCACTCAGGTTTCCAGGTCCATGGGGACATCATCTTGTGACAGTGGGGACAGACCTGCGCAAGACATTAGTTTGCAGAAGGAATGCTCCCATAGCTGCCTGTGACTCATCCCCAAAGCTGTCGTGGTAGACACCTGGGGGAAATCACAGGCAGGGCCCTTTCTCAGGAAGGCTTGGGAATTTTCGGATTTTGAACACACACCGTGGGATACCCTGACCCAGATAGGAACATAAAACTCATGTCTGTGGCATAAGCAAATTATGCACGGAGCCTGGAGTGAGTTTTATGCTTTATGCAATATTGAAATGATTTTTGTGCATGAAACTGAATTTCACGGTGAGGGTTCGACAGTGGTGGCATTGTGTTCAGATCCCAGAAATCCAAGACGGTGATATGATTGATTCGTTTGCTTTTTTTCTTATTGTTGTTGTTTACTCTGTTTTTGGAAGATATCAACAAGCTTTAGAAAAAATCAACTCCTACATACAGGCACTCTCTCTCACACACACACTCAAACACACACACATACACACACCACACAAAAATATACACAGATACACACATGCCCACACTCACATACACCACACACATATACATTCACATGGACACATGCAGGCACACACACATACACACTGATGCACAAATACACACTCATACACAGAAACACCATGTACTCACACATACATACACTCACACAGATGCACATATACACTCATACACACACACACATATACCACACACATACACACTCACACAGATGCACACATGCATACTCACACACACATACACTTATATAGATGCACATACGCTCACACACTCACACACATAACACATAGACATATACATGTACAAACACCACGCACACTCACATACACACACAGATGAATACACACCACACATTATACACAATCACAGAGATGCACCCACGCTCATACACACACCACACACACTCACACACATACCACACACACACACGCATACCACACACATACACTCACACATACCACACAATACACACACTCACATAGAAGCGCACACACACACACAATACACACACTCACAGAGAAGCGCACACACACACACACACACACACATACACCAAACACATTCACACAGAAGCACACTCACACACATACCTCACACATACCACATACACACCACACACACTCACACAGATGCACATTCACACACACTCACACTGTTATAGCGCCATGCTGCTCTGTGAGGTGAGTTAATGTAGTGTAGACATCACCACCTGACCGTGACAAGTTTCAGTGAGGTTCTGGGCTTTACATATCAGTTACTGAGGTCAAGAGAACAGTGAGCCGGTGTCTCCAGAAGAAACCCCAAGGCACATCATTCCGTGTGCTGATGTCACTTCCCTCTGATGTCACTTCCTCCTGTGCCTCACAGTTCACAATTACTAAAGACAGTCAACCATTCCCACACAAGGCAACCCTCTGGATACTGCACACTGCTGCACCTGTTGTCTAGTATATTTACTTTTAAAACATTTTTAATATTAATACAGCGTCTCAGCGTGTTACCCTGGCTGCCCTAGAACTCACTCCATAGGTCAAGCCAGCCTTGAATGCACAGAGATCCACCTGCCTCTGCCTCCAAAGCTCAGGGGCTAAAAAATGTGCACCACCACACCTGATCACATTTTTTTCTTATATTTGTTTATTGTATGTGTGCACATATGTGTGCCACAGAACGTGTGTGGAAGTTAGAAGACAGCCTTTGGGAGGTGGTTCTCTCCTTCCATCATGTGGGTTTCGGGAATCGAACTCAGGTCTCCAGGCTTGGTGGCAAGGCCCTTTGCCTCCTGAGCCATCTTGCCAGCCCAGACTTTCATACAAATCACCCCAAAGGCATCTTAGAAACAGACATTTAAAAATTGTCGACGCACCCGTAGCTTCTGTACTTTGAGACCTTCCTCAATTTCAGCTTCAGGCTCTTGAGGGGCCTTGCTGTGTTTGTCATTTTGAACTGAGGTGGGTGGGTGTGACCCTGACGTTTTTCCCAGGAGATATTTTACCACTGGTGATATGGAGTGGTTAACCTGTTGCTATGGGCTGGTGGGCATAATTGCCTCCTGCGCCTATAGGGGAAACACTGCTGGGTCTCTGCCTGGTCTTCACAGATTCCCTTGAGGTGCTTTGAATATGTTTGGCCCAGGGAGTGGCACTATTAGGAGCTGTGGCCTTGTTGGGGTAGGTGTGGCCTTGTTGGGGGCAGATGTGGCCTTGTTGGAGTAGGTGTGGCCTTGTTGGGGTGGATGTGGCCTTGTTGGGGTGGGTGTGGCCTCGTTGGGGTGGGTGTGGCCTTGTTGGAGTAGGTGTGGCCTTGTGGAAGTATGCATGGCCTTGTTGGAGGAAGTGTGTCACTGTGGGGGTGGGCTTTCAGACCCTCCTCCTAGCCACGTGGGTGTTTGCTTTCAAAACAAGATGCAGAACTTTCAGCTCCTTCACTGTCATGCTTGCCTGGATGCTGCCATGCTCTCTGCCTTGATAATAGACTGAACCCCTGAAACTGTAAGCCAGCCCTTATTAAAGCCCACACCCACAGAGCCACACCTCCTCCAACAAGGTCACACCTCATCTAACAAGGCCACACCCACTCCAACAAGGCCACATCCACTCCAACAAGGCCACATCCACTCCAACAAGGCCACACCCACTCCAACAAGGCCACACCCACTCCAACAAGGCCACACCCACTCCAACAAGGCCACATCCACTCCTGGTCTTATTGGAGGAAGTGTGTCACTGATGGGGGAGGGGCTCTGGAGGTTGAATGCCCAAGCCAGGCCCAGTGATTTCTCCTTCCTGCTGCCTGAGAATCCAAATATAGAACTCTCAGTGGTCTCTCCAGCGCCAGGTCTTTCTGAATGCCGCCATGTTTTCCACCATGACCATAATGGACTGAATCTGTAAGCCAGCCTCATTAAAATGTTATCCTTTATAAGAGTTGCCTTGGTCATGGTGTCTGTTCACAGCGAAGGGACATTGAGTAAGACAAGTCTTCCTTGCTGAACCCTGAAAACATTTAGGGATCTAACTCCCTCCGCCTGACCGTGAATCACATCTTGGGCACAGTCCGTGGGAGCCTGAGCTCTGGGCTCCATCTCCAGACCTTTAAGGTGGGAAGGTCATGGCTAAGGCCTGAGAATTTGTGTCCCAGGTACCACTGTTGCTTCTGCACCTGGCTGCTCCTTCAAGGCTGCCATCTGGGCCCATTGCTTTCCTCTGTCCCAGGTGAGCACCCTTCACCCACGGTACCGGCTCCACGCCTCCCTGTTTTCCGTTGACGTATCCCGTTCATCGGAGGTATGGCAGCCTCTCCTCCTCTGGGACTTCCAGGTCTAGCCTTGCTGGGTGGCATCTTGGCTCTTTTCCATCCAAGCTCCTGGGGCTGCCTCTGCCGTGGACCACTCAGGTGGCAACAGATCATAGATGTTAAAGCCACAAAGATGTTCAGAGACCAGCAATTTCCAAAGCTGCCTTTTAGATGAAAGAATCCTCTTTATTTCAAAGGAAATCATAGTCCAAGTGGTGATCCCTCAAACGAGGGTGGGGGTGGGGTGCAGAATAGCTCTGTTAGTAAAGTGCTTGGTGTGTAAGCTTGGGGACCTGAGTCCAACCCTTGGACCCTAGTTAGAGGAAACCAGCTTTGATGATGCCTGTAACTCACGTCCGGAGGTGGAGGCAAGTGGATATCTGGGGCTCACCGGTTAGCTTGTCTAGCTAAATCTGTGATCCCCAGGTTTAGGGAGAGATCCTGCAGTAAAAAACTTCAGTTGGGGGGCTGCAGGTCAGTAGGAGGGTGTGCGCCTAGCATGCGGGGAGGCCCTAGTTTGGTCCTCAGGATTGCAAACCCAACAAAACACCAGAAGCTAAACAACTCCCAAGTCTTTGGGGCTGGAGAAGTGGTGGCTCAGCAGGTTAGAGCTCAGTTGCTCTTCCTGAGGATCTGAGCTTTGTTCCCAGCGCCATGTCAGGTGGCTCGCTAGCAACTGCCTGAATTCCAGGGTCTACGATGCCCCTCTGGCTTTTGAGGACAACTGACAAGTATGCGCTCTCTCTCTCTCTCTCTCTCACACACACACACACACACACACACACAGAGGTACATACATATACTCTCACACACATATACATACATATATACACACATACACACATACTCATACACACATATGCTCTCACATATACATATACACATACACATGCACATACACATACACACATATACATGCATATACATATACACACATACACACACACAGAGGTACATACATATACTCTCACACACACATATACATACATATACATATATATACACATACACACATACTCATACACACACATATATTCTCACATATACATATACACATACACATGCACATACACACATATACATATACATATACACACACACACACACACTCCCTCACACACACTCACATACACATATACTCCCACATATACATATACACACATACACACATACTCTTCCTCTCTCATACACACTCTCTCACACTCTCACACACACACTCTTTTACACACACACTCTCTCACACACACATACACATACATACACACACATATACACACACATACTGTTTCTCTCACACACATACATATACACACAAATATACACACTCACACACATACACACATATATATTCTCTCCCACACACATATACACACTCTTTCACATACATATACATGCACATATACCCACTCTCACACACATACACACAGATATACATACACACACACTCTCTCTCTCTCTCTCACACACACACACTACACACACTAACAAAATCTTAAACATAAATAAGGCAGAAAGTGATTAAAGATGTTGGCCTCTGACCTTCATATGTACATGCACACGTGAACAAACATGCATGTACCACACACAGAGAAAATGGGAAGAAGAAAGAGAGAGAGAGAGAGAGAGAGAGAGAGAGAGAGAGAGAGCGCAGATATGGTTTTAAGTACAACTACATTAGGGCATGCTCCAGGCTGGGATCCTCCTGGCCCCTATGCAGTGTTGCATGCTGGGAACCATCTCTGCCGCGGGCAATCAGAAACTCATAAGATCCCACGCCCCTTGTACCACTCCACCAGCCTCCTGGGCCCATAAACATCATGGAGAATCAGATTGATCCAGCATTACAGAGAACAGCCTCCTCTGGAGACTCCCCCCAGCATGGAGACGCCTCAGCCGGAAGACTGCAGAGCCCGGCAGAATGAGGTCCATGCATAATGCAAGAGCTGGCTTGCCCCTGACTTAATTCTATTTTGTTAAGTAATGATGGGGTATAAATCCGGGATGGGAGAGGAAGATGGGATCTGCGGCTGTATTTGATCAAATGCCTATTGCTGTTGCCTCCAGCAGCTAAGCAGTTGGCTTCATAAACAGACACATAAATCAAATGTCCAAACGGCAAAGGAGAAGTCAGAGCCGAGAGTGAATGAAGACAGATCGGTCTCTGCCGGGATGTTCGTTCACTGGAGGCATCTCTGGTGGGGAGTCATGCCCACATGCAGCCAGGGGTCTGAAGGAGAGTGCTGAAGGGGGTTCAGCCCTGGAGCAAACCACCCCCACCCCAGGACCAGCACCTGCCCATAAGAGCTTAATGGAGAGAATCATTGAGGTTCTCGGTATGGATTAACTGGGCTGTGGGGGAAGAATTTATAGAGAACCATTAACCTAATGATATTGGCTCTCTGTAAGCCCTTTAGTGCATCTGAGAGAAATTGATTTCATAAATCTCGGTAGGGAGTTCTGGTCGACCCACAGGAGACCTGTCAGCCTGGCTGGGCTGTGTTGCCAGTGAACAGAACTCTGCCTCTAGTTGGGCAAAGAACTCTAACTTCAGTTGTGTGTTACCCCTTTGTAGTCTTCTGTCTGTCCATCTAAAGAGTCACACAGATCAAATCGGGAAGGCCCCGGGGCTTTGAAAGGACAGGTTTCCCTGGTATCCATGAGGACAGGTTGTTGAGAAACAGTCCCTCACACACATCTGTGGGGGGGGGGGGTCACAGAGGACATCCCTGCCTCCTTCTACAGGTTCAAGCTGTCGCCTGCCAAGTTCTCTTTACTACAACAGAAATACTGGATGGATGACTCTTGTGTGTATGGTGTGGGGAGTGAAGTCCGAGATGCTTTATGGATTCAACACAGACACCTTTTTCTGGAATAGTTCCCATCTTCCATCAGCAGATTCTGTGGCTACAGAACTGGTAGACACCAGAGGCTGACGCCAGAGAGCGGGAAAGGCTGGACCTGGGTGTGGCGTGTCTTGTCTGGGTTTCAGAGAGCAGAGTCTAGAAAGGAATCAACTGAAGGCTTTAGACAAGTCATCCACCATGTGGTGGTCTGGGAACAGCAGCCTTTGAGAGATGGGGTGGCAGGGGATGGAAGGGGAGAGAGGGGTCTCTCTCTGGCTTGATGCTATAAACCACTAATGGGAGGAGCCATTTGGTGAGAGCTGGAGGGAAAGGCTCTTCCTGGCTGGAGAAGACCGAGTTCAAAACCCCCCAGGGGAGCTGAGCAGATTCCTGACAGATAAGAAAGGGCACTTGTCACATAAGCAAGAAGACCTGAGTTCAAATTCCCAGGTCCCACATGAAAATCCAGGCACGCTGTAACTCTGGTGCTGGGAGGAAGATGGTCATACACAGGGGGATTTGTAGGTCTTGCTGGTCACCAATCCAGCTCCAGGTTCAATGAGAGACAAGGTCTCAAGGGTTATCGTATACCCATGATCTTCTTCTGATCCCTGCACACACATGTGCACACATACCCACACACGTGGGTATGTGTGCATATATATATATATGTATGTATGTATATGCGTGTGATATATATATGTGTGATATATATATATATATATATATATATATATATATATATATATGCATGCCCCATGTAGTGGCTATTTCTGGTTGTCAACTTAACTATATCTGGAATGAGCTACAATCCAGAATTGGAAGACTCACCTGTGATCCTAATCTGGAGGCCGGGAGATACAAGTTTCTGACCTGGATCTTGTCATGGAGATATTGAGGCATAGTGGCTATGAATCCTAGGAGACTAAGGCAAGGAGATCTCTGAGTTCAAGGTCATCTGGGACAAAGCAAGTCCCAGATCCAGGCGTGGTGTCACACACCTTTAATCTGGACCACATCTTCTGCTGGAGACCTACATAAGGTCATTGGAAGAAGGAAGATTTACTCTCTCTCTTCTTTGCCTGCTTGCCTTGTGGGACTGAGCAACTGCTAGATCCTTGGACTTCCATTCACAGCGGCTGCTGACCATTGCTGGGAGTTGGACTATGGACTATAAATCACCAACAAATTCCCCTACTATATAGAGACTACCCATAAGTTCTATGACTCTAGAGAACCCTGACTAATACACCCTGCATACACTCACATGCTCTCTGTGGGTAGAGTAGGTACAAACAGCTTAACAGAAAGAGACTTACTACTGTGAGGAGGAGTGGGTAACATATGTACCCCTATCTAAGAGACAGGGATCAGGTAAGTAACTCCCATGCTGCCCCTGGAGAAGGGCATGCTGGGATTGGCAGGATGGGCTATAAGTTACCAGTCTGTGCACAGAGCCACTGGACTAGAGATCAGCAGAGCCTGGCTTACAGGTTAAAACCACTAACATCCTTAAAAGTCTTGCTATGTTGGTCAAAAGCTCTTTCAAAAGATCTCTGGCCACTGGAGGTATAGGAAACTTGGTGAAGGAATGGAGAAGTAGACTCATCCCTGCGTGGGGATGGGGGACTCTCTCTGAATGCGAAGTCCCTCACTCTGGCTTTTCTGAACTAGGAAAGACTTCTTGAACAACTCAAGGTCAGCTGCCCCTCCGTGGTCTCCGGCTTTCCCAGAGTCACGCTCCAGACATCTGCTCCCCTCTCTGAGGAGTCAGACCACACACAATTTTCTTGGCTCTAGCCTATAGCTTGGGTGGAAATCAATCACACCCCTCTGGCACCAGTCTCAGGAGGGAGACGCTCCACCATTTTGTCTCTATTCAGAATTAATTTATCAAGGTATCGATGTTCTTGGATGGAAGGACGTGAACAAGACAGATGGACTCTGCCGGCTCCAGGGAGGGTGGGTCTGCTTGAAGCAGCGCTGGAAAGTGTCACTGGATCCTTCCTCTCTGTCTGGGGAAGGGCTGTGGGTGACTGGCTCTGGTAGATACTCCCAGGCTGTGTCCCTGGACTCTACATCCTCTTTCCTATGTTCAACACATCCCATGCCGGTCACAGCTGTGCACAGCTGGACTCATGTAGCTAATCACACTGTCTCCTGACCACAGGTCTGGCCAATGCTGGGTTCCTGAGCCAAGATGGCAGCTAAAGCCTTCCTTGAGCTCTCTCTCTCTCTCTCTCTCTCTCTCTCTCTCTCTGTCTCTGTCTCTCTCTGTGTCTCCCTGTCTCTGTCTCTCCCTATCTCTCTGTGTCTCTCTGTCTCTGACTCTCTCTGTATCTCTGTCTCTGCCTGTCTCTCTGTATCTCTGTCTCTCTCTGTGTCTCTCTGTCTCTCTCTATCTCTCTGTCTCTGTCTCTATCTCTGTCTGTCTCTCTCTGTGTCTGTCTCTGTCTGTGTCTCTCTGTCTCTCTGTGTGTCTCTATCTCTCTATGTCTCTGTCTCTCTCTGTGTCTCTATGTCTGTCTCTCTGTCTCTCTCTCTCAAACCCAAAGGAAGGATGATTTTGCGTTGAGGCCTCACAATGCTTGATCTCGACCATCAACATGAGGGAAATCACTGTGAAAATAAACCTCCGGGCAGTTCTTGAGAGATGTTATAAACTATAACCTAGTTGTAGTAAGTTGGTTAGTAAGACGGGAGCATTGCTGGTCACCCTAAAGGCTGGGGTCCTGACGTAGAGTAAGAAGGATGGAGCTGAGCCCAGCACTGGACTTCCCCTACTTTCTGACTGGAGATGCAGGGTAACCAGCTGTCCCATTCTCCTGCCGGCCGCCATGCCTTTCCACCTCAGTGGACCATCTCCTCACACTGTGAGCTATGCTTTCTGTCAGCTAACTTATCACCACAATGAGTCAAGTGGCTAGACAGAAGGCTTCGAGGAGCGTATGGGTCCTGATGGCTGTGAGGGCCAAAAGGAGGGGATGGAGAGACAAATCCCTGGCAGCATCCAGCCAGAACGGAATCCAGCTAGACCCAGGTGATCAGGAGAAGCAGAGCGCACAGCAGACTACAGAACCCCTGCTTGTCTAAACACAGAGAGGTTCGCCCCACCTCACACGTGTGCCGGTGAGAGGACCTGCGCTCAGGTCAGCCTGGTTGTATAATTGCAGAAGCCAGAGATAGAAGTCTTGGATAAATGTGTGTTAGAACCCGCCCATGGTTCTAGATTGACACCTGGGGGTTGGAGGGAATCTGCCACTCATTACTGGCTGGAGCCGCAGAGCGGGGTGGATTGACCCCAGGGCAGACTGAAGATGGGAACCAACTGACCCCAGGCCTTGGCAGGAGGTCTGGGATGGAGATAAGGGTGGGTGCAAGCTGCTAGGTTTTGAAATCGAGGCCTTCACTCCTGGTGCAGTTCCCCTTCCATCTCCATCTCACAGAACAGCCCGCCCCTCCCTGCTCCTGGATCCTGAAGTCCTAAGATTTGGAATTTACTTTGAAATGCTAATCACGGGAAGCAGTGATCTTGATGTTGAGTCTAATTAAGGTCCGGCCTGGTTTAAACTTCGGAGGGCTCCTGCTTGTCTATGGGCCGCGCTGCGGGGAACCAGGGAGGATGTAAGTTTCATTAAATGGATGAGATGAATCAAACAGGAAAAGTGGCTGGGGAAGGTGGGGGCTGGGATCATGGAGCTGGGCTCATTTATAAATGAGTGGCAGCAAGTGTCAAAAATTGAGAGCCAGCGACATCCTCTACCCAGGGTGGCTGGTTATGACTAGATGGCAGGTGTCATGGGTCTGGTGACAAGGACCTGGCTTTATTAGAACTGAAAGCAGCACATGGAGACCGATTAGAGTGGTCAGCCGTGATTGACGGGGGCACACTCCTCTGCAGAGCCTCTCGGCCAGACCTGAGCTATACCTGGAGGCCATCCAAAATTAGTAACAGCCTATAGCACACCTGGCATCGACTGCCTCTGAAGGCCATTGCCCTGGTAGTCAGGGAACCAGGGGCACCAGGCATCTTCCTGCTGTTCTCTGCTGTACTTCTGGCGTCTGGATCCTTACGGTATCAGAAGTATCTGTTGGAGATCGGTTCTAATGCTTCGAGTCAATCGGGAATCTGCAGGTCCAAACGCTAAAAGTCCTTGTCCCCAGTTGGTTTTTGATCGATCAATAAAGCCGATGGTTAGGCACAGGGTGGGACCCTTAGAGTTGCACGGGCCAAGAAGAAGAGAGGAATGGGTAAAATCGACAGAACTTGGGGAAGAAGGATGGAACACAGGAGCTGCAGGAGATAAAGCCATCCAGCCATGTGAGATTTCAGGTAAGTGGCCGCTGGTTACTTCCCCGACTGGGCCTGGTATAGCAGGGAAAGGTTTAGGAGTGCCCAGCCTTTGAGGTAGCCAAGGCATTTAAAAATTAAGATAATCTGTGTATCTTTCATTTGAGGACCCAAAGGTAGCTCCTGGGCAGGGGTGGGGAGTGCAATCCGCTGGGAGAAGAAAGCAATGTAGCAAAATCTCGCCGCTACAAGTATCCTGCGTTCTAACAGCCCCATGGATGTTACCAGTCACATCCCTGTTCCTGTCAGAGTTTCTCGGTCCCTCCTGAGTGCTTCTCTGTGCCCTGGCTGCCATGCGTAGGCATTATCCTTCCACAGAGGAGAGGAGTTTGTGTAAAGCCTGCGCACATCCTCCTGTGCACTCCTCCATGCGTGCTCCCCCTTTATTGTTACTGTTTTACAGAGAAAGGAAGTGCTGTGGAGAAAGACGACATACCAGTGTCACACAGCTCCTGGGCGCATGTTATTCAGAGAGCCAGGTCTGTCTCCCAAAGCTGTCATTCTCTGTTACTTCCTTCCTTTCCTGGGGGATCTGTCCTTTCTGCTGAGACAAGGTCTGCTAGTGTCTCAAATATACCCCCTAAATCCCACGGAGATCCAACTTCATGCCTCAGGGTTGGGCCAGAGATAATAGTCCCTCAAAGAGCTGTTTGAACACACTCTGGGCAGGAGGTTTCGAGAAAGAGTGGGTGTTTTCCAGGCTGCAGACCCTGATACTCTCTTCCATCTGAACGATGACCCCACTGCTAGGGCCTGGATGTGAATTACACAGCACCTTAGTCATGAGTGCTTTCTCATCCCTGAAGGGAGGATCTCAGTCTCACCTTCCTCATTGTTCTCACGGCTGATTCATTTGCCTATAGTCTGTTCTCTCGGACCATCCAGTTTGTCAATGAGTTAAATCAGAGTTTACACCAAAGATTCATTCATCCATTCATCCATGCATCCATCCATCCATGCATCCATCCATCCATCCATCCATCCATCCATCCATCCATCCATCCACCTATCCACTCATCCATCCATCCACCCATCCATCTACCCATCCATCCATCCATCCACCCACCCACCCATCCATCTACCCATCCATCCATCCATCCACCCACCCATCCATCCATCCATCCATCCACCCACCCATCCATCCATTTACCAACTCAACCACATACTCATCCATCCATCTATCTGTCTGTCTGTCTTAAAAGTCTCTGTTGCTATGATAAACACCATGACCAAAAAGCAAGCTGGGGAGAAAAGTATTTGACTTATACTTCCACATCACTGTTCATTATTGAAGGAAGTCAGGACAGGAACTCCCACAAGGCAGGATCCTGGAGGCAGGAGTCGATGCAGAAGCCATAGAAGGATGCTGCTTATTGGCTTGTTTATCATGACTTGTCCAGCCCACTTTCGTATAGAACCCAGAACCATCGCACAAGGATAGCACCACCCACAATGGTCTGGCCCCACCCACAAGGGTCTGGCCCCGCCCACAATGGGATGGCCCCACTTCCCCATTCATCACTAATTGAGAAAATACCTTATAGCTGGATCTCATGGAGGCATTTTCTCAACTGAGACTTCTTCCTCTCTGATGACTCTAGATGGTTCAAGTTGACACACAGAACCATCCTGCACACTGCCTGTCTGTTACACTGTCTGTCTGTCTGTTGTTACAATGTCTGTTTGTTTGTTACACTGTCTGTCTGGTTAACACTGACTCAACAGACTCTAGGTTCTACTAGGAGGCAAGCTTTATAGTATGCTGGTGAGGCAATTATCTACATTAGGCTAATTGAGTAGGAAGACACACCTGAATGCAGGTGTCACCGTCCCATGAACTTCCCAGGCTAAATAGAAAGGAGACAGTGAACTGGAGACCAGCCTTCATCCCTCCCTGTGTCCTTACTGTGCTCACCATGTGACTAGCCCCCTCCTCAAGTTTCTGCCTCCACTTACACCCCCACTGTGGTGGACCGTAACCCCAAGCATGAACTCATACATACCCTTTCTCCATTCGGTGGTTTTCATCTGGGTGTTTTATCACAGCGAAAGGAAAAACAGCTAACACGTTACCTGCACGTCCTAGCTGTTTGCTTATCTACCATGTGTCTCTCGTTTACCTAACATCGACCCGGCTACCTGCATTTCTATCAGCCATCAGCAATCTATCACCTCCCTGCTCACCCTGCATCCCCACCCCTTCCTGCCCCTCCTCCTGCCTTCCTCTCCCCTCCCATACTAATGACAATCCCTGGGTGCCTGCTCCCCAAAAACTTCTCCCAACCAACTACACCCACAAAGAATTACCTTCACTTTTTAAGTTAAAACACTTTGGGGGGATATCTATTTCTATCAAGGCTATGGGAAAATGGTTCTGCAGATGAGAGACATTTGAGTAGGTAAGTATTGGCCTTCCACATCAACCCATCAGAAACATCAGCATGAACAGACACCAGCCTTCCCTCATTGTAGACATTAATGCAACAACCATATGCCCAGCGCTTACCTTGTTAGACATCAAGTCACACGGTTATGACGTAGAGCATAAGAGGTATGTGACTTCTATGAAAACATGGCATCGCCGGGCAGTGGTGGCGCACACCTTTAATCCCAGCACTTGGGAGGCAGAGGCAGGCGGATTTCTGAGTTCGAGGCCAGCCTGGTCTACAAAGTAAGTTCCAGGACAGCCAGGGCTATACAGAGAAACCCTGTCTCAAAAAAACAAAAAACAAAAAACAAAAACAAAAAAAAACATGGCATCATCTTATAAAGGGACTTGACCTCCCATCCTTAGCAGGCCGAGGTCTAGTCCCCATGGATGCTGAAAACTGACCTCACTGGGCTTGCAATCTCAAGTTCTGTAACATAATTGCTTTTGTAGCCAATTAAAACCTGGCCCTAAATGCACATGGTAGACTTAGGGGCCGGATACAGAAGACCATGGGTCTACATGAGTGGAGAGAACATGGAAGACGTTCCTGTCCCTCACATCAGTGTGGAGCCCTCACTGTCCACCCCCGTCTGTAGACCTCTCCTTCTTCGAGGAGAAGCAGATCTCCATTCCCAGGTCGTATGGATTTATACTTCCTCTGAGGCATCTGCTCCATTATTGGTCCCACACATCAGGCCCAGGAGGGTACAGCCTGTGGTGCTAATTGTGCCAGGAACAGCAACAGCATTTGTCGACCTGAGAGCACAGGCTAGTCCAAGCTCCAGCCAGTCTTCTGGAGACCCTTTTGATAGAGTGAATGCTCTCTCGCTCTCTCTCTCTCTCTCTCTCTCTCTCTCTCTTTCTCTCTCTCTCTTTGTGTGTGTGTGTGCCTTTCTCTCTCTGTCTCTTTCTGTCTCTGATTCCCTCCCTTTCTCCCTCCTTCTATCTCTCTCCTCCTCTTCCTCCTCCTCTTCCTCTCTGTCTCTCTGTCCCTGTGTCTCTCTCTGCCTCTCTCTGTCTCTGTGTCTCCCTCCCTTTCTCCCTCCTTCTATTTCTCTCCTCCTCTTCTTTCTCTTCTTCCTCTCTGTCTCTGTGTCTCTCTCTGTGTCTCTGTGTTATTCTGTCTCTGTCTCCCTTCCTCCCTTTCTCTCTCCTCCTCTTCCTCTCTGTTTATCTCTCTCCCTGTGTGTCTGTCTCTCTGTCTCTCTCTGTCTCTGTGTGTATGTGTATGTGCGTGTGTCTTTCTCTCTGTCTCTGACTCCTCCCTTTCTCCCTCCTTCTATCTCTCTCCTCCCCTTCCTCCTCCTCTTCCTCTCTGTCTCTCTGTCTCTCTCCCTGTGTCTCTGTCTCTCTGCCTCTCTCTGTCTCTGTGTCTCTCTCTGCCTCTCTCTGTCTCTGTGTCTCCCTCCCTTTCTTCCTCCTTCTATTTCTCTCCTCCTCTTCCTTCTCCTCTTCCTCTCTGTCTCTGTGTCTCTCTCTGTCTCTCTGTGTTATTCTGTCTCTGTCTCCCTTCCTCCCTTTCTCTCTCCTCCTCCTCTCTCCATCACTCCCCACCCCTCACTCTACCCTCTCATCTTGCTATGTGTTCCAGGCCGGCCTCAGATTTGCTATCCCCCTGCCTCTGTCTCTGGCATCCTGGAACTACAAGCATGCACCACTGCTCTCGGCTTCCAATATGTGCTTTGATTCAGGCATCCTCAATCCCTCCTCACAGTCCTGGAGGCTTGAAGAGCTGACAACACTGAGTCAGAGGCAGCCGGGTCCCACACGGTTCCATTCATCTCATTTTCAATAGTCGACGCTTCAGATGTGAAGCCGGTCCCCTGTGTCCTGGTTACCGTTCCAGTTCACTGCATTTCAGGTGACAATTTCCATCGTTTGTGTGAGTCCGCTGAGATAAAACACTCATACATCAATTGTATAAGGGAGCTTATTACCTCCAGACAGGCAGCAAGACACAGCTGAATCCTGGGGTCAATGATGGCTATGCCCCCGGTTTCCAGGAAGCTGCCTCAGATGTGTGGAATCGCGTTTGCGTGCGCCTCGGCACGCAGCGGCTCTGGAGGTGGTGCTCCATGTGTGATGCGACTTTCTGGACTGAGGTGCTGCCCTGTGTCATCCCATTGGAGGAGGGACTGCGCGGAGCCCAAGTTGTCCCAACCCGGCTCTCTCAGGGTAGTGCCTCCCAGCACATTCTACAGGAGCCGTCACAAACCGTAGAGATAAATGGAAAAGAGTTGTCACTACTCGATGCTAGCAGTACAATATAAGGAAGGCCACCTTAAAAACATAGTCTGTGTTTCCTAGGAGTTTTTTCCTCACATTTTTAGTCCCCAAAACGATGGCAACATTGGAATCATTCATTCATTCATCAAGAAATCCATACATCACTGTATCCATATAAGGAAGCCATCTGTCTATCCATCCATTTATCCATCCATCCATCCATCCATCCATCCATCCATCCATCTGTCCATCCATCCATTTATCCATTTATCCATCCATCCATCCATCCATCCATCCATCCATCCATCCATCCATCTGTCCATCCATCCATTTATCCATCCATCCATCCATCCATTTATCCATCCATTTATCCATTTATCTATCCATCCATCCATTTATCCATCCATCAATCTATCCATCCATCCATTTATCCATCCATCCATCCATCCATCCATCCATTTATCTATCTATCCATCCATCCATTTATCCACCCACTCATCCATCCATCAATCCGTCAATCCATCCATCCATCCATTTATCCATCCATCTATCCATCCATCCATTTGTCCACCCACTCATCCATCCATCAATCCGTCCATCCATCCATCCATCCATCCATCCATCCATTTATCCATCCATCTATCCATCCGTCCATTTATCCACCCACTCATCCATGCATCCATCTGTCCATCCATCCATCCATTTATCCATCCACCCATCTGTCTATCCATCCATCCATCCATCCATCCATCCATCCAACCATCCAACCATCCA
This sequence comes from Tokudaia muenninki, assembly GCA_036184385.1. Lineage (NCBI taxonomy): Eukaryota > Metazoa > Chordata > Mammalia > Rodentia > Muridae > Tokudaia > Tokudaia muenninki. Next base: position 3,514,005 of record BTHS01000017.1, read on the forward strand.
ACCATCCATCCATCCATCCATCCAACCATCCATCCATCCATCCATCCAACCATCCATCCATCCATCCATCCAACCATCCAACCATCCATCCATCCAACCATCCAACCATCCATCCATCCATTTATCCATCCATCCATTTATCCATCCATCTTCCATCTACCCATCCATCCATCCATCCATCCATCTGTCCATCCATCCATCCATCCATCCACCCATCTGTCTATCCATTTATCCATCCATCTTCCATCCACCCATCCATCCATCCATCCATCCATCATCTGTCCAACTCTACAAAAGCCCTCACTGGTCCACCCATCTAGCACTCACCTATAAATCCCCTCGAATAATTACAGAACCCTATGCACCAAGGATTGTATGATGCACTTATGATTGCTCTTTAAGAAATTCAAGGTGTGGTGGGAAAGAGGATAACGGGCCGATTGTCACTAAGCAGACACACCCAGAAATTGCAGTAGAAGTTAAGGGGCTACTGCCCCAGGCAGGGTAGCTAGGCTGCATTCTAGGGCGTGTCCCGTTGGTTCCACAGCTAGAAGACAGTCAACCTACAATGCACTCAGCAGTGGGCAGAGTGCCAGCTCACTCACTCCAGTGTGGCTTTAAACAGCAGAAACCCCTAGACTCACCACCATCAGGGGACTGGTGAGGCAGAAGGCAGAACACTCTTCAAGAGCTTCTCACATCTCCTCACACAGACAAAGGAAGATGACTCACTGCTCATTCACAGGAAAAAAAAAGTCTGTAATGTCTGTGTCTTCTCACTCATTCTCAGGAGAAAAGAATAGTCTGTATGTAGGTGGTCTTCATGGTCAGGGCCAGCTGATGCTCCTTCAAGCTCCCTAAGGATTTTTTCATATTTCCTTTGCACACAGAAGAAAACTCCAGCTCTCTTGGCCCCTCAACCAGGGAGGGGAGGGGAGGGGACTGAGAGACTTGGCCTTTTGAGGACTGTGACCACCCGAAAGAATTGTGAGATTAAGTGGCACTTAATCCCCATGGTCAGTTCAGCTGGATTAGGAATTATGGAGGAGATGCATCTCTGGGTTTGTCCAAGAAGGCATTTCCAGGGAAGATTAACATGGAGGGGAGGAGTTGCGGCGGGGGGGGGGGGGGGAGGCCTGCCTTGAATACGGAAGGCACCATAGGCTGTCTGTGAAGCTGAATAACAAGGAGAAATCAAACTGAGCCACAGTCCCGCCCCTCTTGGCTTCCTGACTGTGGGTGCAGATGCCTCACTCTCCTGCCCCATGACTCCCCACCACGATGGACACCACCCTTCTCCCTGTGAGCCAAGGAACCCTGAGAAAGGTAGCTCCCCATGGCAGCGTCCTGCTCACTCCCTCACATGCCTCTGGGAGCCCTACTTCATCTCTTTCCCTCACTTTCTAGAGCATTCCACCTAAATCAGTGACTCTCAGCCTTCCTAAGACTGAGACCCTTTAACACAGTTCCTCACGTTATGGTGACACCTCCCCCCCTGCCCCCCCCCCAAACCACAAAATTACTTTGTTGCTGCTTCATAAATGTAATGTTGCTACTGTTACGAATTGCAACATAAGTATCTGATTTGAGGCCACAGAAGGGCCGTGACCCACAGGTCGAGAACCACACGCTCCTAAATTAACTGCTTGACACCAATTTGCCTCGGGGTCTTGCATTAGAAGAACTCAGACCGTGATGATGCCATTCACACACTGATTGAAAACGGAACCACCTGAGGTCTCGTGGGGGGGGTGGGGCTGGTGAGTGGCAGCAGACAGCGCTGAGGGGGCTTCTGTCTCCGAGCCTCTGGTGTTCTAAACCATGTACTCTGACAATTGTTGCTTATTGAAAAATAATCTCATGATAGGGTCAGCTGATCAAAGATATGACTGGGGGGCCGGATGCTATAGCCCTGGCTGGCACTCCCACAGCAGAATGGTTAAGGAAAAACAATTCAGGACCCCCCACCCCAGGCCAGTCGGGGCTGTGTAGTTTGAAGACCCTTTATGTGTAGCCCTGGCTATCCTGGAACTTCATCTGTAGACCAGGCTAGCCTCAAACTCAGATCAGCCTGCCTCAGATTCTCAGATGCTGGACTTAAAGACGTGGGCCATCATTCCCCAGCTAAATGGGCCCGTTTTATTAAAAGGCCCGCTGAGGAGAGGGAGACTGAGGGTTCAGTGGGTAAAGCCCTGCAGGGCAAGCCTGACAATGGGTTTACCACCTGAGATCAGATCCCCAGCGCTTACATAAAGGCTCAGTAGCTCTCACATCTGCAATCCCAGCATGCCTGAAAGGAGAGGAAAGATAGAGACAGGAGAATTCCCAGGTTTAGAGAGACCCCGCCTCAAACAAACTGAAGGCAAGGACCACACCCAAGGTTACTCTCTGACCTCCACACTTGTGATGCTGTACATGCACGTATGCCTGCACTTACACACACAGACCACACATGCACATACGCAATAAATAATTTTTAAAACACCAACTCAAGAGCAGGGTTTGGTGGCATACAGCCGTAATCTCAGAAACTGAGAGCTAGAAGAAGGGGGTTCATAAGTTTGAGGCCCATCTTGGCTACCAAGTATCTCAATTCTGTTCCAAAACAGAGCAGAACACCATTTGAGAAGCTTAGGGTGGCTAGGAGCACGGGAAGCATCTGGAAAACCCCAGACCCAACACCTACAGTGATTGTGGTTTCTCCCTAGGTTCAAATCCTGGCGTGGGCTCCTGAAGGTTGTCTGGAAGGCCAAGCCTCTTGCCTCAGTTTCCCTAGATCACAAACGGCTCTGATAATAAGGAAACACTCCCCCATGGCACAGCGGATATGATGATGTGGACAAGCCGAGAGCACAGCTCCTTGTCATAGTGCTTCTTACTGCATCCTGGGGTCCAGCTCGGTCCTACCCAAGTCCATGCTTCTGGGAAAACATTCATACCAGACGCCCGTCCCAGAAACCTCCCAGATGGCTTCCTTTTGTACATTTGCTGCCTCTGAGATGAGAGAACAGACTGCTCTTTGGAACAGTTTGTCTGATCTGCAGCACCCTCAGGTCTGAGGGATGGCTGAGCGGAGGCTCCGGAGCCTTTGAGGACAGGAAACAAGCAGCCAATGAGGTGAAGTCAGGAGATGTGCCCACAGTTAGGACCCAGACTGTACCAGGTAGCTGAGGGTGTACCGTGGCGGGGGAGGGGAGAGGGGGAGGGGGAGAGCATAGGCAGTTTTGTTTAGAATTTCATGATTTTTACTTCTGCCATGACTCCCACCTGTGTCTCTTGAAAAGATGCAAATTTTCACAATGGAACCAAACTCGTCATATAAAATACATTCACATCTCTTGTCTTGGTCATTTAAAAATATGCAATGATTTATTTTACATAATAATGCATGTCTTTGTTCTCTGGTGTCTACTAGACCCCAAAGCAGAAAAAAAAAAAAAAGCCTTAATACAATTTTGTATATTGCTTCCTTGAAACTGGGAGGCAGCGCTATTAGGAATGGGAGAAAGATGGCGGTCTGGGACATTTTAATGAGTCGTCGCCTGATATTTCTTTTTTCATGACACATATATGATTACCAAACATCGTCTGCTCGCTAATTAACTTTGTTTATTTCCTAATTAGGTTTAGGATCAGCTGTCTCGTGGTTATAGAAATAATTGTTTGATTAATGTGTAGGGATTTACGTTTTCATTAAGCTTCTGCAGAACTTCTATCTCAATTAGCCGAAACGCCCTGCGCCGAGCTGGGGCACGGCAATCGCGATTGTCACCCACGACGTGATAAATCTTATATCGATTGGTGATAACAGGGTGCGGATAGGAAGTACTCATTAGCGGATGTTAAGCCGTGTAACAACTGGCTTTTCTGGCTGTCTTCGTGAAAAGCAACATCCTAGAGAGGGGCTCCCAGACTTGGGCAGAGCTAGATCCCAGGTCTAGCCTGGGCTCCCTGGTCTAGCCTGGGATCCCTTTGATCAGTATCCTCTTTGGGGCTTTGAGAAGAGTTTCAGAAGTCAAAGGAGTAGTTGGAACTGACATTGGCTGTGAGTGAGTGCATCCTTGGTTATCATTAGAGAGAGAGAGAGAGAGAGAGAGAGAGAGAGAGAGAGAGAGAGAGAGAGAGAGAGATTGATTGATTCCTGGACTGACAGACACTCCTGACCTTGGCAATCAGGGCCGCAAAGTGAGCGACATCTGAAAGCCTTTCCATCTCTCTAGAGACGATGGTGTCTCCAGCATGCCGTCAGAAGCCCTTAAACGACAGAGGTGAGAAGTACCAAGACCAAAGCACCAAGACTGCGTCTTGTTACTCCATGCGTCCCTCGGCACAAACACCACTTTTTGCTACGAAGGAACCACACTGAGGAAAGCAAGGATGCAGATGCAGAATGTGCTACACTTTGGGCTGAGAGAGGAAGGAAGCCAAAGCCAAACACCAGGGATGGAGAGACTAGGCTGTCCTCTTCTGCGAGTCTGAGTCCAACTGAAAGAAATCTTTCAGAATAACACACAATCCTCGACGTGGTGGCGCACGCCTTTAATCCCAGCACTCTGGAGACAGAGGTAGGCGGATCTCTCTGAGTGGGAGGCCAGCCTGGTCTACAGAGTGAGTTTCAGGACAGCCAGAGTGTACTGGCTTCTGCGTGCCAACTTGACACAAGCTAGAGTTATCACAGAGAAAGGAGCTTCCACTGAGGAAACGCCTCCGTGAGATCCAGCTGTAAGGCATTTTCTCAATTAGTGATCAAGGGGAGGGCCCATTGTGGGTGGGGCCAGCACTTTGTGGGTGGGGTCAGCTCACTGTGGGCAGGGCCATCCCTGGGTTGGTAGTCCTGGGTTCTATAAGAAAGCAAGCTGAGCAAGTCAGGGGAAGCAAGCCAGTAAGCAGCACCCCTCCATAGCCTCTGCATCAGTTCCTGCTTCCTGACCTGCTTGAGTTCCAGTCCTGACTTCCTTTGGGGATGAACAGCAATGTGGAAGTGTAAGCTGAATAAACCCTTTCCTCCCCAACTTGCTTCTTGGTCATGATGTTTTGTGCAGGAATAGAAACCCTGACTAAGACACAGGGCTGCAGAGAGAAGCCCTATTTCAGAATACCAACCAACCAACCAAACAAAAGGAGGATAACGAATGAATGATCAGACCCGAAAGAAAGTCAATTCCTGGGAAGGCGGCTCAATGGGTGAGTCGCTTGTGGTTGGCTGAATTAGTAATGGGCCCATAAACTATGCCTGAATACTTGGTCCCCAGTTGGTGGAACTGTTTGGAAAGGATTAGGAGGTATGGCTTTGTTGGAGGAGGTATGTTAGTGGGAGCAGACTTTGAGGTTTCCAAAGACATACGCCATTTCAAATGAATGCCCTCTCCCTCCTGCTTTTGATTAAGGTGAGAGCTCTCAGCTGTCCCTACTACCATGCCTTTGATCTGCCATCAAGTGCTCTAACCCTTGGAGTCTTAAACCCAAATAAACACCTTCTTTTATAAGTTGCCTTGGCCGTGGTGTCTTATCACGGCAACAGACAAGTAACCGAGACGCAGGCACAAAATCCCAAGTTCAGATCTCAGAATCCACTTAAAGTCAGATGTGGTGGAATCCACAGGTAGTTCCTGTGCTCCCGTGATGAGATGGGAGGCAGAGGCAGGAGCATGCCTGGAAGCTCCTGGGTAAGCTAGCCTGGGCTACACAATGGTAAACAAGAGAGACCCTGCCTGAGGTGAAAGTCGAGAGGATGGGTACCCAAGGTTACCCTCGGACCTCCATATAACCACTGTGGCATATGTATGCCAGCATTCACACACAGGGGCAGGCCCATGTGTGTGCACATGAACACACATACACACATACATCATTCTTTTTTTTTTGTTTTTTGTTTTTTGTTTGTTTTTCGAGACAGGGTTTCTCTGTGTGGCCCTGGCTGTCCTGGAACTCACTTTGTAGACCAGGCTGGCCTCGAACTCAGAAATCCTCCTGCCTCTGCCTCCCAAGTGCTGGGATTAAAGGCGTGCGCCACCACTGCCCGACCCATTAATTTCTTATAAATATTGCTATTATATATCATAAAGAGAGCTTTTCCGTCAGCACTGTAAGCAGGTAAGCAGCATTTTTCTGATAATACATTAAGATAAAAACTATAGCACCATAAAGCCTGTGTGCAGCATCTAAGACCATCCCCCATGCAGTAGGAAATGAATGGCCCTCCCGGAAGCCCTGTCTTGACCCTCCTTTAGAATCCAGCAATCTGGGGATTGTTTGTCTTGAGTTCACATGTCCCTCCTTGTCCAGTCACCTGTGACTGGGGTTGTGGGAGATGGGGAGAGGAAGACTTCACATGACAGAGCCCAAGGCCACATGGGTGTGAGCAACTGGACTGGGCAAGCTGTGAAGGGTGCCCTGCAGAAGGCCAGGTTTTAAGCCACAGGCTTTAGATAAGTGGTCAGCGCCACAAGGAAAGCGTGTCTTACCTCTTAAATCCAACAGAGCTGGCCTTGGAAGTTCACATCTGTGACCCCAGTGTCCTGGAGACTGGAACAGTGAGATGGACAACAGGTCAAAGCCAGGCTGGGCTTGGCAGTGAGACCCCATCTAAAGAAAAGCCTAACTGAACACAATTCCCCACAGGTCTCGATGTATCTTAACTTGAGGACCCCAGAAGATGCTTCCTTGGGGATCCCCATTTGCTGTCCTCACCCTGAGCCCGAGATCCACCTCAGTGGTTTCTGACAGGAAACTTCGGCGAGCAGAGGCTGACAGCAGTCTGCCGGGAAGCCCTTTGCCCAGACGAAGAAAGGCACCTGGGAGCAGGGCAAATGCCGGTTAATCAGGACCCCCTCTGCTCCCTTCCGCTCTTCAGACTACCCTCCAGCAGGAGCACAGCCCACCCAGGGCTGTTGAAACCATGCCCAGGGGAGGCAGAAAGGTGTCCCAGACTGCAGAGCTTCAGGGTTTCCTACATCTATGGCCAGCTGGGCACCAGGGCAATCCTGCCCTGCGTTTTATTACCCTTGAGGTGGTTACACTGAGGATGCTGCCTAACAAGTCCTCCCTCCCTCCCTCCCTCCCTCCCTCTCTCCCTCCCTCCCTCCCTCCCTCCCTCCCTCTCTCCCTCTCTTACCCCTTCTCTATTCTCTCCCTCTCTCCTAGGACCTGGTGTGTACTAGACCAAATTACAATCCTAGCCCACCTACCCAGTCTCTGCATCTCTGTTAGTACTGCATATATTTAAAAAAAGAAAAGAAAAGAAAGTATGGAATGGGGTGTATTAATAGCTCATTGCTCAGGAATTTACCCAGGCCTTGATCCCCACAAAGAAAGGGCATAAGGGGGTGGGGAGGATGTGGGAGGAAGAGCAAGGGGAGGAGAGGGAGAGAGAGACAGAACAAAAGGAAGAGGAGGGGCCGAAGAGGTGGCTCAGTGGCTAAGAACACTTTCTGTGCCTTCAGAGGATCAGAGGCTGGTTCTTAGCACCCAGATTGCTAGCACCTTCTATAGCTCTGGATATGATGGCCTCTTCTTGTCTCCACAGGCAGGTGCACACACACACACACATGCACACAAATGAATAAGTAAATAAATAAATGAGAGAGAAAAGGATAGGGGTGAGGGAGGAGGAGGAGTTGGTACGAGATGAAGGGCACTGGAAGTCCCGCCCTGTGCTCTGCCCATGGCTTCTCTGACCTCCATTGCTAGGATTTGTGAATAGCTGGCTGAGGCCTTATTAGTAAAGACATGACCACACTGGAAAGAGTTGAGATGTGACAGAGAGCCACCTGAGTCTCTTTCCCGATGGCGACAGAAACATCAGCTTTCCCTGAAGAAACTAAATTCATTTTTAGTTCAGGCGGAAATTCCATTGTGAAGGCTCAGCCAAGAGGCGGCTAGGGTCTCGTAATTTTCCAAGAGGATGGCTCGCTCCATTTCCCCAGGGTCTCTCTCCCCTCGGAGCCCCAGTGTGGAGCTCAGGCGGAGCTGCAGAATGACTGTCGCTCATTGGATGCATGGCTCAGACTATGGGATGTAGCTTTTATGTGCCTCACTTTTCCAGCTCTAAAATGGGACCACAGTTACAGCCAGCTTGAGGAATATTAGTAGGAATGAAAGATATAATTTGTGGGACACATTTCGTTTGGGTTCTAGTTTGTTCTCTGTTGCTGTGAAAAATGGCCTAACTCAAAGCAACTTATAGGAGAAAAGAGTTTGTTTGGCTTAAATTCCAGGTCACAATTCATCGTTTTGGGGCAGTTAAGGCAGGAATTCAGGTATCCCAGGACATCCTGGGTACAGTCAAGAACATAGGGAGAAGACAGTTGCCTGCTGTTGAAACCGTCCAGATCCCACTTCCCTTCTGGAGTCTGTATGGATTTGTGGGTTTGATGTTACTTCTCTTCAGACCAGCTCAACTCCCTGTACTCCAGAGTACACTTAAGGAACAGTAGGGGTGAGGAGAAGCCATTGCCCTGGTGCAGTCAGAGAAACATCATGTGTGGGATGAATGAGGCTCTGCTGGGGTGGCCTGTTTCTATAGACTGGAGAACACCCAAAAATAAAAGTAAGAGGTGTAGGACAAGACACACACACATGAACACACATGGATGTAACTCAGGACACACATGGTGTAGCATGGGACACAATGGATGTAGCATCGGACACACATGGATGTAGCACAGGACACACACACACAGGAATGTAGCACAGGGCACACATAGATGTAGCACAGAACACACATGAATGTAGCACAGGGCACACATGGGTATAGCACAGGACACACATGGATGTAGCATAGGACACACATGGATGTAGCACATGGCGTACATGGATGTAGCATGGAGCACACATGAATGTAGCACAGGACACACATACACACATGGATGTAGCACAGGACACACATGGATGTAGCACAGGGCACACATATGAGGCTGAGTGTGGGATACGCTCCACAGTTCTGTGGGGCCCCAGCTAGTTGTTCTGTCTACACTGATGACACGGTTGACTGGTAGGTCACCACTGGCACGTGGTATTTATTGCAGGATCACTGGTTTCAGTGGGGGAGGGTGCTGAGTCTCGCCGTGCTGCTGCTGAAGATACAAGACGGCAACCTTAGGCAGCTGCCCTATGTAAGCCCGGAGTGCTGGGAGGAGCACGGTACCTCCACCCACCTCCTCCAGCGTTAAACAGCCCTTTGGCTGTTGGTCAGATAGAAGGGAGCCTCCCAAAGAGGCAAGACAGTCACATCCCTTCATGGACGTGGAGCTGAGTTGTTTCCTAGACACAGAGCCCTCCCCGGCAGGTTATAGCTGGCAAAGGGTACGGAGTCCCTCTTTTTGATCTCCTTTCCGATATAGCATTGAATGTTGTGGTTCCGTGGAATCCTGATTATGTCTTAATGGCAGGCAAGGCAAGATGCAGGGCTGGGGAAGGAACTGAGGATGAGGACTGGAAAAGTGTGCTGTTCTCCTGAGAGGGACACTCAGGTGGCCGGCAAGCAGCAGGAGACTTGGGCTGTTGTTACGGGCTGTGGATGTCCATTCCCGATAGGAAGCCAACCCTAGCCTGGGGCTCCTGGGGCTCCTGGGGCTCCTGGGGCTCCTGGGCCTCCCGGCTGACTGTCCTAATGCCCAGTCAGTGACACCAAGGCCCTTCCTGCTTGTCCCCCACATGTCACCAGCCTAGGCTGGAGAGATGGCTCAGCAGTTAAGAACACTGGCTGCTCTTCCAGGGGACGCAAGTTCAATTCCCAGCAACCACATGGCAGTTCCCAACTCCTTGTAACTCCAGTCCCAGGGAATGCCGCCGTCTTCAGGCCCCTAGAGGCACCAGGCATGGCAAGTCACACATACATGTTTGTTTAATTAATTAACTAATTAATTAAACCCAAGTCACCTTGTGTAGCCGTGGTCTTTTGGCATGAAGGCCATATTAATAAATGGCATGGAGAGAGACCATAGCTCAGCCTCGGGGATCTCAGAAACAAAATACTGTGTTTAAAAGCACTATTTATTTGTCAGGGCAGAATTAAAAAAAAAACAAAAAAACAAAAAAAAACAGGACCACACACATGGGAGAATCTCCTTTTTGTCTCCTTAGGACAATGTGTACGGGTTCAAGGTCCAAGGCTAGTGGAAGCCAGTGCTCCCAGTCTTATTTCCCAGGTGTCACATACACTGAACAGCTTTGTAGTCCCTCTCAGCTGCAATGAGAACCCAGGAAGACATGCTGGACAGCAGAGAATCGGGGGACGGGGGGCTGAGCATGCAGGGTCTGCCCTGAGCCCCCTGAATCAGCTGGGGGCATGATGGACGTGTCACAGACTCCAGGCGTGCTTTCCAAGGCCAGAAGAGCTGGGCCAGACCCCAGCTATTGCACCCCAGGAACAGTTCATGTGGAGTCCAAAGTCTGACCGGTCTTGTGTTGAGCTGCGGGGTCTTCAGTGTCGCTGGCGATGGCCGCGACCAGCCGTTTCCACCGCCTCCCCAGTCCCTCGGCACCAGCTAAGGAAGGCGTCTCATGGGACAGATGCAGGAAGATGCAAAGTGACCCATCCGTCTCCTGCTGGCAGAGGGTATCCTCCTGCCTCAGGCTGCTCCTGAAAGACAGGGATGGGGGTATGCAGGGGTGCAGGGCCTCACACCTTTGTCTGAGATCCAGGGCAGGACCAAGAGGAGGCTTACGCAAAGGGAACAGACCCTTCTGTCTTGCTTTTATGTAAGAATGCTTTCAGGAAGGGAGGGCTGCAAAAGAGCCAGGTCCAGGCAAGCCTATGTAAGATTATCAGTAGCTGGAAGCCAAATAAATGCCCACCCAGGAGGGATAAAGTTGTCCCTTGTGTGGAATCCTTGAATGAAATATAACCTCTATACTGTGTCTCAGGAGGCCCCTCTGGGTTCTCTCGGCCTCCTGAGCCTCACCTTGACCTGTTTGTCCGTCTGTCTGTCCATTCTACTTTAGCTTTAATGGCCACAGAGTCCTCAGCAACTCCTCCCTGGGGCCTTTTCAAAGCCATCCTTGTCTGGAGTGCATTCCTTCCTTTTGTTGGCTCCTTGGATCCAGCCTCCCTGTCTCACGTGAGTTCTTAAAGGCCTTCTCCCTGGGTGGTATGTGCTGTTAGCTCTAATAGTTTTGCTTTATCGTTTCAGCGCCTGTCCCCCCTTCAGAATATAAGCACCAGGAGCACAGGGCCTTTTGCTGTTGATGGTGGTTTCTCCCAGGGCATGCTATGGTTTATCCTTCCACCTCCTATTGACATATCTGGACTGACCCCCGCCCTTCACGGTTCTGAAGGCACAATTCGTGGGTGTCCTTGAGCGTGGTTCTTGAGAGAGCATATTAAAGCATGGGTCATCATCAGAATGGCGACCAGGTTTTTGCTGAGCACATTATGAATAGATACATGACTCTGAGCTGGTTTTCCCGTCTGTGGATCGCACACTCCCATCTCGCTCAGCGGAGCTTCTCGAGCTGCTTCTTGCAGTCCAGATTGCTGGCTTTGTCACCCACTGCCTGGGAGGCCTGAGGCAAGTCACTGCAGCAGTCTGAGCCTCAGTTCCATCATCTGTAAAATGGGGCCAATAATGGTTCTCTAACTCACTTACATATTGTAAGGATGGACAGAGCAGAGTGAGGAGCTCAGCACATGCAAAATTCCAATGCCTGCTGCCATCTACCCATCCATTCACACATCCACCCATCAGTCCATCCACCCATCCATCCATCCATCCATCCATCCATCCATCCATCCATCCATCCTTCCTTCCTTCCATCCATCTGTCCATTCACTCATCCATCCATCCATCCATCCATCCATCCATCCATCCATCCATCCATCCACCCACCCACCCACCAATCCATCCATCCACCCACCCACCAATCCATCATCCATCTGTCAATAATCATCCATCCATCCATCCATCTATCATCCACCCATCTATCCATCCATCCATCCACCCATCCACCCATCCACTCACCCATCAGTCCATCCATCCATCCATCCATCCATCATCTGTCCATTCACTCATCCATCCACTCATCCATCCACCCACCCACCCACCCATCCATCCATCCATCATCCGTCAATCATTCACCCATCCATCCATCATCAACCCACTTATCCATCCATTCACCCACCTACCCATCATCCACCTATTCACCCACCCATCAGTCCGTCCATTCATCCATTTATTTACCCACCCATTCATCCATCATCCGTCTGTCAATCATCCATCCATCCATCATCCACCCATCTATTCATCCATCCATCTGCCCACCTACCCATCCATCCACCTACCCATCCATCCACCTATCCATCTACCCATCCACCTACCCATCAGTCCATCCATCCATGCATCCTTCCTTCCATCCATCTGTCCATTCACTCATCCATCCACCCATCCATCCACCCACCCATCCATCCATCTACCCATCCATCCATCATCCATCTGTCGATCATCCACCCATCTACCCACCCATCAGTCCATCCATCCATCCATCCATCCATCCATCCATCCATCATCTATCCACCTATTCATCCATCCACCCATCCACCCACCCATCAGTCCATCCATTTACCCACCCACCCACCCATCCACCCACCCACCCACCCATCCATCACCCACCAATCCATCCATCCATGGGGTACAGCAGCAGAGGATAGTGCTCTGTTATTCAGAGTGGAGAGGCCTCAGTCAACCCTCTTGACAGTCCGTTTACTACCTAAGATATTTTTTCTTTCTTTTTCTCTTCAAAAGCACCTAACCCTAGGAGAGAATTGGGGCATGGAGGAGTGAGAAATGTCCCTGTGTTCTCTCCACAGGAATGCACTTGTGGAGGAACTGGCTCCCCATCTGGCTGTGCTCATCCGCCTGTCACCCACAGCATGATGGTCTCACAAGTTAGGGAGCTCAGAGGCGGCCACTTGAGATGACAGGATGTTGAGTGGCAGGAGAGCTGCTTCAGACACCACACAGGCAGTAGGCGCTTCAGACACTGAAATTAACAGGCTTCTTGGGTTGGAGGTTTTAATTAAAGAATCCTAGAGAACTATCTCCTTAATTCCAACACTTCTCTGTAATCACTTTCCTCTGTGCTGGTAGAGATTCTGTCTCCAGCTCTCTCTCTAGGAATGGACTCAATAGCCTGCAACACCCAGGACCAGGGGTGGGCATTCTCTGGACTCTACCCTTGGATCCTACACCACTTGGACTCAGCACCTCTGTGGGTCTGTGTGTTCTGGAATCTATTAGACTCTATTAGGTATCAGCTGTTGGCTCCTCAATTAGCCTGGAGCTCTAGGGACCCCAGTCCACACCCCATATGACTTCTGGGAACACCATTGATAGCAGTCAGTCCAAGAATATCCTCTCCTCTTCCAATTAATCCCATACATGCAGGGCTAGACCTGGATCCTGAAACAAGAATGCTGGATGGTGTTGGTCCACACACTGTGTCCTAAACACATCTGTCAGTCATATCACTTCACAGCATGTCAGCCAAACCTTTGTCAGCAAGCTCATGTTTTGTGGCTTTAAGGGTCTCTCTTGCTCACTTGAGCAACTCTCTGGTGGCCCAAATGTCCTAAAGAGTTAATAACTGACCCTTAGGAGAAGGACTAGGCAAATCCCAGCAAGAGCTGGGGGGTGGGGGTCCCTGGCTGCTCTACAGAGGTTACCTGGTGGTAACATCTCACGCTGTCCCTGGGTGATGGAGTTCTTGACATGATGGTGACTCACCAGGTGATATGTCACTGAGAACAGTTTTCTCTTCCCCCTGACTTCCTTACTCCTCCATTTCTGCCTCCCAGACTTTAAAAAAAAAAAAATGTCCTGACCCCAGCGTCTATAGCTGGGGACTGAATTGAGGGATCTCCTTTTTCCCTCAAGCCACCGTGGTTTATGACTGCTAGACAGCGCCTCCGTTTGACCCCTTCATTTCCTTCATGTTTGTTCTACCTGCCATGTTTTGTACCACAGGCAAATCTCAACACATCCTCCAGCCTCCCATCCTCCCTTGGATGTAAGAAACATTGGTGGTGCCTGTGGTCCCCCATGAGTCCTGGTCAGCTAACTTCTGACATCACTAGGGTCCTCCTCTCCACCCCACACATTTCCCAGAATCCTCAGCTTCCCCTGGCCAGCCTCAATGGCCACCCCGTGGTTGATGGTCCGTTTAACAGGATTGAGAGGCACCTGGAAAGATGGTAGAGCTACGTCTGAGTGTGTCTGTGGGCATTTCCAGAGGTAAGCACCGTATGGAAAAGACCCAACATGACCATGGTCCACCATCCGCCCATGGACCAGGGGACCAGGTCAGGGGCGGGAAGGAGAAAGTGTGTGCCCGCATCCCCTCAGCCTTTCTTGAGCAGGTTTGTGCTGCCGTTATCCTTGGAAACTGGCAGGTCTTTAGCCTCAGGCTGGGGCTGAGTCGTTGGCCTGTCTTGCTCCGACATCTTCTGGTGTCTCTGACTCTCCAGTGTGCAGGTGGTCAGTGCAAGTGTCTCCAGAGAGGACAGCTGCTCAAATATATTACCCCACGTACAAAATTAGGGTTTACGGTTCCAGAGAACACCAGCAAATATTGACACCTTCTCTGGTTTGCCTTCCACTCACCCAGAACAAGGCGATCGACTTTAACTAAGAGCCCGGACAACAAGAAAGTGTTTTCTGAAACGCTGGAGTCCTGATCCCACAGAGAGGGTGACAGCAGGTTTGGTTTTGTTTGTTTGTTTGTTTGTTTTTTGTTTTTTTTTTCCAGAGACTCTTTCCTTGACTTTGCAAATGGCATCTGGGATGGTAGACATCAGTTGTCAACTTGGCAGAATCAGGAATCCTCTGGAAAGGGAGTCTTGAAGACAGATTGTCCAGATCACACTGGCCTGTGGGTACGGCTGTGAGGAATTATCTTAATTGGGTTTGTTATGTGAGGTGCTTGCTGTTTCAGCATCTGAGTGCTGGACGGAGGAGATAGTGAGTTCAACGTGGATGGACAGACAGATGTATATGCCTTGCCCTGGGTCCTGACTGTGGACGCCATGATGGGCTACAACCTAAGCTGGAATTGAAATAAACCATCTCCCTAAGGTGCTCTTGTCACGAGTGTGTCAGTCAAGTCATGTATGTTGTCATTCATGTGTGTTATCAGTCACTTAAGTTGTCAGTCACATGTGTTGTCAGCCAAGTGTGTTATCAGTCACATATGTTGTCAGGCACGTGTGTTGCCAGTCATGTATGTTGTCAGTAATGTATGTTGTCAGCCAAGTGTGTTATCAGTCACATATGTTGTCAGGCACATGTGTTGCCAGTCATGTATGTTGTCAGTCATGTATGTTGTCAGCCAAGTGTGTTATCAGTCACATATGTTGTCAGGCACGTGTGTTGCCAATCTGTGCGTTGTCAGTCAAGTATGTTGTCAGTCATGTATGTTGTCAGCCAAGTGTGTTATCAGTCACATATGTTGTCAGGCACGTGTGTTGCCAGTCTGTGTGTTGTCAGTCAAGTATGTTGTCAGTCATGTATGTTGTCAGCCACATATGTTGTCAGTCGCATGTGTTGTCAGTCATGTACGTTGCCAGGGCAACAGACAGAAACAAAGGCAGCCTTGTCATGGCAGTCACTCCCTGGTCTATGCAGTGTCCTTGTTGCCTCTTTTTATGAGGACTTGGGCGTATTGTGCTTTGGACAACCCATGTGACCTCATCTTACCTTGATTACTTCTCACAAAGTCGTCCTTCCCAGTGAAGCCATAGTCTCTGGCACTGAGACAGACTTAACACAGGGAACTGGAGTGTAGGGTAAACACAGCCCCCATTGCCACGACCTTCGGCGACCTCACTCTATGAGAATATTCTGGATGTCCCTCCTCCCCCAGCTAGACTCTATCAGCGAGGGAGAAGAGGGCACCCCTGTGCCCACTCCCAGTGCCAAGAACACTACCTGGCACACGGTGAGTACCCAGAGTATTCGCAAAGTCTGCTCATCCTCTTAGCCACCCTTAAAATCAACCAGGGACAGGGAATAGGACCCCAAGGCTCAGCCTGAAGCTGACCAGAGGCTGAGATTTGGGTAGAATGGTGGCACAGGCCACCCCTACCATGCCCGCTTTCTTTTCCTTTGGGGCATCAACCCACGGGGCTCCCCATTTAGTCAGCCCTCACCCAGCTGGAGCAATGCAGACACCTGACAGCAGGCCAGGCTCACGCTTTCTCACCAGCAAAGGAGGGCTCCTCGTGCGGAGTGTGGGTCACCTGCTTCAAGGCTCTGAGGGGCGGGAAGTAGCCCCACCGAGCCATGTCCAACTTTGACAAACCAAGTGATATTTCTTAATCACTTGTTGTGAGAGCTTCATTTTTCCCTCATTGATCGTCTTGCTAGCTGCCATTGCCCCTAATTATGAGTCTCTGACTCCCCCAGCCTCTCTGTCAGGTAGATAATGATGAACTGTGAACAAGCATGCAAGGCCTGGGGGCGCCTCTTGGTGTGATGTCAGCAGAGCAGGAAGTATCGACCAGCCAGGACTGGATTGCCACAGGCTTCGGCGTGCAGCTAGCGGTCTCCCAGGACTGTCCCTTACGACCAGTTCCATACGCAGCCATCAGGGTTAGTGCTGCCCAGTGTGACAGCCAGCAGTCACCCCTGGCTACCCAGAGCATGAGATATGGCTAGTGTGACCAGAAAGCTTTTTTAAAAATTATTTTTATTTCAATTAATGTAAATTGAAATAGCTATAGGTGAATCATCTCTCCGAACCTGTGTTTCCTCCCCTTTAAGACAGAGATAAGGTTATAGTGAGACTACACCAATTGTGTGTGTCTGAGTGGGGTGGAAGGTAGGTGTGTGTGTGTGTGTGTGTGTGTGTGTGTGTCTGTGGAAGGTTATAGGTATATGTTTGTGTGCATGTGTGTGCACTGTTGTAGAGATATTTAATCACAATCCGGGGTTTCCACCCCACCTTTGACCATTTAGTTCCCAGATAAAAGACACACAAGGCCGTTATATTTACGATAAGCCTTAATCAGTACAAGAACTGGGCAGATATCTACCCTCTATCCCATTAGAATCCGCTTTCCTATTGATAACCCCCCAGTTATCACTTGCAATGTTTCATCTGGGCCGCTCCTCTCAATTCCAGTTGGCCAGCCCTCAGGGCTATGTTGTCTTGACTCCTAACCCATGGTGTCTTTCTCCTTTCTTCACTTTCTTCTCCTCTCTCCCTCCTGGCTCTCTGCCAACCCCAAGACTGGGAACCCTGAATCCCTCCTATGTCTCTTCTGCCTAGCTATTGGCTATCAGCATGTTTATTCACCAATCAGAAAGAGCTTAGGACAAGGTCACATAGCATCACTTGGGTCTACATGTGAACTCTCTCGTCTCTGAGGCAACCAGGTCTTTGGGTCCCTCACTTAGCATTACAATACATAGCAACAGACCAGACCTCAACAGTGCACATATATGTACACACACACATGTGTATATGCATGGGTGGTGTATTAGTTAGGGTTTTATTACTGTGAACAGACACCATGACCAATGCAACTTTTATAAAAGACAACATTTACTTGGGGCTGGCTTACAGGTTCAGAGGTTCAGTCCATTATCTTCAAGGCAGAAGCACGGCAGCATCCAGGCAGGCATGGTGCAGGAGGAGCTGAAGGTTCTACATCTTTATCCAAAGGAAGCCAGGAACAGACTGGGCATCCTCAGGCATCTAGGAGGAAGATCTCTAAGCCCAACCCCACAGTGCCACACCTCCTCCAACAAGGCCACACCTTCTAATAGCACCACTCCCTGGGATGAGCATATATAAACCATCACAGTTGGTCATACACATGCGCATGTGGAGACCAGAAGTCAGCATCTGTTGTCTCCTTTGATACCGGGATCTGAGTCTAGTTCTCCATTGACTTTACCCACCCAACAACTCCCCAGCCACGCCCACCAGTGTGACACACAGCTCCCAGTTACCCACGGGTGTAATACACAGTCCCCACTCACCTACTGCTGTAACACGAGGCTCCCAGTCAGAAGCAATCTGGGTCACATCCCCTCCAAGGCATTCCGACTGAGGAACTTTGCTGATGCTAGCCATTGTCACTACAATGTCCCCAGTGAGTCAGAAGGAAAGAGGGACAGCAGGATTCCAAGGATGGGGACTTTTCCCTTAAGCAATTGAGGTAGAAATTTTAAGAGCATTTCCACTTCCTACATCTTTGCAAGAAACAGCTCACATTATCGCACATAATGGCCGAGACACTGAAACTGCCTGGCGGGGGTGGGGTGGGGGTGGGGTTTTTACTCTTGCTGTGGGTCAAGGTAAGACCACGTTCTGGGGTGGGGGGCGGGTAGCTCATTCTGTCATCCTTAGTTTGGAGGGTTGTACTGAGGGCCAGGTGATATGATGTGCGTACACAGTGATCATGCACCGGTCGGCTCCCGGTGTGGAAGAAGTGACCTGCTACCCTCCATCTGAGGACAGTGTCACGACAGCTGTTACCTGAGCATTGTTGGGTCCACCAGTGACCAGCTGACCTGGGATGGCCCTGGCTGGGTCCTCCTGTTTCTGTTCCCCAGCCCATAATTTCTTTGCTTCCAGTTGATTAGTGACAGGGCTCTAAGATCGTGAGGGAACCTAAGGCCATCGGATCGAGGATGCGAGGCGTCTTACTGAGGCCCATTGTTAAAAGGTCAGGCGTTGGCTGCAAGAGGGTAGAACCTTTAAAAAAATGTGGCGGTGTAGGGGCTGAAGAGATGGCTCAGCAGCTGAGTGCATGCACCTCTTGTAGGTGACCCAGGTTTGGTTCTCAACACCCACATGTTGCAGGCAGCTCATACTACCTGTAACTCCAGAGCTTCTCTGGCCTTCAAGTGATCCTGTACTCACATGTACAGACACATGTGTAATTATCTTAAGACAGACAGAACCTAGTGGAAGGAAGCTAGGCCACTGAAAGGAGATGTTGGGACCCACTTCCTTCCTGTCTCTCTCCCTTTACTTCCTGGCTACCTCAAGGTGAGCCACTTCCCCTGCCACATGCTCCACCCTCATGCTGCTTCCTCAACCTCCTCACCATGGCAACACGCCACCTGACCTCGGACTGAATTCTCCCAAACCGTGTTCGCACACAAATCTTCCTTCCTTATAAATTGATCTACCTCGGGTGTTTTATTACAGTACTAGAGAGCAGACTGGCACCAACCTCATGTGTTGCAACATCCTGATCAGAAGTCATGACATCAGGATTCAGGGACAGGAAGCTAGACCCTAGCTAGCTCTTCAAAGAAACGGATAAGAGTCCGATTAGCAACATGGTCTACTGGGGGAGAGAATGCTGCAGCTCTCTCTGTGTAAACAGTCTACTATATCTTGTCGTGATTTACTCAATAAATAATGCCTAGTCTGTTTTCAGTCCATGAAGACAGATGAAATTTTAAATTGTTTAAATTTGTTCATGCAAAAACCCTTTCAGTATTTGCTGTGCTGGGCTTTATGGAAAAGGCAGCAGGCAGTCCTTAGAGTGTTAGGCATTGAATTCTACAACAAGACAGCACAATGCTTTATATCAGGATGAGGGAACTCACGAGCCTAAGCCCGAGAGCTTGTTTTGCACTGCTCAGCCCAGGACAGACAGACACCTGGCTCTCTCTTGTAATTTCCTGCAGGCCTTGCTAGCTATGACCCCTGCATTTTAAGCTACAGTGTGACTGCCTCCCTGGGCTTGGCGGGAATCAACGGTGAGGTTTGTCTCTTGCTCACAGTCTTTCCTGCTGGAGAGAGGCGGGAATGAACCTGGGCACATCCAGAATGAGCCGACGGGAGCCCGAGTGGAGAAAGGGGCTGCACACAGAGCCTCTACCCAGCAGCAAACTACCTGCCGGAGGGGTCAACACAGGAGGATTGTGAATAGTTACCAAAGCCCAGGAGTCAGATCTGATGGTATTGGGTGCGTTTTCTGCCCACTGCCATCCATCTGTTTCCTCCCACGCAGCCCTCTCTCCCTCTCACGCTCTCATAGACACCATGTTCAGCTGATAGCCCTGTAGGGGGCGTGGTCTCCAGAGTTTCCAAATGAAAGGACCATGGCAACAGGAAAAGCAGAAGTACCCACGATAGGGAAGGATGAGCTTCTGGACTGTGTCCACTCCTGCCCGACCTTTTTTTTTTTTTTTTTTTTTTTTTTTTTTTTTTTGCTGTGGGGTTATTGATCGTTTACTTCAGAGAGGTATCCGTCTGAGGACCGTGGGGCGTGGCTCAGTTGGAAAGCCCTCGGTGCGCAGCATGGAGATCCACGTTAGTCCCGTTTTCCGTGTGAGAGTCTGAGACTCGAAGAGAAGACATAGCAAGAAGTTGGGGTTGGAACCTGGAGCTGTTGGTTCTCTGTGCTCTGTTTATTCTGCTGCCCAGGCCTGGGTGCTACATGTGAGACCCAAGCTGATGACAGCGCTATGGTCTAGAGACTCCAATTTATAAGACGTCTCCTGGTAAGTAGCCTGCACTGGGTAGTTGACACTGCTGGAAAGCTCCCACCATTCGGGAGTCTTAAGAGACAGACTGCAGAACCCACCTAGCACCCTGAATCAACTGCTCCGGGGCCACGGTGGCACAAGTTTCCCAGAAGGCTTGGGGTTCAGGTTCCCAGGTCAGATACACCCTTTGCTGGGCACGAGGAAGCCCGAGATCTTCCCACTAAGTCCTTACAAAGAGCATCTTGGAAAGGGCTGCTTCCGGGCCTGTTGCCCTCAGCTCTCCCTGTGTACCTGGGGATGCTGCATGCGTGCCGCGCATGCGTGCTGCCCCCACATTACCCGGGATCAGAGTGAGCTGCGTACCTGAGGATTCTGCATGTGTGGCACGCATGCGTGCTGCCCCCCCCCACACACATTGCCCGGGATCAGAGTGGACCCATGGAGCTACCCCCTGACTGTCCGGTGAGAGCTATTGGCATACCTGAGTCTCCTCTTCTTTTCCAGAAACAGAAAATGTCGTTCACAGTAAACATCCTTCTGAGACGCTTGATCGGCAGCTCAAGGTCTTTGAGGGTCACAGGACAGCGGTTCGGAGGTCAGAGCTCCAGACACCCCGGCTCAGGGCAGGGGTAGGCGTCTGGGATTTCTAAGAACTGCTGTGGTCAGCTGTGTGCCCCCAGTCTGCCTGTGAGGGTGTCCTCGGGAAGGTCTGTCCATTCTCAGAGCCTCGGTTTCCCCTTTTGTGAAACAGAAACAACAGCAACACGGACCTACAGCCAGCACATGGAAACGGAAAGGACGAAGTTAATGTCAGCAGCTCCTCAGCTGTCCCCGGACCATCACACTGAGCCTGACAGCATAGAGGTCCGTGAGCGCAGGACAGGAGCCGCAGCCATGACAGGAGTTGACGGTAAGACAAGACTGGAGCTGGAAAGAACCTGTCGGTGACGTCACCTAAGAGACTTTCTGCAGCGCTGCCATGCACACACCTGCGAGTGCCTGTGCTGCACCGCAGTAACTGATGGCGCCCAAGGGGCTTCAACGTAATCTAGGATGAATCAGGCCGTACATCGAAACAGTTCAAACACCGTCTCCGTGGGAAGCTGCAGGCGTCTCCCATACCTCATGGTTGTTAGTCCTTAATAACATCAGGACACCAAGCCAAACAACAAATCCACATACACCGCCTAGGTGCATGCAAGATCAGGCCAGGATGTTCACAGACAGGACAGCCCGGCCACGCGTGTCACATGGCGTTATTGGCGTTGTCTTTAATACTCCTGTACAGAGTACTGAGTACTCATCTGGAGCACGGTCTGTACAGAGTACTGAGTACTCAGCTGGAGCACGGTCTGTACAGAGTACTGAGTCTCAGCTGGAGCATGGTCTGTACAGAGTACTGAGTACTCAGCTGGAGCACGGTCTGTACAGAGTACTGAGTACTCAGCTGGAGCACGGTCTGTACAGAGTACTGAGTACTCAGCTGGAGCATGGTCTGTACAGAGTACTGAGTACTCAGCTGGAGCACGGTCTGTACAGAGTACTGAGTCTCAGTGGAAGCACGGTCTGTACAGAGTGCTGAGTACTCAGCTGGAGCAAGGTCTGTACAGAGTACTGAGTACTCAGAGGGAGCACGGTCTGTACAGAGTACTGAGTCTCAGCGGAAGCACGGTCTGTACAGAGTGCTGAGTACTCAGAGGGAGCATGGTCTGTACAGAGTGCTGAGTACTTAGTGGGAGCACGGTCTGTACAGAGTACTGAGTCTCAGTGGGAGCACGGTCTGTACAGAGTACTGAGTCTCAGTGGGAGCACGGGCTGTACAGAGTGCTGAGTACTCAAGTGGGAGCACGGTCTGTACAGAGTACTGAGTCTCAGTGGGAGCACGGTCTGTACAGAGTACTGAGTCTCAGCGGGAGCACGGGCTGTACAGAGTGCTGAGTACTCAGTGGGAGCACAGTCTGTACAGAATACTGAGTACTCAGCTGGAGCACGGTCTGTACAGAGTGCTGAGTACTCAGAGGGAGCACAGTCTGTACAGAGTGCTGAGTACTCAGTGGGAGCACGGTCTGTACAGAGTACTGAGTACTCAGTGGGAGCACGGTCTGTACAGAGTACTGAGTCTCAGTGGGAGCACGGTCTGTACAGAGTACTGAGTCTCAGCGGGAGCACAGGCTGTACAGAGTGCTGAGTACTCAGTGGGAGCACAGTCTGTACAGAATACTGAGTACTCAGCTGGAGCACGGTCTGTACAGAGTGCTGAGTACTCAGAGGGAGCACAGTCTGTACAGAGTGCTGAGTACTCAGTGGGAGCACGGTCTGTACAGAGTACTGAGTACTCAGCTGGAGCACAGTCTGTACAGAGTACTGAGTACTCAGAGGGAGCATGGTCTGTACAGAGTACTGAGTCTCAGCGGGAGCACGGTCTGTACAGAGTGCTGAGTACTCAGAGGGAGCACGGTCTGTACAGAGTACTGAGTCTCAGTGGGAGCACGGTCTGTACAGAGTGCTGAGTACTCAGCTGGAGCACAATAAATACTGGTTTCCAGGTCAGGCGACCGATCATACTTTAGTCGTAGATCCCCCATAGGGGAGGACCTGGCAGGCTTCCATACCTACCTCAGCAGATGCAGCCTCCACTCTGACTGGAACAAGACTCCAGGGAGCCAGTGCTGAAAAGTGAGACCCAATAAAATCATCAGGCGGGCGGCTTCGTGTGAGCCTGATTAAGCGAATCTAACCACTGCCGTAGGTCTCTGGGAACCATGGACTGGCAGAGGTATCAAGCAATCGATCGGATTGTCTGAGCCAGAAGTGGGGCAGGGAGGGAGGTGTCTGCGAGCCTCCACCAGCAGAAACAAATTCATTATGTCTGCAGAGGTGCCTGGCAGGCCTGCCATAAATCAGGAGAGTAATCAATGACTGGGGGAGGGGGAAGACACCATACGACACGGCCAAAGGTCCTGGATCCCAGTGAAGTTACCGCAAATAGGGTCAGACAGCCCCAACCAGATGGGTTCTTTCTAGCTGAATGACCCTGGGTCATTTGCTCTGTGGGGACCACTTCATCCTTTGTAGAATGGGCTTGCTGGAGTCGGAGTTTAATTACAATGAGATTGTGTCCCTCTGCCCTGCCCATAACGGCAGCTGTGGGGCCGTTGGCCACTCAGGACACAGCAGATTAAATTAAGATGTGTTCTAAGTGTGAAACTTTCTACCAGATCTCCTAGACATGGTATGGCCGGAGGAAGAGTCCATAAGTTTTTAATCTTGATCTTATTATTAAATAACACCTAAGATCTACTGTGTTTAAAAAATGCATTATTGAGCCAACTACAGCTGGGTCTATTTTTTTAAAAAAAACGTAGCTCTAAGAATATTTAAAATGATCTCTTGTCATTTTCTTTCTATTTCTACTGAATGACACTGGTCCCTTTGTATCCTTTCAGATATCATTTGGACGCGTGTCCAAATTATTAGATGCGTGTTTATACATATGTGCACATGAATATGTGCATAGGTCAGAGGTCAATGCCAGGCGTCTTTTGTTGCCTTCCACCTTGTCTTTTGAGACAAGGTCCCTCTCACTAAACCTGGAACTCACTGATTGGACCAGACTGGCTTCCAGTGGTTCCCAGGATCCACCCATGTCTCCATAACTGTTCTATCACTAAGTCAGTGACCAAGGCAGCTTCTGAGAGAGAGAGTTTCCTGGGGCTACAGTTTCAGAGGATGAGCCCTGTGACCGTCATAGCAGCAGGTGGGCAGGCATGGCGCTGGAGCAGGAGCTGAGAGCTCACATCTGATCCACAAGCAGGAGGAAGAGAGAGCTAACTGGGAATGGCATGGGCTTTTGAAACCTCAGAGCCCACCTGCAAAGACATACCTTCCCCAACAAGGCCACACCTCCTCCAACAAGGCCACACCTCTCCAACAAGGCCACACCTCCCCAACAAGGCCACACCTCCTCCAACAAGGCCACACCTCCCCCAACAAGGCCACACCTCCCCCAACAAGGCCACACCTCCACCAACAAGGTCACACCTCCTCCAACAAGGCCACACCTCCCCCAACAAGGCCACACCTCCCCCAACAAGGCCACACCTCCACCAACAAGGTCACACCTCCTCCAACAAGGCTACACCTCCCCCAACAAGGCCACACCTCCTCCAACAAGGCCACACCTCCTCCAACAAGGCTACACCTCCCCCAACAAGGCCACACCTCCACCAATAAGGCCACACCTCCACCAACAAGGTCACACCTCCTCCCTAAAGGTCACATCACCCCCAACGAGGCCACACTCCAACAACAAGGCCACACCTCCTGATCCTTCCCAATCAGGTCCACCAACTGAGGACCAAGCCGCGAAACACATGATCTTATGGGAACCACTTAAGAGTGGTTCAAATCACACTCACTCCCAGGCCCCACACTCACTTGTAGTTATATTGTAATGCCAAATGCATTCAGCCCAGCTTCAAAAGCCCTCACAGTCTTTCACGGTCTCAATACTGCTTAAAATTCCAAAGTCCAAAGTCTCTCCCGAGACTCCAGGCGATCTCTCAAACAGCCACTCCCGGTAAAATCGAAATGCAAATTATATACTCCCAACCTACAATGGGACAAAATATACATTACCATTTCAAAGGGTAGAAAAACAGGCACTGGGCCAAAGCAAGACCAGAGCACAACAGAGCAGACCCCAAGTCCTGCATCTCCTGCTCTTTCCAGCTTTGTTGACTACAGCACATTTCTCCCTCTTCGGCTGGTTCCAAAGCTGATCTGCAGCTCTTCTCGGCAGGTCTAGATGGCTTTGGAGAAGGCAATCTAGGGTTCGCCTTCATGGCTTCATGCGATGGCCTCTCTGGGCCACCGTGCTTAGCTAAACATGGGTTTGGGGGGGGACGACAGAATTCAGGTCACCATGCTTGTGCAACAAGCACTTTACACACCGAGCCATCCCCCAGCCTCCTACCTGGTGCTGTACCCACTGAGCTTCCCAGCCTCATCCCATGATGCGGTTGTTTATTTATTTATTTATTTATTTATTTATTTATTTATTTTTGTCTCATGGTGGAGACCACAGCCAGGGGCTGGTACTAGGTGAGCACTCAGCCATGGGACTGCACCCCACCCTCTCATGTGTTTTGTTTTGTGGTGTGAGGAACCGCAATGCTGCACCGTGCTGGACCACACTCTCTCCTCCTCCTCCTTAAGTCTCAGCTGCATCCCTGGCCAGGTCAGACAGAATAACTGTAATGGACAGGGTGGAGACCTCCATGGTTGGGATCTCTCTCTCTCCTTCTTTCATGTGCACATGTCTGTGTGAGTGCATGTGTGTGCACACACGTGTGTGCATGTATGTGTGTGCATGTGCATATGTGTTAGACCGTGTTTCCTTAGAACCAGGAATGAACAGTAACCATGGCTAGCGTCCATTGTCAACTCGACACCTCTGAGAAGAGGACATCTCAGTTGAGGGATTGCCTCTATCGGATCAGTCTGCGGACATGTCTGTGAGACATTTTCTTCATTGCTAATTGGCACGGGAGGACCTAGTCCACTATGGGCAGTTCCATTCCTAGGCAGGTGGTTCCCAGGCAATATAAACAAGCAAGCTGACCACGAGGCTGGGAGCAAGTCTCCTCTGGGGTCTCCACTTCAGTTCCTGCCTTGGCTTCACCTGAGGATGGACTGTGACATCCGCTCAAAATTAACCCCTTCCTCCCCAAGTTGCCTGTTAGTCAACGTGTTTAACACAGAAACAGAGAAGTAAGGAAAGCGGAAGCCCCTTTCTCCACCCAGCTACCAGGAGCACAAACATTAAAGCCCTCACCTCACAGTGCAGCCTTGCTGTAAAGCCCACACACATCTTATTTCTCTGCACCCCCTCCTTCTGCGCTGGCTCCAAACCTGTCAGGTCTCCGGAGTCTCTGCACACTAGGATGAGTGAAAACTGGGACTGCATTACGTTAGTTCTGTTGCTCATAGCTGTGGCAAAAATAACCAACCAGAAACCTACTAGGAAGGGCTCGTTTTTCTGGCTCTTGGTTTCAGGAGGGAAACAGCCCAAGCAGGGAGAAAGCTCGCAATTATGAGGCCTCTGTCACATCGTGTCCAGAGTCAGGAAGCAAAGAAAGATGAACACTGTTCTCCCATTCACTTCGTCCAGGACCTCATGGGACGGAGCCACCACACCCAGGTCTTCCTCGCTCAGTCGACTTTCTCAGGAAACATCTCCACAGACATGCCAAGGTGTGCCTCCTAGGCAATTCCCACCCAGACTTTTAAAAATATCATTCATTCATTCATTCATTTGGTGTGTGAGCCTGTGTGAGGCAACTTTGGGGAATCAATTCTCTCCTTCCACCCTGTGGGTCCTGGGGATTGAACTCAGGTCATCAGGCTAGGCAGCAAGTTCCTAGCCTGCTGGCCGACCCTCTAAATCCAGTCCTGATAATGAAGATTGTTTATTACAACCAGAGGTTCACGGGCAAGCGGACTGTGTCTTCCAAGGGTTGGACAATGGCCTACAGGTGACACAACTTTGCTGAAGTAGCCACTGAGAAAGCCATCATGTGGCCCATGCCAGCAGCCAGAGGGGCACCCTGTACCCCGAAGCTGGAGAGGCTCCCTGTACCTCCTGTTCACCCCCACTGACTTCTGCAGGGTGAAGTTGAACCTCCTTGAAAGTGGAGATCCCAACAGCCGGACTCTAAACTGTGTTGAGACGATGCCTCTGAAGTCCCTGGATGATGGGTCTTAGAATCTGTGTGGGAAGAAGGTGAGGGTCGGACATTCAAGGTGTGGACTGTGACGGGACCCTTCACCCTTCTCTTCCGGTGCACTTTTGAATGTGCACAGACCCAGCATATTCTCCTTCCTCCCTTCCCCCTCCCTATCTTCCTCCCTTCTTCCTCCCTCTCTCCCTCCATCCCTCCTCTCTCTCTCCTTCTCTCCCTCTCTCTGGTCTTGTTCCCCTCTCACTGTCCTTCTCTCTGTCACTCTCCTCCCCTTCCCAAGTCACCTCCCCTGGCTCTTCCATTAGAGGGACTCTGTGGGTTCTCTCTTCTTTTCCTTTAGTTCCTGAAAGAATGCTAGACAGAGCAGGCAGCCAGAGCAGAGGGGGCTCTTCATCTCCTCCTATTCTCACAGCTGGGGGTAGGGTGGGGTGTCCACACATAACATACACACACACATAACATGCATACACATATACACACACAAAATACACAAATAGCACACATACACAACATATATACACATATACACATACACACACAGAACATACACACGTGCACACATACACATGTACACATATATACATACACATACATATACATATGCACACATACAGAACATACATATACACACACAGAACATACATACACATACCCACATACATACACATACACACAGAACATACATACACATACACACATATATACACATACACACACAGAACATACACACATACACATTCACACACATACATACACACATGTACACACATGCGTACACACACACACACACACACAAGAAAGCACATCACTGTGTGAATTATGTCCAATGACAGTGTGCTTAGTGCAGAGGGAAACAGAGGCTCCCCATGGCTTTAACAGATGAGGCCTGAGGCTGGATGACCTTGGTGGCCTGATAAGGGGTGCTTTAAAGTCACCAACTGACCCTCCTCTTCCTCTTTCACTTCCCCCATCCCCCTGCCTCCTCCCCTCTCTCCACTTTCATCAATGCCCAACCCTTTCCCTAGGAAGATGCTGGGATTTTTTTTTTTTTTTTTTTTTGCTGACACAGACTCTGGTTAAAGCCCTCAGGAACTACGGAGTCCTGGCCTGGGGCTCTGTCTCCTGCTTCTGCCAGCAAGGCGGGTGGCGGGCTGGTGCAGTGCGACTTTAGCCATCCAGTTGCAATGGCTCGTCAGAGGTCTGCAGGTCAGCACTGCAGCCCATCCCAAGCCTTCAGGGAACAGCTTCCCCGTGTGCCCACTCAGGCAGCTGTGGTGTACATCTTTGTCACCGTGGCGATGACCCAGGAGGAGCAAGGTCAGAAAGAAGGGCTCCCATTTGCCTGAGAGCTGACTTCCATGGTGCCTGGTTCTATGGCAGACGCTGTCCCAGCATCCACTGCCTTAGTCTGGCCTAAGGAGGACCTGGGAGCTGGGCACCCAAGAGCCTCTTTCCTGTATGTGGAAGTCTTACCCCAGCCCAGCTTTAGATGGAAGCTGATTCTTTCTGTCCCTTCAATTCTGAGCCCCGCACAGACTGGCCAGCATTCGTTAAACTCAAGTTGGGATCATTTTTTATCCTCTAAAATGCTTTAGGAACAGAGTGAGTTTGGCATCCTGCTCCCTACCCTAGAGACTGAGTCACATCCACAGGTTCATTGTTCCCAGGGCTGTGCTGGCTTTAATTAGAATATTTTTATTTTCCCTAGCAGAGAGACAAAGAGGGTCATGAGCTCAGGGGCCAGGTCCCTGGCCATCGGATGCGACAACCAGCAGGAGAGGAGGGAGTCCTGTCTGCCCAGTCTCTCAGCTTCTCCCTACCCTCAGTCTGTCTAGAGGTTAAAACTGGTGGGAGCCCAGCGGGAGCCTCCTTTGAAGAGGACAGACAAAAGCAACCTCACAGGCTGCAGCTCAAGTGACTCTGAAGTGGACTGAAGTTCAAACGCAGTGATCCAGAGGGCTTCCGTGGAGAGGCCACGGGGCAAGAGCTCCATTTCATCCCGAGCCAGGAGCCCAGAAGCGCAGTGGTTAGAGATGCGCGGCAGAGGTGAAGTCCAGGGCAGGGGAGGAAGATCAGCTAGTGAAGTGCTGCGGGGGAAATATGAGAAGCCAAGCCTCCTGCCCGGCTCCTATGCTACCACGCAGAAAGCCCAGTGTGGTGGGCACACATCTGCAACCCCCAGCTCACCCTCCAGCTGACATTGCTCCAGGTTCAGTGGAAAGATACAATGTTACTCTCTGGCCCTCACCTACTAGCTCCCCTATGTGCACACAAGCACACATGTAAACACACCACACACGAAGAACAAAGAAACGCTGTTTGCTATTTAGTGTGGGCTGTTTTCTCTCTCCAGCTGCAACAAGGGGGCTGGGGATTCTTTGGAGTGCTGCCTTTGACCCCACATCCGGATACCACTCCGGCTGGTGTGGAAGGGTGAATGGAAGCTCTAGGAAAATGCCTTCAAGTCAGGGCTGTGTCTTGCCCGCAACTCCGCTCTCTGGGGACCAATGACAGCAGGACCAGGAGGGGCGTGTGTGCGTGGGATCTTGAACCAAATTGGTTAATGGCATCTTTTAAGGTGAGTGTAAGCTTCAGCCCCCCTCCACTGGTGGGCTGTGATGATTGCACTTTCGGGCTGCCTCAAATGTTAGTGGAGGTGACTCTGGATTCTAAAAAGCCCTCCCAGAGGGCCTGCATGGAGGAGGTGTCAGAACTGGATGGATCTGCAAAAGCTGAGCTTTCTTACAAGGCAGGGTGACATTAGCCAGGTCTTTGGTGATAGGCTTAGCCCATCACCCACTGCAAGCTTCAGGGAGACGTAAATACGGGTGCTGTTCGCATGTATATTTTATAGCTTAGTATCTGCTTAGTCCCACTGTCCATTCACAGGACAACACACTAGCTGCTTGGGATCCTCTCTGCCTCATTAGCCACGCCGCTGTGCAAGCACGCATTCTGGAGCCAGCTGACCTGGTTCAAATCTTGGGTCATCCACTTACCTGCTGGGTGACTGCAGGTGGGTGTCTTCCCCTCTCTGAGCTCTAGTTTGTCTGTAAGATGAGGACCAAGTGTCAGGCAGGTTCCTTGTCAAATTCAGTGAGTTTATATAGACAGTGCTTGTGTGTGTTACGGGTATAGATGTGGGATATATGTGTATGTAGTTCACCTGTGCACGTATGTGTGGTCCACCAGTGTGCATGCATTCATGTGTGCATGTGTGTGCTGCACAGTCAGCTGCAGATAACCAGTAGTCACTTTATTACTTTTACTAATGACATAGTTCGTACTTCCTCCCCGGCTCTATTAAATCTGACAAATGCTACATGCTTGGGGGAACCACAGATCCGCCATCCTTGTCCTCCCCCACAGTGGCCCCTTCCAGAGAGGAGCACAGGTCTGCTCTGCCACATCGAGCCTCTCTGACTGTCCGTGAACCTCAGCTCCCTGGAATCTGGCTCGGCATAGCAATGGTTTGCTCTTTTTCACTGCTGAATAGTATTCCATTCTACTCTACCCATCCTCCTGTTTGTGGACATTTGGATTGCTTCTCCTACAAGTCTTTTTGTTTGCTTATGTTTTCATTTATCTTGGGGGCAAATAGTTCATGGACTTATTGGGCAGACAGAAGATAGTGAACAGGTTTCCAAAACGCCTGTGCCATCGTGCCTGTGTCTTCAAGCCTCTTTTGTTCAGAGGTCCCTGAGCACTGTGTAGAGATGCTGCATAGGAGAAGTGGTTCTGCTGTCGTCATCCTTCTCGGCCCTTGGTCTCTGGCAGGGGATTGGCTCCAGGTGAGTATAATGGCAAACCCAGGTCTCTGAGAAGCAGCACGGTGGCCACACACAGCCGTGTGTCCTGCCTTCCTCGGGTAGCTTCTGCGTGGTCTTTAAGGCCCAGCTCACAGCTGCGTAAAGACTGTGTAGACTTGGCTTTTTGATTGTTCCCTTCCCTAAAGATTTTGAATTTCTGGTGGGTTGGATCTAAGACTGCAGAACCGGTGGGTAAGGAAGCCAATTTCGCTTCTGCTCCCAGGAGATTCCGGCCAGAGGTTGGTGGAATCGGTGAGGTGGAGGGTTCAGTCTCAAGGGCACCCATGTGGTACTGTCACGCTCTCATGAGCCAAGCGCATAGACACTGATTGTCCACACGAGGAGTCACAGACTCCTGGGGTCTATTCCTACCAGCTCTGAGAGGCCATTCCAGTAACCGTCACCCTTGCTCACCCTAAGACCAGAGAGGGCTGAAGAACAAGGGCCCCATAAAACACCCCACTTAGCCATCCTGGGCTGGCTCATCCTCCTCTCTGCCCAGCCGGACTTGGCAGGGATGGGCATTCTAAATGGATTCTGCGCCTGTTCCTGCTGATGCTGCAATCTTTAGGATGCTGTAATTAAGGCTCGGTCCACAGCCCAGATGGAAGCAGCCGATTTCCAGGGAGTGGACTGCGGCTGTGGCCCAGCACAACTTTGAAGCCTGCGTGTGCGTTCTCAGTCCTGAAGCCCCATGAGCTTGGAGGTGTTGCCAGTGGGGGTTTGGGGATTTATGGACTGGCAGAACTGTCACAGAAGACCCGGCTTCGAACACAGACCCTCGTTGGACTTCCAGCTACATCTGAGTGGCCTTTGACATGCCGCCGTCCTCCTGGACCTCAGTATTCCTGTCTGAAAAGAGGGGTGATTATGCATATTTGGGGCATGGTGACTGAATCCGAAGTTGAACTCCCTCACGATTCTTAGACCCCCCCATTTCCCATCCTAACCTTGAACTGGCATGACAACGTGTAGTGAAGACACTTCCCAGGTCTCCCTGATGCTGAAGATGGGTATGAAGTGACATCTGGTCATGTGGCTAAGACGTGTGTCCCCATCAAATGCCTGGAAGGACGACTTGGCTCTGTGTTCTCCTCACCTACCTGCCCAGGTTTCCCAAGTAGTAGCAATCCAGGTGTGGTGCTCCTTTAAGAGGCGGAGCCTCAGGGTAGGTCCTTAGGTCAGGGCTTGAACAAAGAAAGGATGCCAATCCAGTCTCTCCTGGCTTCCTGTGTGGTGATACCTGTCTTCTCTCACAGGCTCTGACTGCCATGTGGTACCATCACCCTCGGCCACGCCACTCACAAGGACAAACCCACGTGTTCACCTTTGTCTGGCCTCAGACTTTGAACTTATAGAATGGTGAGCTAAATAAACCTCTTTTTAATATAAGTTAAGCTGCCTCCGGCATTTTGTTACAGTGGTGAAAACCCTGCAGCCCTAGAAGTAAAGGTCAAGCTTCTCTGTCCCTTCTTCTTCCCTCCCACTGCCTGGAATGTAGCTGTGATGCAGGAACTCCAGCAGCTCTATGGGGCTCTGAGGAGAAAGCCATGTGCTCCGGATGGCTGTGCCTCCGGGAAGGGGTCTCTGACTCCACGCCTGTGGACCACCTCTCCCTGAGCTCTGCTCCCTTGTTTCTGAAGCTCTTGATACATTCTTGATACATTGTCCTTGTTCCAGTGTTCCCTGCTACCTGCCATTGCCAGGATTGAGTTCATTCCAGTAATGACTAGAGTGGGCTGCCCCAGCACGTCTCTCTCAGTAGGTATTGACATTATGTTACAAGTAAGAGCGAAGGAGTTGCTGGGCTGGGGCTGTGCGATCTCCAACTCCCCATGATCTCCAAGATGGTGGAACAGAAGGGGATTCTGGAAGAGCTGACATAGCTGTGTGGTGTCTCCCAGAGACTCTGGGTTTGAGGATCTGTCCCCCAAGAAAGCTGGCCCCACATCCTCTCTGTTGAGACCCTGAGGACCACCCCACACTTCATCTCCATCCCCCCCCCCCCCGCAGTTTGGAGCTGCAGCCTGGACACCGTGAGTTTTGCTTTGCCACCTACACAGATAGCGGGCACTGATGAACTGGCCAGATGGCCTTCCCTGCCTTCTTTTATCTAGGAATTAAGGGGCAGCTGGCCCAGTGCCAGTCCCAGGGCAGCTGGAGGACAAGGAGCCTGCTGGCCAGCTCTGTCTCCTTCAGAGAAGAGAATTGCCTTCTGTGTCCGAGGTGCCACCAGCACAGCTGAGGACAACGGTGTCAGTATGGACTGGCCCTGCCTGGTCTTTCTAGGCAGCCCTTCTTGGATCCTGTTGTGACTGGTCCATTTCAAGGTGTGCAAACAGTCAATACAAAGGTCATACCTTGCTCAGGGTCGCAGGCTCCTCAGGCTTTGCCCCCCCTCCCCCCACATGCGAGTGTGTCCTCTCCTGTCCCTCTGGAGCCCTCTGCCAAAAGCAGCATTTGGAGTGGGCACTAATGACCCCACCATCATTGCTCCAGGAGGCTAGCCCCTCAGCCGCTGGCCTCAGAAGCCCTGACTTGTTCTTCCACAAACATTTCCCTCCTGAAAAGGCCCTCTGTAGGCATAAAATTTTTGCAACCTACTTTTAATAAGGGTTCAACCTCTCCTCTAGCCCACCACCCAGTAGAGGTAGGAGAAGAGAAAAGTTATTACAATATGGGGGAAGTGGACCTGTTCATTAATATTTGGGGGGGGGGCGTGTCGAGCAAAATCTTCTTTCTCAGTAACTCAGTCCTGTAGCAAACACCAAATACGACTCAGCAACTGCAGACCAGTCCTCTAGGCAGGCAGACCCCATGCATGAACCAGCAGCAACAGTCCAGTCCTTTCTGTAGGCAGACACCAGGCAGCTGTAGTTCAACCCTGAAGAAACCGCCAGGCTTGCCAACTGGCCTGAGGTGAAGTCACAGAGGCAGCAAGCTTCTGCAATCCTCATGGACAGTTCTTGGGTGAGTTTCTCTCTGGCAGAGTTACCATAAGTTGAGCTCAAGGATGCTATGTAAGGTGAACTGATACACGCACGCCTAACAAAGGCGGAGCAAATCAAACCAAGCCTCAGTGCTCGTCTCCTGCTGTCTGTGGGGTCATAGTCATACTCCTTCATCAAGCATCCTTTCACATGTTTGCTATATCCAAACATCCTTTCACTTGTGTCTTAGACAGGGTTTCTATTCCTGAACAAACACCATGACCAAGAAGCAAGTTAGGGAGGAAAGGGTTTATTCAGCTTATACTTCTACATTGCTGTTCATCACCAAAGGAAGTCAGGACTGGAACTCAAGCAGGTCAGGAGGGAGGAGCTGATGCAGAGGCCATGGAGGGATGTTACTTACTGTCTTGTTTCCCCTGACTTGCTCAGCCTGCTCTCTTATAGAACCCAAGACTACCAGCCCAGGGATGGCTCGACCCACAAGGAGCCCTTCCCCCTTGATCACTAATTGAGAAAATGTCCCACAGCTGGATCTCATGGAGGCACTTCCCCAACTGAAGCTCCTTTCTCTGTGATAACTCCAGCCTGTGTCAAGTTGACACACACAACCAGCCAGTACACACCTGTGTCTGCTTCAGGAAACATCCTTTCGCATGACTGCTTTATCAAGACATCCTTTCACCTATGTGCCCCAGCAAAACATCATTTGACATAACTGACTTTCCAAAGAAACCAGAAGTTTCCACCTCAGCCTGCTATTCCCCTTGAGTGTCAAAGTGGTCTGCACTCTTCTTCCCGAGCAGGCGTCATACAAATACTCGAAAGGCAAGCCTCCACGTCGCCACAGGAGTCTCATTTCTGACTGTGCAAAGAGCCACCCTGCGGGCCAGCCAGGCCGATAATCTGCAGACAGAGTACAGCCGACAGAGTGAACTGACAGTCCAGTCTCAGGAGCACCCAGTGAGCTCCCTGCTCACACCTGCCTGGCTCCTTCCATTCTGCCTTCTGTGTGCAAAGTCACATACTGCCACCCTTCCCAGAAGCAGACTGCAGGGTTTGATGCACCCGGAAGTAAACACTTTGGGGTTGGGACAACCTAAGTTAGGTGACTGTAGTTGTCCAGCAGCCACAGAGAACTGTGTGCCCCTGAACTGGGTGCTGGGGATGAAAGAGGTTGGGCTGGCCAGAGAAGATTGAAGCCAAGACAAAGGTTTCTGATCAAGGCTCAAAGTTTAACGTTCAGCTCTGAGAATATAGAGGGGGAAAAGCCCCACAGACCCATCCTTTGTTTCAGCTCGATTATGTTGCTTTGTTTCAGCTCGATTAAGTTACTTTGTTTCAGCTGGACAACGTTGCAAAGCAAGCTCAGCAGGCAGGCAGCTCCTGCAGGAAACTGCAGCAGGTGCTGCAAGACAGGAGACTTCCCCCTAGGTCAGAAGACTCCACCTCCCCGAAGACCAACTGTGGCAAACAATTAAGGTCTGATTAGCCTGCTCAAGGCTGGGGGAAGGGCACAGGTCACCACCTCACTTCTCCAGGACAGACACTGTCCTCTCCTGCTCCAATCCGCACGGCCTTAGAGAGGAGAGACACAGCGAGGAGAGATGCAGAAGTCCTGGATGGTGCTTGGATGGCCAGCAGGAGTGACAACACTTCTCAATTCTTCCTCTAGGACCTTTTCATTCATTCTCATGCTTAGCTGTGTGGTTTGGCCTGGCATGTGCTTAGATTTTTGGGTCTGGGGTGCCCTTGCTTCTTACCTGTGGTTTCTTCAGATTGTAATGTGCAGGCACCCCCTCCCCCATGCCATTCATTCCTTTGCTCATTCAGGCATCCCTGTTAATACCCCAGCTCGCTCCCCACTGCAGCCCAGGTAGCTGGGCTCTATGGTACCTGTATTCACAGCTGCCCTTGGAAAACATCTTGCGTGGGTGTGTTTTTCACCTCCCAAGCTGGGCTGTGGACCTCACCTGGCCTCTCTAACCCATATTGTGACTTGGCTGGGACAGTGATCTCCCTGCCTTGTCTCTCCTGAGTTTTAAGCATCATTGTGTAAAGGGACAGACACCTAGAGGGCCTCAGCCTGC
The DNA here is from genome assembly GCA_036184385.1 of Tokudaia muenninki. NCBI lineage: Eukaryota > Metazoa > Chordata > Mammalia > Rodentia > Muridae > Tokudaia > Tokudaia muenninki. The sequence goes on from BTHS01000017.1 coordinate 3,550,042, forward strand.
GGTGGCACAGGTAGCAAGGACAGTGTGCATTCCACATGTCCTGGTGCAGGAGCCAGGGACATTGTTCCCAGAACGAATGACTATAGAATGTGTCAACTTGGTCCTTCACAGTAGCTGCCCCAGGCTGCCTCCCCAGTCATACCCTGAAGTCATGCAAAAGTTAACCAGCATCTTCCGCTCCACCTAGTCTGAGTGACCCTTGTGTCAAACCTTCTGCTAGGGCCCTTTCTGAAAAAACTAGAGGTTCAACAGTTAGGTGAGCTGGGGTCCCCCAGCACAGAAGCACTGTGCCTACTCAGAGCCTCGCTGTCCTTAGGATACAATATGGGGGTACCGGGGTTTAGCTCAACCAAAAGACAACATCAGGAAGAGTCTCAGAGCTTGGGTTCGAATCCCGAATCTGCCCTCCAGTCCTCTGTCACCAGAAACGAGTCCCTGCTTTCTCATATCTACGACAGGTCTGAGCACCAAGCCTGTGGCATGTAACAGGAAATTAAGAAGACCGTGACTGGAAACCCATCAGCCCCTCACTGCCAACACACACTGATTCTTCCTAGTGTGCCTATGAATATTGATGGCAGTTACCACGGCAACAGCCAACACTAAGTGTCTCCATGCCTGGTAAGCACAGAGCCCACTGTCCTGGTGCCACGGTTGATTGATTGGCTACCTGTTTGATTGATTGATTGCTGTTATTTTTGCCCCTGCATTTTAGAGTCCCACCGTTAGCAGAGCTGATGTATCAGGGGTTATAAGAGAAGGGGAGCAAGATCCCCGTATTCCCTTTAAGGGCATGGGCCTGACGACCTCACTGCCCTCTATTGGTCCCTACCTCCCAGTGAGCAAACACCTCCCAGTTGCAACATCATCTGGATACCAAACCTTTGAACACACCACCCTTCAGAATCTGCCTTTTACATTCTAAATCACCACAGGTAGACACAGGCTATTACATCCTTGTTCTAACCAGAGCAGCCACATCTGGGAGGGGACCTAGGGCAAACTGTTGATTTCTTGCAACTGCAAGCCAGATATTCAAGCTCCAGGAAAGAGGGGACTTTGTGGTCCTGAGTGTTATGTTGAAGCAAATGAAAGTGTCATTCTATCAAGTACTATTCATTACATTTATCCAGCTTTGCATCTGACAAGTCTAAGAGGCAAGCTTCAGGTATGGATGGATCCAGGCGTTCAGATACTGTCTCTCCACACACTGCAACTCTCCTTTAATTTATGGGTATGTCTGCCTCAGATACTGTCTTTCCACATGCTTAGGGCAGAAAGCAAGTTTTCCCAATCATCCCAGTGGGAGAGCTGAGCAGGGCTATCCATCCATCATTCATTCATTCATCCTTCCATTCATTCATCCATCCATCCATTCACTCATTTTGAGACAGGGTCTTACCATGAGACCAGGCTAACCTGGAGCTTTCTGTGTAGCCTAGGCTGAACCCCTCCCCCCCACACACACCTGTCTGGCCCTGCACTAGAAACGGGTGTGTCCGGTTTTTACAGCCTAAGATTGGTCTGTGGAACAATCATGGCTACAATGCTCTGATTGGCAATTTCCACATTGCACGCCGCACTCTCCGATCTCAGCAGAGCGGACAAAGCAATACCCTTCCTGGGGAATTGAGTAGAGATTGAGGGATCCCCAGATCCCCGAAGCAAAACTGCAAAGCCCGCCTTCCCTTGCTGTGGGGAACTGGAAGGAAGACTGCCTGGTGGGATTTCAGGATGCTGTCACAGTTTCTTCCCTTTATTCATATATATATATATCCATATTCATATATATATTCATATATATCCTTTCCACATTTTATAAATTTCTAGAATGAACATGAATTATTAAAAGGAAACCCAAGGGGACTGGGGATAGAATTTGGACACAGATGTGTCCTGGCTTTGACCCAGGCTGCTAATGGCTTTCTGTGTCATCCCTTCCAGGTACAGTTTGGATTTTAACCACAGTCAGAATGCTGTGACCCCGAGGAGTATGTGATGCTGTGATTGCTCTGAGCAATCCCTCGAGGTTCAAGCCTGCTGTTTGCCTTCTCGGGCACTTGCTGTGAAATCGGACTCCCGGGAGCTTCTCTCTGGGAGCAAGCGACGTTCATCTGTCTCCATCCGAACATCCGAACAGGCAAGGAGCGGTGAGGTTCCAGAGACATTGCAGACCCAAGTCCGCTCCTTTAAAGACACACCACACCTTTCCCACAAGGCCTGTGCCTCCGTCACCTTTCTATTGCTGTGAGGAGACTCCACAACCATCCCACAGCGCTGTCCACAGAGGATCAGACCTTTCAGAGCAACAGCAGGAGGCTAACTAGGCAGCCTCTTGGGTGCGGCTGCTGCTCTCAAGTTTAGTGCAAGCACTGGTCACACTGGGGAGGGGGGAAGTGCGGGGGGTGGGCAGTGCGGGGGTAGCGGGGAGGGCGGTGCGGGGGAAGCGGTGCGGGGGTGGGGAAGGGGCGGTGCAGGCGGGGGCTTCACGGCACGCGTTAAAACCTTTGCAGTGCACTGCACACGCTCTGGTCAATTTCCCTTCCGGGAATTTATTCTGAGATAAAAGTTAATCAGATATTACACACACATAATACTCATCCCCAAGGTCACTTAGAAAGGTGAAAACTTGAAAATAACCCAAATGCGTAACCAAGGAGACGATGTCGCAAACCGCACAGCAACCCGCAGAGAGTTGTGCGGCTATTTAAATGAGCAGAAAATGCCTTTGTCGTCAGAAAGATGCCGGGGTGGGGGTGGGGGGGGGTGTTCTGATTTGAAAACTGAAGTCCGGGTTTGAAGGGGTGATTCTTGGTTTATTCCCACCCCACGCTTTTGCCTTCAGGCTATTTCTTCCAACGCAGGTTCCCAGGATTTCTTGTGGGCTTTGAGCTCTGCTGGAAGCCAGCGCTCTGTTGTCCAAACTGCTCTTTCCGGTTGCCTGAGGCTGGCAGCTCTCCTGGGCTTCTGGCTTTCTGAGGGTTTGATCTGTCTGCCTGAGTGAGTAGGTGGGTGGTGAGAGCCTACAGGCTTCTCTGCGAGATGGCTTTTCCTCGGGGTACCACAGCCCATATCTATACCAAAGTGGACATTCTTCAACCCACATCTTTGGCTGGAGGCAGTGGTCACACTGGAGTGGCCTCCAGCCCTGGGAACTGGGACAGAGGTGTCCAGGTGCTTGGCTTCTCTGTCCATCAGCTGCAGTGAAATTCCTACCTCCAGGTTGAGGCGTCTCCTCCCAGGCCACACGATGGCTCTCAACATGATCCAGAAGATCTCAGGGACCCAAATGTGACACCTTAGTTTTGCTGGTGGTCCTGTCTGGACTGTTTGCCCCCGGGAGTTCTTAGTGCTTTAAATCAAAGAATTGGAAAAGAAACGGCAAAGTACCTCTGTCGTTTTATTTAAGAAGATAGTAAAGGGACTGGAGAGGTTGCTGTGCCATTCAGAGCACAGACATGGTTCCCAGATAAGTTCCAGAATGTGCTTGGCCACAAAAGGGGAGTTACCAAGGGTTGCTAAGGGAGGAGTGACTTACTGCCTTGTTCGAAGTAGGCTGTGTGTTGGAGGCAGGTGGGCTCCCTGATTGATAAACTACCCTCTCCTCGCCTGCCCCTTCGGAACAGGAGAGTCGGTCTATGGTCCAACATCCTGTGTGCCTTCTGTCTTCCTCAGCAGTCTCTGTGGTCATGTGATCTCATTACCTCCATCTTGTGGGTGGCCAAGCAGGTCCAGAGAGACGCTTCTGTTTGTCTGAGCTTACACAGCTTGCAAAGATGAAGTCTGAATTTAGAGCTGGTCAGTCACTAACCACATTCCAAACATGCAAGAAGAAAGGAGTGGACGAGCGTCTGGGGGGGCGGGGGAGGGGACTGGGCAGGCGGCAGGCGAAGCTCCCCGCTGGGCTGCCTGAGGCTGGTCATGCAGGCTGGGAGCACAGGAATCACACATTTGAGGAATAGAGCACGTATCTGAAGAGTTGGAAAACCATCTGGCGGCAGACCCAGCCCGTAGACTTGAGAATCTAGTCCTCTGGAGAGACGGGCCCTGATCTACAGTATTTATACTAATGTTTATAGGCTGTAGTGCACCAATTTTTTTAAAAAAATCCTTTTCTGGTTTTTGGCTGGTCAGCCTAAGGTCCGGGAGTGACATGTTTACAGAGGCAGAAACGGACGAGGATTTTGAAAGTAAAACAGCACAAATCACTCCTAGCTGCAAAGGCAGTAAGAAAATTTAACTCATTCTAAGTCTCTGTATCAAGGGGCCTTGGAGAGGAGCCACGGATGAGGGCTGGAGGGAGAGGGGCCCAGGACTAGAGAAGGCTGGCAGAGAGGGAACAGAGGCAGCAACCAAGGAGCTGTCGGGACCCGTGGGGACACCAGAACCCCCCGGGGAGCCTGGCAACCACTTAGCCCTCAGTAAAACCACATGTTTTTGCCTTGTGGTAAGAACATGTGAAGTCCTCTCTTTTGGACTGAGGATGTGGCTTGGGAGATGGAGTGCTCTCCCAGCATGCACCAGGCTGTGGGTTCCATCACCAACACTGCAAAATAGGGGAGGGGCTGACTCCCTCTTGCTATACCAGAATAGACAACACATTTTATGTTAGAGCCACCTGGCTGAACAGTAGGTGATAGGCATCCAGGTTATTGACTCCACCCTTGCGGTATCATGTGTGTATGTGTACATAACATGTACGTGGGTGCTTATGTATATGTGTATATGTATGTATATGTGTGTATGTGTATGTATATATATGCATGTGTGCATGTGTTTATAAGCAGCTATGTGTATATATGTGTATGTACATATGAATATGTGTATATATGTACGTGTATATGTATATGTGTGCATATACATATGTTTATAAGCACCTGTGTATATGTGTGTATATACATATGAATATGTGTATTTATTTGTATATTTATGTGTATATTTATGCATGTGTGCATGTGTATATAAGCATCTATGTGTATGTGTGTATGTACATATGAATATGTGTTTATATATGCATGTGTATGTGCATATGTGTGCATATATGTATGTGTATAAGCATCTGTGTGTATGTATTTGTGTATATGTATATTGGGCATATATATGTGTATAAGTGTATATGTGTATAACCATCTATGTGGAAGTGTCTGTGTGTATACATGTGTATATGTGCATATAAGCATATATGTATGTGTATAAGTATGTACATCTATATATCTATATTTACGCATATGTGTATATGTGTATGTGCATAACCATCTGTGTATATCTATTTATAAATGAGTGTGCATCTATGTGTGTACATATATGCGTAGCTTTTTGCATTAACAAGAAAACCCCTTGTGTTCTGACTTCCCTTTCATCCTGGGTGGAAATCTACCGAAGATGATCCAGGTTTGGTGTAGGATACAACAACCTTACACAATCTTACAAACTGGTGACCAGGCCAGCACCAACCAGCTCCAGACTCCTCTCATCCCTAGTCTGTTGGCCTGAGACCAAGGCTGTGCCAGGCGATCCTAAGGCTGGAGGCTCTCACGTCAGGGCCTCCAAAGACAATGTTTTACGGGAATACTGGGTAAAGTCTGGGGTTCTAGCTGGAGGCCGGCATGGATACATGCCTAGGACCTAAGCCAAGGCAGAGCCAGTTTCCCTCCTCCCATGCCCTCTCCCCTCTCCCTGCCTCCCTCATCCAGCCCTCTCCGTCTCCAGTACTGTTCTCTCAGGTACTGTGTGTACTATGCCTGCCTGGGTCACCGGTTCGTCCCCTGAGTGTCTTATGCTCCCTCCACCAGACGACATCGCTGGGAGCTGAGAGCCAGGCATAGCTCACACACCCTGTGCCTGGCGATTCAGCTCGCCCTGACCACAGTTAGGCCTCAGTGATTTCCTCCTTTGTATTTGGTGACCTCCTACGGATGGATGGGTACTGCTCATCCTCCATCCTGCTCCTCTCGCAGCTGCAGAATGAGGCATCAGGCCGCTCACTTGCAAAACTGACCCCTCTTCATGGACATTAAGTAGTTGTTTGAATCTTGGCCTTGTATGGGAAGATATCAATTAGCTTCCCGATCCATCCTTTCTAGTCAGACGGGAGGCATGCCGCAGAGGCGTGGCGGTGGCATAAATGTTTCTCCCAAGCGTCACCCTGTCCCCTTTCCTCCATGGTACATCTGTTGACAGTCGGAATTTGCCTTGTGAAGGCAGCCTGAGCACGTCTACCCTGAGTACTCCTGCCCCAATATACTGGCTAGTTTCCTGTTAACTTGACACAGGCAATAGTCATCAGAGGAGGAAGCCTCAATTGAGAAAATGTCTCAGTAAGATCAAGCTGTACATAAACCTGTAGAGTGTTTTCTTTCTAATATATATGTATATGTTTACTTATTTATTTATTTCATTTATACGAGTATACTGTCGCTGTCTTCACACACACCAGAAGAGGGCATCGGATTCCATTACAGATGACTTGTGAGCCACCATGTGGTTGCTGGGAATTGAATTCAGGACCTCTGGAAGAGCAGTCAGTGCTCTTAACCGCTGAACCATCTCTCCAGCCCTAGAGTATTTTCTTAATTAGTGATTGATGGGAGAGGTCCCCGCCCATTGTGGGTGGAGCCATCCCTGGGCTGTGGTCCTGGGTTCTATAAGAAAGCAAGCTGAGCAAGCCATGAGGAGCAAGTCAGTAAGAAGCACCCCTCCATGGCCTCTGCATCAGCTCCTGCTTCCTAACCTGCTAGAGTTCCAGTCCTGACTTCCTTCAGTGATGGACTATGTGGCAGGGTGAGTGGAACAAACCCTTTCTTCCTCAAGTCGCTCTGGTCACAGTGTTTCATTGCAGCAATAGTGACCTCAACCATGAGAAGACTCACACCGTTCTTCTATAAACCTTCCACGCTCTAAATAAATCACCATCTTGCCCACCTGCCTGCCGCCTTCTCTTGGCTCATTTGCCTCTGGGTCCTCAGTGCCAGGCACAGCAGGGTCCTAGAGATGTTCAGAAGGAGGGATGGAGAGGGGCTAAGGCTGAGGGCTTGTCTCTTACACTGACCATCCAGGTTAACAGAACCTGGGGTGGCTTCAGGTCACTGGCGCCTGAACACATTGATGCTATTAATTACCCTGAACTCTACAACTTAAAACACACACACACACACACACACACACACACACACACACACACACACACTGAAGCTATCCTGGTCCCAAATAAATACAAAGAAGATCAAAAAGCCTCGTTAATCTTTTAAAGAGATCATCCCCTGATTCTCAGAGAGGCTCCTGGCAGATCAGTGGCCATCAGCCTTCTCTTCTCTGCTAATCCACTCACTGCCCAGGGTGAACCCAAACCCAACCCCCCACACACACACACACACCACAGCCCCTGCTTAATCTCTCCCTGCCCAGGATTATCATAACCACACCCACCATGGAGATTCCCCCAGCAGTTCCCACTACAGTAGATACAGTAGAAACAGCCAGCCCTGGCTACAGCTGAAGCCCGAAGCTCTGGCACTGTCCTCTGCCCTCACGTATTCACGGTGATATAGGAGATGTCGAGGTCATAACTCAGAGAGATTCATTTGCCCCCTGGATAAAAAATCTCCACTGTGATCGACCCCTGAACTTATCCCAGCCTTACCCGCAAGTTAGACGCCTTGCAGAGAAACCCCTCACGCGACAGGCTAATGGACGGTCAGGGATTTTCATTTTGAGTTTTCCTTCCCGCTACCAGGCACCCTGCAGAGCTGCGCGTGAACTTTAGCACTTGATGCTGCTTTATTTTCCCTGTGAACCTGTAAAACACAGCTGCTGTCACAGCCGTAGCACCAGAGGCTGAAGCTGATCAATATGGGTTCTGTGTCCCCCCCACACACACACACACCAGGCTTTGGTGTGCGTGTGTCCTGACCCTCCCACACCTGCTCCAGGCCCTTCTGAGCTAAGATTCCCAGAATTCACAAACTCCGTTATAGTAGTACAACGCTGGATAGGACCACCAGACTGGTCCTTCCATCTCTGATTTCCTCCACAACAGAGGTCAGCAAGCCATGATCCAGACCCACCAGGCTGTAAATAAGACTTTATTTAAACAGGGTTAGCCACAGACACTACTTACCCATCGCACGTGCTGCCTGCGATCAAAAGACAGGGACACCCACTTCATAATAAGAGCCCTCTGGAGGCTCAAGAATCTCAAAAAAAGAGGGAATGTATATCCCAAGACCTGTTAAAGCCAGGAGTCAGCCTAGAATGACAGGCGTGCTGACTAAGCACTTAAAACATCTTGAGGCGGGCACCTCCTCCATGCCCCTCCCTGACCCAGTCAAGAGCAGGGTTCTCACACAGATCATCTGCCCCGTGTCCAGCCTGCTACCTGCTGGTCCGGAAAGTAATGTGAAAGGAACGAGGCCTAGTCTCCAGGATTGGGAATGTAAGGGCTTATGGGAAAGTCAGGCAGTAAAGCGGGCTATTAGGTAAAACAGAGAGCTCAGCCCACCCGGGGAATCCCAGTTTGGGAGGCTCAGCAGGAGGATGACCTTGAGTTTGAAGCTAACCAGGGCTGCACAGCAAGCTGAGGAGAAAGGGAAACAGAAAATCAGACAGAAAGGGCGGGGGGGGGGGAGGAAAGGGGGGGCAGGGGGATGGGCGGGGATGGGGGATGGGGGCGGGGTAATAAGCTCAGAGACTGGCTCCAGCTCCCGAATGTTGAAGAGTTTTAAGAATCAAGAGGCTCCAGGGAGCCTCTGATGAGGGCTGTTCCGGAAACACTACTGAACTTCCGGCCTGGCTCTCACGGCAGAGCGCCAGTCCCAAGAATAGAATACTTAGTGGTTCCTTGCTCCTTCCCGCCGGGTGGGACTGGGCATGTTGGGGGAAAGCGTTGGAGATCACTTGCACCCCAGCTCTGCAGTTGGTTGGCTATGCAGGACCCACCCTAAGCTGCCCTCGTGCCTCATGCCCGTCAGCCATCCAAGACCCTGCCTTACGGATGGAGAAACTGAGGCTTCTTTGCCACGACGTATCTCCAGTCATAGAGGGTCTCGGTGGGGGGGGAAGTTGCCATGGTGATGCCTGTCTCTTACTCCAGTGGAATCTGGACTCACAGCCCCAAGCTGTGAGGTTCATTGAGACTGAGATAGCCACACCCCCTTCCTCACCACAGCTCTAAGGAGAAACTAACCAAACCTCCTCCATGCTGGAAGTAATGAGAAGTCATAGTGAACTGTAGCCAGTGCTGATGGTTCCTCCAACCAAACACAGTTTTCATGAGCATCTCTGATTGTTATTAATAAGAGTTCTAGCGCTCATCTCTAAGCCGAGAACCATTCCTTTATCACACTAGGTTCAGGCACTATGGACAAAATCACGGCATGTGGACACCACCCTAACCCCAAGGAGCCGATCCACTTGAACCCAGCACAAAATCTTTTGTTAATTTCTCCCAGCTCCGTCATGATTTGTGGCTGCGTTTGATACTGAGCCCTGGAGAAGGAATGGAGGGAGAGCCACCCACCCCCATCAGCTGCTGAGTGCCTTCAGTGAGTGGCGGGGGTGGGGTGGGGTGGGGGGAGGGTGGGGGGAGAAGGGCAGTGTCCTAGATTTAAAACAGAGAACAGCAGAGATCCCTCTGGGCAGGACATTCCACGCCACTCCTTTAATGCATCTTTCCCAAGCCCACATGCTTCCCATCAGCCACTGCGCCCTCTACAGCACAGGCACAGACATGCTGTTTCCCCTACCAATGATTGGCTGAGAATGAGCATGTGACCCAGGATAGTAGGCAAGTCACCTTGGCTCTTTTGAAAGACTAGGTCCAGCTGGGCAGTGGTGGCGCATGCCTGTCATCCCAGCACTTGGAAGGCAGAGGCAGATGCAGGCGGGTTTCTGAGTTCCAGAGCGAGTTCTAGGACAGCCAGGGCTATACAGAGAAACCCTGTCTCAAAAACAAACAAACAAACAAAACAAAACAAAAAGGTAGAGATAGCGCCAGGTAGATTCATGGTTAAAAACCCACCTGGTTTACACAGTGAATTCCAGGACAGTCAGACCTACATAGCAAGATCTTGTTTCAAACAAACAAAAAGACTAGGTCCATTATCAAGGCCACCCAAAAGCCCACACACTGGGCTGGAGAGAAGGCCGGGTGGTTAATAGCATATCATGCTCTTGCAGAAGACAAAGTTCACTTCCCAGCATCCACATCGGGAGGCGTAAGGTTGCCTGTTACTCCAGCTTCAGTACACACACACACACACACACACACACACACACACAACACATAATTTAAAACCTCTTAAGAAGGAAGGACACCTCCCTCCCCCACTCCATCCCACCCCCACCCCCGCAACCACATTCCGGGAGCTTGGAGTGGATAGAAGCCCACAGAGAAGAGTCACGTTGCCAGTGGATAGGCAGGCAGAGTGCCGCCGGGCGGGGATGGAGCCCATTTGTACCGTCCAGTCTCCACCGAAAGGCTGCTCTGGCACAGACTTCCTGCCTGGGTCGCTCGACTTCCTCCGCTAGACCCCGCGGCATCACAATCAAGTCACCTTGGTTACTGAACAGTAGAGGGCACAGAGCAGCGAGCACGCTGCTCGGGGTGACACCATGGGATCTTCTACCATAGCCCCAGAATCCTCGGCCTCCAGCGTCCTTCCCTCTAACAGACCCATAGCTGAGTCCTAAGAATGGACATCCTGACTCACAGTCATTGGGTAGCCATGGTGGACTGTGCTACTGCTGAGTTAACGGAGACCCAATCCCTGAAGAAGGAAGGGAAGGTGGTGATAACAGAGTATTCTTGACAGGTAGTAGAGATCACAGGGGCTGGGGGAGGTTTTGCCAGTCTCGGTGCCGAGGGCAGTGGTACTGTAAAAAGCATGCCCATTTACACTGAGACAGCGTCCAGTCTGGTCTCTTTTACTTCCGGCTGTGGGTGGGGCCATATCCGGTCACCTGTCAATCGCTTTGCTAGGGAACACGAGCAGTTGGCAAGCACACAGTGTGTCCTTGCAAGGTGCTCCAGGGAGGACTCTGGGTGGTCCTAACGACCATAACAGAACAGCATGGATTCACACTGCACAGTGCTGACCCCAGTCACCACCAGCTGTGTGGCCTCAGCCATTCCCTGCCCTCTGAAGGCTGTTCGCATGCCCCTTCCGTGGAATCATGGGAAATTCCTTGACTCTGTGATGAAGATGTCAGGAAAGAAGATGGAGCCCTCGGCCCTTCCCTCAAACCCCTGCTTCAACCATGACTACGCTTTCTCATTCCATGGCACTGGGGGTGGGGTTGGGGGAGGGTCATGGAGGAGAGGGGAGAGGGCAAAGGGGATGAGGAAAGAGAGGGGGAGCAAGATGAGGGTGAGAAAGAAGACCAAGAAGAGGAGATGTGGGGGAGAAGAGTGGGAGGCGAAAGAAGAGGAGGAGGAAGGGAGAGAGGGGAATGTGGACATGGGAAGGGCGCCCACCACCCACGGAGCGGGAGGGAGCAAGAGAAGCAGAAGAAGGGGAGGAAAAGGATGGGGGTGGGGGGGGAAAGAAGGACAACTCGAGAGGAGGGAGGGAGAAGAGGGGGAAGGGAAAAGTTAAAAGAGACAGAGGTGGGATAGTCGGCACCAGCTCAGAAGCCCCACCCCCACCCCCAGCCCCACTCCAGCCCCACCCCCAGCCCTGGTAAAACCATCTTGGGAGCCTCCTGCAGCCCAGATCTCTGAGGCAGGCACGGTAACTTCCTCTGCAGCCCCACAAGAGTGTAGCTTTTGCTCTGACCCTGGACGGTAGGGGGCGCTGGAACCCCTTTCATTCTGACGGTCGTGGAGGGTATTTAATTTGCACCTTCCTAACGCTGGGGAAAGTGAGCATCTTTTCCTTGGTTTGTTTCTTGGCCACATGGATTTTGTTCATCAATTCCTAAGTTTCCCTCTTCTCTTTCCTTTTTTTTTTCTCTTTTTTCCCATTTGTCACTTTCGTGGTGTGTGTGTGTGTGTGTGTGTGTAACACTGTGGATATAATCATAAGCCTAGTATAGTCATGCAATATGGATTTTTTATAGATATTTATCTTACTAGTAGTCCAGGCTGGCCTTGAACTTACAAAAATTCCTCCTGCCTCAACATCTGAGAATGCTGGGATTTCAGGTTTGAGCTACCACACCCTATCTAGAGAGTGGCTTTTTAAAAAATCTTTTACTGGCTTTAGCTCTGTTTTTAATCTCACGATAAGGGCACAGACTGTACTGTCCTGGGAGGATTAAGCAGCTTAATTCGGGATTCCTGGTGTGTCATCAAATAGTTTATTCTGTTACTGACGAGCTTTGAGTCCAGGGATGTGGTTCTGTGGGTGTTTCACCGTGTGTGCCTCTTTGGAGTTAGTTCCAGTCCTAAGGCTGGGCAAAGTGATCTGGTGAAGAGATACTCAGATCCTAGAGCCTGGCAGTCCTGTGTCTACTTGGTGGCAAAGTGGGCCAATCAAAGAGCTCTATGCTCTGCAATAGCGAAGATGCGCTCATCCTTGGGAGGTCCAGACCAGCGGGAATTCTCAGTGAATAAGAGAAGTTCTTGACAGGAACACCACTTGGGGCAGAACCAGACTCCACCAAACATGAACCATTATCAGGGTCTCTGATTGCTGGATTACACCAGCAGGGGGCGCTGGGTTATACCAGCATGAGCTTGTACTGATTTGTATCTATTTCTTATTCCTATGAGGCTACTGTGTAACAAATAGCCCGAGAAAGGTTGAAGATAAACAGCAACGATGTGGCCCTTCGCTGGTCCTAGATGAGCTTTCTCAAACCTCTGGGCTCAGCCAACGAACAGTGGGCTCTTCTCCACCCATCCTCTGTGGTCCTCGAACAAACAAATAGCCTGGGTGTGGTCTCCTGGTGTGGACAAGGGCACCAGCATAATTGACCCTCTACTTGCAAAACCCTCGTCAGCCCCTGTGTAAGCAGTTCACCTTCAGTGTGACTCCACTGGGTTTGTGGTGGCCTGGGAGACCTGAATGTGTCTGTCTCTCCACTCGAAACTCTTAGGTACCCAGCTAAATAAAAACAGCCGCTCAGCACTTCCTGCTTCCTGCCTGCAGATGCTAAGTGACCCTCGGCCACCACGACCTCCCACCATCACCACGACCTCTCCGCCATGATGGGCTATGCACCCTCAGTCTGGGAGCTGGGATCAACCCTCCCTTCCTGAAGCTATTTTTGTTGGGAAAGTGACTGATACATGAGGGAGGGGTGGCACATGGGGGAGGGGCAGTTTACTCCCAAAGCCAAGGACAAGGGAGGTACTGGGGTCTTTGCTGCAGTGATTCAGCACACAGGAGTGCAGCAGGCAGGCTACAGAAACAGGCCTGGACGGACCCCACCTTTTGCTGCTGAGTTTTTACACAGGACCCCTCCCCAGAACTTCCCCCCAAGCCTGGGTCACACCACACAGCCTTCATATTTTCTCTCAGCTCCTTGCCAAGGGCCGGAAGTCTCTGCAGTGTGGTCCTCCACACTAGCCTCCTGCTAGTGGCTTCTCTGTCTCTCTCAAGGAGACCAGGAGGCTGTGCTATTCCTTCCAATGATGGCCTCAGTGTCCCCAGTCCTGGCCGGGCAGATGATGGTGACTGCACTTCAGCCCCTTTCACGGGGACTCCACAGCCCCTGTACTCTGCCGTGTCTCTTCCTGATCATTGTCAAGCACCAGGTAAGCTTTATCTGGTTCGTCTTTTGAGCTCTGCAGCCCCTTTCACGGGGACTCCACGGCCCTTGTACTCTGCCATGTCTCTTCCTGATCATTGTCAAGCACCAGGTAAGCTTTATCTGGTTCGCCTTTCTCACTGTGAGCATCAGGGTTGTTTCCATGTCAAGACAGACGGTGGCTGGTTTGTCAGGGTTCGGCAGAAAATAGACAAACTTCTGTCCCTGGATTCTTTCTAAAGGTCTGAGGGCCCAGGATCCTGCATGTGACCCACGCTGTGTGTACTTGGATGGAGTTTCCTTGACTGTTGCTAATGCAAGTGGCAACGGAGGGGTAGAGATGTCTAAGGGAGGGAGTGGTTGACTTGAAGGTCCCAGGGCCTGTGCACACAGTAGGGGACTCTGTGGAGTCTTGTCACCTGTGCAGGACAGTCCTGCTCAGAGACAACAGGACACACCATCATTGATCATTAGCTTCTTTGGAATCTGCCCTTAAGAAAGGAAGGAGCCACTAACCTTGTATCGAAGCTCCCCAGCTCTGTGACTACGCCTCTCTGAGCCTTGGTTAACTTATCTGTAATATAGATTCAGTGGTCAACATTGGTCATCAACTTGACTGGATCAGAAAATGCCCAGAGGTTTGGTAAACTCGTCTCGGAATGTGTCTGTAAGCTGTTTCCGGACACCTTACATTGATGGTCTGACCCAATTGATGGACTCCCCAGAACCGTAGGCTGCTATGTCAGGAAGTGGACCAGAGGAGTGTTCTTGGGATCTCGGTCCTCTTCTTACACACCCCCTCCTGTTCACCAAGAATTAGGGCACAGCCTCTACCAGGCTCTCCCAACTCTTGCTGCCACATTCTGCCCAAGTGCCCAAGCCAAGATACTAGAGACCGAACCCTCTGAAACCAGAAGGTGTGCACTAAACCCAGTCCTTTCCCCTTGAGATTCTTTGTGTGAGGCGTCTGTCACAGCCACAATGAGAAATCAACTAACGCCACGGCCCAGCGGCCCAGCTGTGGGGAAGAGCTGTGAGCTCACACACAGGAAGTTGGGCTCCGAATCTGCCCTCCCGCAAACAGTAGCACGCACCCCTTTAGATACAGAGTGGTGCTTTCTAGGCAGTCTGCAGGAGAAAGAAAGCTGTAGCCTCAGTGGGTGTCTTGTCAAGTTAACTAAGGACGATCAGAGCAAGCCAGGACTCTCAGACTAAGATCAGAACCACAGTTCTCAAATCTGCACTGTTGTCCTAGGAGTGAGGAGAAAGGCTTTCTCTGGTGAAGCCGATGGTTTGTCAGAGCAGGCTGCTCTAGGGAGAAGCTGGGAGAACACTTCTGAGCCGCCTGCCGTGAGACCATTCCCTCTCACCCCTGGGCATCTCCTGACTCCAGAGCCATGTGTGGTGAATGCAAAAATGGCCGTAGTCTTCTGCCTTTCTCAGCACATACTCTGTCCATGACTCCATCTCCTTCCGCTAACACATGAGGTCAGCTCAGCTGTCTACCTCATTCCAGAGACGGTGCTAAGGGCTTCACACCCCATTGCGTCCCTACTCAGTCCTCACCAAGACCTGCAGAGGACACAGAGGCTCAGGCAAGCTTATGCCAACTGTGACTCACAAATCGCACTCAATGAAGAAGCTAGGATTGGAACTCAAGCCCACCTGATACCACAGTTGCTTCTTGAATCTGAGAACCGTTCTCAGAGTGGAGCCACCCTCCCAACCTGACCCCTGGTTCCGAGGGATCCTTCTCTAAACATCTGTGAACTTTTATCCCAGGCCATTCTTCTTAGTTGACTTTAATCTCCTTCATCTGGAGCCTCACACGAGGAAACAACTCAGTGGACCCCCATAAGATTTAGAGGTGAGGGGTGTTTGTTACACAGCTCTACCATGTTGACTGAGACATAAACCCTCCTGGACGGCGGAGTACTTTCCTAAATGTCCATCTCTGCAGTAATCTAGAATGTGGTCATACAAAGCGCTCTGCTCAGATGAGTTCTTTGGTCCATTGTTATGTCAGCCAAACCTGGCACATTAGTGAAGGTAGAAAACAGGAGTAACTTTCCCACTGGGGGACCAGCGCCTGAATGATGTTAACAGTAATGAGTTTCTCGGTGCGTAAGCACTTTTTTTCCCTTGT
Source organism: Tokudaia muenninki (assembly GCA_036184385.1). Classification (NCBI taxonomy): domain Eukaryota; kingdom Metazoa; phylum Chordata; class Mammalia; order Rodentia; family Muridae; genus Tokudaia; species Tokudaia muenninki. The sequence continues at coordinate 3,565,877 of BTHS01000017.1, forward strand.
CCATTTTTCAGTGTATAAAGCAATAGCTGCATTGTGACACCTGCATGCGCAGTGGTCATTTTGATTGGTTCGTATTCACGCTCCTGCATTACTGTTAGTGCTCACTTCATAAGGACGTCATTTAAGGTCATTTTATTATTATTTCTGTGTATGTGTGCACACCTCTACCACAGTTTGCATGGGGAGGTCAGTGGACAACTTCGCGGAGCTGACTTTCTCCTTCCATGTTTGTGCACAATCCCAGGACTCCAGTTGGTCGTCAGCCTTGGCAGCAAGCACCTTTACCCACTGAGTCATCTTGTCATCCTGAGACAGTGACTTCCTGAGCAGGTACTTCTTTCCAAGCATTGTCTCATGTGCTGAGAATAAGGCTCAAACAGAAGTCCGGGTCTTGCGGGCTGATGAATACGGGGTGGGGTCACCAACAGGTTAAAACATGTAAGCATGTAGCAAAGAATTGTAAGCATGTAGCAAAGAATTGTAAGCATATAGCAAAGTATTCCAGCCAATATTTTTAAAACAACAGAATGAATCCCCGAACCGGGAGGGGCAGTGTCTGCTAGTGGGCAGTGAGGGAGGCCCTGTGGAGTGGCAGCTTTTGAACCCAGCAAGGAGCCCAGAGCACAAGGCTCCCTGTCTAGTCTCTCCTACTAAGGGGGGTTTGCAGGGAGAGTTCAGAGTGGCTGTAACCTCAGTGAGTGGGGAGGCAGCTTGGTTATTCTTAGCAGTGTGTTAGAGGAAGAAAAGGTCCTTTGGGCGGCCAGGGCTTCTGACAGCTCCTACAGACAGGGTCCAGACCACAGGGTCCCCTGCTGCCAAGTCTGGTTGGAAATTCTTTCCGCCTGAGGTGGTAGGGAATGTGGGGAATGTGGGGGTGCATCCTAGGGACCCCTTCGCTGGAATTCCTGGGCACTCTTGCCAGGGTGGTGGTCAGGAGTCCTGGGGGGCTCTCAACCTACCAGGCCTTCAGCAGACCCCCCAGTACCCCCCAGGCTGGTGCCTGTGATTCGCTCACATCTCTTTATACTGCAGGAATGCTTGACTCCCTGAGGCTCTGACCGCAGGGTGAAAGAGAGTTGCTGAAAAGGTCCTTCAGACCTAACCTTGCTGAAGTGTTAGAAGATTCTAGAAGAGATAATCACAATTAAGACTCGGCCTTTATATCCCAGACTCATTGCTGTCAGCGAGGTAAACAGTCCTGAACGGTTAACAGCTCAGGGTCTGGGGTTGGAGTCCTAGTTTCAAATCCAGGGTCTGCCTCTAACAAGCTGGGTAGGTTAACTCAGTTTCCCCAACTGACCATCATCCCTACACAATGAGATCTCTGTGGGATTGACTGAATAAATCGGATCATATTCAATAAACTGTAACCATGAGCCTTGTGCGGTGTGAGCCGAGGAACCAGGGGACATCTTTCTGTGGTTCAGGTTATTTAGAGCATTAGGGTGAAGTTAAGTGGATCCTGCCCCAGATCTTCAATCTACAACTTATTACCCATGTGGCCAGGGACTCTGGATTCTCATCTGTGGGATGGGGGCCATATGGCTGTGACCCTACAGGGCTCCATCTTTAAACAAGCGTGAATGGCTGGGCCTGGTGCCTGGCATGAGACACACAACGTTAG
>BTHS01000017.1:3570000-3680000 GCA_036184385.1 Tokudaia muenninki
AGGCTGACTCCAAGTCCATAAAGGGTTCATTCTACCTGCCTCGGCCTCCCAAGTGCTGGGACTAAGGGGTGCACCACCACACCCAGCTTCCGACTCTTATTTTCTTTTTCCAAGATGCAGGAAGACAATCTGCTTGCAGAAAAATCTCAAATGTGTCACATCTTGAGGATGATGCTTTATTTCGTGGAGGCTCAAACTCAGAAGTTGCCACCAGGAGTCCTGCCAAGCTTCTGAAATAAACAAGGAATGAGAAGGGATCCACATAATGTGCTATGCATATTTATATTTTTACATATACATGCATGCATACAGAACGTATGCATTTAAGGTTTGGGTTTGACGTGGGCTTTAACTGACTTTAGAGTGATTTCCAGCCAGGGGCTGAGTTTCCCCTGGAAAAAGCAAGAAGCGGTAAAGAACAGATATCCTGACGTTTTAAAGCAATGTGCTGATTTTTCCCGCCAGTGTTCTGAGGTGTTGTTGGTTATCCAAATTGTGTGCATTTAAAGAGTGCGCACTGGGACTGGAGAGATGGTTCAGCAGCTGCAAGTGCTCACGACTCCCTCAGAAGACTGGAGTTCAGACCCCAGCACCCACACCGGCGGCCTTGAACAGCAGCTCCATATGAGCGTCCTCAGTCTCTGTGGTGTTGGGCTGGGGCGAGGCTTCGCTTGCTCAGTGTGCACAAGGCTCAGGATTCCACGGCTAGCTAAGACGGTGACGCTAGCTAGGACGGTGACGCTAGCTAAGACGGTGACGCGAGACAATCACAACCCCAAGGGCAGCTGGAGCAGTGAGCAGGTGGCTCAATAGCAGTTAGGCTGGCCTAACATGGGAGCTCGGGAGACAGCTCGGGGGGTAAAGGGTCACAAAACACAATGAGGACCAGAATGTATAGCCCCAACAGCTATGTATGTATGTATGTATGTACGTACATATGTATAAATAAAGCCAGTCATGGTGGTGCACACCTATAATCACAGCCGTGGAAAAGGCAGAAACGAGAGAATCCTTGGTGTCCTCTGGCCAATCGGCCAAGCGGAATCCTGAGCCCCAGGAACAGTGAGAAGCTCTGTTTCAAAAAAGATAACGTGGAGGGTGAGTAAGGAAGGCCTGATGTCAACCTCTGGCCTGCCTCTCTCTCTCTCTCTCTCTCTCTCTCTCTCTCTCTCTCTCTCTCTCTCTCTCTCTCTCTCACACACACACATGCACACACATGCATGCACATACATGTACACACACACACACACACACACACATAAGCATCCAAGGGCAGATATTTGCCTAACACATACAAAGAAGAAGAAGGAAAAGGAGGAGGAAGAGGAGAAAAGAGAGAGAGAGAGAGAGAGAGCAAGAGCAAGCCAGTCCTTCCAGCAAACCTTAAACTCTTGAGCTCACAGTTGTGTGTCATCATTAACCACAGGCACCACACGTAGGTCAATTTATACACTCCCCATAATGATGACTCTCTCTTCCTCTTGACCACGCTCACGTCCCACTCCCCAGCCTGGCCTGTTAGCTGGCTCTCTGCGTCCACAGCCATTATTGTGGTGATTCCATTCCTTCATGAGTGTATGTGGCTTAGACCTCCTGTGCCGGTCTCCCCTCATGGGATGTCCTTCAGGGTCATCCATCTCAATGCAGACCACAGGATTCCCCTACCTTTTCACAGATGAATAATATTCCACTGCACACACCTGCCCTGTTTTCTGTATGCACTCCCCCACCGATGGACACTTAGGCTGAGTCCATGCCTTGACTCTCCTCATCAATGTTGTGACAACTGTGAGAGTCTGATATCCCTGCAGGAGACTGATTTAATTTCCTGGAATGTATCCTCAGAGGTGTGGTTGCTGGGTGCAGCTCTGTGTGCCATAATGGCTGCATCATTTCACATTAGCTCTGAAGTCTTCCAACAATCACCTTTTGCTTTTGATGACACCATCCTGATGGTGTGTATGCATGTGTATGTGCTTGTGCACACTTGTGTGTGTATATGTGTGTAAGCTTGTGTATGTATGTGTATGTTTGTACACGTTTGTGTGTGTGAGCATGTGTGTATATGTACATGCTTGTGTGTGTATATGTGTGTATGCACATGCACATGTGGGTATATGTGTGTATTTGAGCATATGTGTATGTGGGTGTGTCTGTGTGTGTACACACTTGTGTGTGTATATGTGTGTGAGCATGTGTATGTATGTGTGTATGTCTGTATACCTTTGTGTGTGTGAGCATGTGTATGTATGCACACACATGTGTATATGTGTGTATGTGTGTATGCACATGCTCATGTGGGTATGTGTATGTGTGAGCATGTGTTTATGTGGGTGTGTCTGTGTGTGCACACTTGTTTGTGTATATGTGTGAGCATGTGTATACATGTGTGAGCATGTGTATATAGGTGTATATGTTTGTACACCTTTATGTATGTGAGATGTGTGTGTATGCACACGCGTGTGTGTATATGTATGTGTGCATGCACATGCTCGTGTGGGTGTATTGTGTGAGCATACAAGTGTATCTATGTGTGTACACGCACTTGTGTGTATGTGCATGTGAGCATGTGTGTGTGCCTGTGCATGAGAGAGAGAGAGAGAGAGAGAGAGAGAGAGAGAGAGAGAGCACAACCTGGTATTTACTTTCACCCTACACTGAATTAATCCTGCCTGAATGAACCTTCCCGTACAAATTGGTTGTGTGCACATCTTTTTCAAGAACCCTTGCCTACTTCTAATTGAATGATTTGTTCTCTTGCTCCAGGTTTTAAATGTCACTCAATTTTATTTTAAATAGCCACGTGTGCCTAGTGGCTACTGCACCTGACAGCCCAGCTCCAGTCTGAGGGCTCTATGCTCGCAAAGGGCCATAAGTGTAGCTCCCAACGATGACCTTGTCACTCAGCAGAGAGCCTGGACCTCACTGGGGTCCCGGTAAACATTTGTAGATAACACTGTGATGTGTGATAATTGGAGAAGGGCTTGAGCCACCAGAGACCACTGTGGCTGTAAGTCACTGAAATCTACCCTGAACTTGAGCCTACCAGACACCTGTCAATTGCCTCTTCTAATCCAACCACAGAAGGTGGGGGACATCACAGGCCTCTTGAGAGGAGCTCCCCAACTGGCTAAACCCGTCCTGGACTAATCGGTGTGACCAGGGCTAAGGATTCTAAAGCTAGCGCAACAGGGCTCACAGCAGGGCTCTGCACTCAGGGCTGGGGCCCTGCTGTTCACTCTGGCCCAATGGAAACTTTGTGTTGAGCTGATAGGATGACTGTTGAACTCTGTGGCATGGAAAGCTGCACTGGACACACTGCTTTCCTCTGATCTCCCGTGTCAGCGGGAAGATGGGATTGCAAACCCGGAAGCAGCATCTGAAAGGGCAGGCAAGCAGGTGCATGCTGGGTAGGAAGATGGGAGGAAGGCAAGGGAGATCCCAGCATATGCAAAGGTCAGGTGGTGACTGTGGAGGTGTCGATGGAGTCTTCAAGAGAAGGGACCTGGTAGAAACAGAGTGGGAAGGGGACTTCAGGTGGGACGCAGAAGTCTCTGGATACCAGGGAAGCTTCTGGGCTCTCGGCTGTGGGTACCAAAAGGTCTCTGGGAGAGCTTCTGCAGGGACAAGATGTTGGCTTCCATTTTCTCCAAAGATGAGAGACATTTCTAGCTCTGGTAGAGCAGTGTTCTCTCTCTCTCTCTCTCTCTCTCTCTCTCTCTCTCTCTCTCTCTCTCTCTCTCTCTCTCTCTCCCTCCCTCCCCCTCCCCCCTCCCCTTTCTCTCTGGCTCCTACCTGCAGCTGGGCCCTGGCTGGCTTCGAGTTCCAGCTATGTGACTGACATCAGACAGGCAACCCAACTTTTCCCAAGCCTCAGTTTTCCCATCTGGAAAGTGGAGAGGGAACGTGTCCTTCCTCAGCCAGCAGTAGTAATGTTGCAAGGCAAAGCAGACAAGATGGCTCCTGATGTGTAGACATCAGACTTCCATGGGACCAGAGCTGAGAAAGTATTGCCTCCGCTCACCAGCAATGGTTTGAAGTGGAAACTTGTAGTTTCTTTGGAAAGTTAGCTATGTCAGATGATGGTTTGCTGGGGCACAGAGGTGGAAGTATGTCTTGCTAAAGCAGACACATGAAAGACTTTGTGAAGCAGACACAGGTGAAAGGATGTTTGGATATAACAGACACATGAAAGAACCCGTGGTGAAGGAGTGTAACTATGACCCCACAGACGTGGGACACGAGAGCACTGAGTGTTGGTTTGGTTTGCTCCGCCTCGATATTCTTTGATAAGGAGACAGATGTATTGGTTCGTCTTGCATATCGTTGTTGAGCTCAAATTGTGGTAACGCTGCCATTAAGAGAAACTCACCCACGAACTGCTCCTGAGATCCCTGCAACAGCTTGCTACCTCTGTGGCCTCACCTCAGGCTGTTTGGCAAGCCTGGAGGATTCTTCAGGATTGAACTACAGCTGCCTGGTGTCTGCTGACTGAAAGGACTGGACTGTAGCTACCGGTTTGTGCCTGGGGTCTGCCTGCCTGGAGGACTGGTCTGCAGCTAGTGAATCATATTTGGTGTTTGCTACAGGAATGAACTGCTGACAAAGAAGATCGAACTCGCCCCCAAAGAACTACTGCTGAACAGGTCCACTTCCCCCGGATCCTGATAACGTTTCTCTTCCACTGCCTCTGCTGGGTGGTGGGCTAGAGGAGAGATTGAACCCTTATTAAAAGTAGGTTGCAAAATATTTATGCCTACAGCGGCTCCCAAGTGTATTTGCACAGAGAAGGAGTGACCAATGAGGACAGGAGAGACAGCAGCAGTCCTATAACTAGCCACACTGAGTCCAAGGTAAACATCGGGCAGCCTAGGGCCCACGGTTCTCTTTCCTCCTGAGAGATGGGTGCGTCCAAACTGGGAGATGCCTGAAGGCCAGCCGATGTCTCTCTGGAGAGAAAGGTGTCTCTGGGGTTGACCCGTTAGCCTGGCCCACCAGCCACAAGCCCCTGTGGAAAATCGCCATGAATAATCGGGACATCCCAAGCCTGACACCTTCACGCTCTATGGTTATGGAGAAGTCACTTTACTCTCGGAGCCTCCAGTGTCTCTATTTACAAGGTGCAATTAAATCAACAGATCACATGGCCACACAGCTATTACTGCAGCTAGGGTCCCCAACAATGTGGAAATTCCCTGGAGGACACTATCCATGAAGGACAGTAAAGGAGGAACCTTCTAGGGAAGGCTGCAGCAGGGTCTAGTTTCCGAGACCCTTGCTCTCTTAAAGGGTGTGTAAATGCTTCTCACTGCTTACTACTGACCTCATTTAAAGCAGATGTGACTGTTCCCTTTCTTCATGGGTAAACTGAGCCCAGAGTACACGATGGCTTCCCCAAGGCCATGCAGTGAGTCGAAAATATGAACCTGGGTCCGACATCCGAGTCCTCATTTGTAACATTTAAATACTCCATCTAGGATGGACGGACACCGTCAGGAAATTCGTGGCAGTCAGCAGATGCAGGTTGGCCAGCAGCATCTACCTAGCAACTACTACAAGCTAGGTTTGCTTTGGGGAACAGATACCCCTCCCTGATGCAATTTAGGAATCCGTGAAGAAAACAACCACTCTGAATAAATACACGTGGCCAAGAGATGCTCCCCACACTTCCTCCTATCCTCTGGACACTGGGGACACTGGGGAATGCTAGTGTGGACCAATCCCCTTGACCAAAGGCTCTGCCCACTGGGCAGTCTGCCCCGTGGCTCCTTTGGCCTAGGGGTCCTCCTCCAAGCCCACCCCCCCCCCCCGCTATCTCCCTCTTTCATTTTCCTGCCCTCTCTCCCTCCCTCCTTCCCTCCTCCCTCATTCCTTCTTTCCTTCCTGCATCCTTCCTTTCCCCTCCCAGATGCCTGACCTGACTGACAGTCTTGAAGCCCCTCTCTGCTCCCTCTGGCTTCTTTCCTCTTCAGCTTCCAGAGACTCCCTACGCAGGTAGGGGTTGGCAGAGCTCTTGGCCAAGCCCACCCGGGTGTTCTGTGCTCCCATGATCCTCCTGCAGAAATCAGACCCTAGGGCCTGGCTTGGCCTTATTCTTTCTACCCACAGGGTGGCCCCAGCCAAAAGGCCTCCCTTACAGATATTCTGGCTACGGTGTGTGGTGTCGCTGTGGCCGGTACCATTATCTGGGTCATTTGATCCCGGGAATCTGCCAAATCAGATAATTTGGGCGGTCAGCCCGTTTCTCCGGATCACATGTCCCTGTCCTGGCCCTCCCTCGTCCCCACCTGCCCTGGCTCCCCGAACACTATCCCCCTCTCGGGTAGCTCGAAACAAACCTGCCTGAGGTGGGAGAGGGAGGCCATTTAGTCCTCCACGCACCCTCTCTATCAGTTGGCCCATCCAGGGTGGTGATAAAGCCTTCGTAACCAAGAAAGGTTACACTGGAATCTGCGAATGCTTTACACATTAAAAAAAAAAAGTTTTTAATGACGTCATTAGGAATACGGGTCTGGGTCGAAGAACACAGCTACAAACCCAGCCAGTACCCAACGTCCCCTGCTTTACCTCCCAGCATCTTACAGTCTGCTACTCAAAGTCCAACCCCTGCCTCAGTTCTAGAGCTTCTGAACTCCATATAGACATGACAGTTGATGTGGGAATGGTGGTGGGTCTGCCTCCTTTTGTTTAAGATTGTATCTGTGACACTCACCTGTGTGCTCCTGACACAGTTCATTCCTTATCTCTGCTGTATACTATTCCGCCAGAGGAAGACAGTGCTATGCAGCTAGAGTATATTCCGCAGCGTGTGTGCTAAATTTATTAATTATTTTTCTCATCGCTGTGTCTCAATACCCAAGGAGCAGCTGGGGGGAGGAAGGCTTTGTTTTGACTGTCAGGTTAGCCCATCACTGTGGGAAAGGCATGCCAGGTGGGAGCAGGTTACATTGTATCCATAGTCAGCAAGCAGGGAGACCACACAGGAAGTAAGGCCGGAGACCTCCAGGGATCGGTTTCCTCTAGCAGGGCTTTACCTGGAGGCCAGCTGGGGACCAAGTGTTCAAACACGGGAGTGAAGGGAGACATTTCACATCTAATTTGCAACATTAGTATCAGAGGTGACACTATTCAGAAAAATACAACAGAAAGGATGGCTTGGGAGGTGGGAGGTGGCTCAAGGGTACACAGTGCCTGCCTGGCAAGGATGAGGCCTGGGATTGATCGATCTGGATTGATCACCAATACCACATAAACTGGGGCATTTCTGTAATTTAGAACTCAAGAGGTGGAGGCAAGGGATCAGAACTTCAAAGTCACCCTGAACTACTTACAAGTTTAGGGTCAGCCAGGGATAGCTGCAACCAAAAAAAAATAAGTAAATGAATAAATAATAATAATAATAATAATAATAATAATAATAATAATAATAATAATAAATGTTTCAGGGGCTCTTTCATGATAAATGAGCCCTTAGGTACATTAAAAGACCTAAAGGCAAGGCCAGGTGTAGTGAATCCTAGCACTGGGGGAACTGAGGCAGGAGGATCACAAGTTCAGGGTTAGCCTGGGCTACAAGTGAGACCTTGTAACAACAACAAAAAAATTAAATAGGGTATAGTAGATGGGTCAGTGGATAAGATATGGAGCCCCAGGGACCCAAGTTCTAATCTGTAGAACACACATAAGCCCCAGCTCTGTAAACACCCCTAACTGGTGTGTCCCCTCAGCCTCTAGGATTAACTTCCCTGTTTGAACTTAGTGTGTAGCCCAGGCTAGCCTTCAACTCTGTCTCCTCCTGCCTCAGCCTCTAGGATGACAGTTCTCTCACCTGCCTGAGCTGTCAACTGCCACCAACATCACTCCAATCTCGGGTCACAGCCTGTGTGCCTAATGCATGCACAGTCGGCAGCCTGGCAAGCTGTTCACAGATGCAGCTCGACTGCCTGTAACCCTCATCATACACTGGGAACCATTACGGCCATTTTTGGAACATGGAAGCCCAGAGAGGTTAATTAATTTCCCCAAGGCTGCTCAGCTGTCAGGTGGCAGGGCCAGGGCTTCATCCTGGGAGTAGCTGACCCCACAGTCCTTGGTCTCCAGGATAGTCTGGAGGCCAGTCCCCTCCCTCCACGAGAACAAAGCCATCAAAGGGAGTTACTCACTGCTGGACATGAACCTCTCCAGAGTTGCACATTCTTTCCTTTGGCCTTAGCTACTCCCAAAATTAGAGCAAATTCTATTTTTAGAGGCTGTGCCTCGAATGACAGAGACGCATGGGCTGCGTCTCGGTCTGTGGACGTAGCCCGGAGGAGGCGGCGTCTGATCTTCCACTGAGACACTCTCTGGCATCGCCATTTAATCTCTCTGATCCCTTTCAAAGGCGAGGAGTTGCTTGGGTCTTTTTTACTTTACCCACTGTCTTCGGTCAGAAGCCTCACGCCCAGGTCACAATGGGGACCAGGACCACAGCACAGCCACCCCTCAGCGGTGGGGTTCAGAGAACCGGGCTCCGTTCCTTCCTTCCCACGCTGATGGGTCTGTGGTCTGCGAACTCCACAGCCCCTGCCGGCGGCTCACTTTGCTCACAGTCAGCTCTCTCTTGGGAAGCCCAGCATCATGGGAGTACTGGCTGCTCAGAGACACACGCACAGGGAAACCAAGAATCAGCCTTAAGCAGTTCACCTGCCTTGCCCCTGCTAGTTGCTGATGGACCAGAGAGGTTAAGCAACTTAGCCCAAGGTGCTCAGCTAGCTCTGGGGTTAGGACTCAGCCGTGATCCATCTTCACTGTCTGCGTAGCTAGATTAGGAGTCACCTAGGACACACACCCCGCTGTCTGTGAGGGAACTGGGAGAGAGTTTTAACTGAGTGTCTTAGGGTTACAATCGCTGTGCTCAAACACTGTGACAAAAAGCAAGTCGGGGAGGAAAGGGCTTATTTGGTTTATACTTCCACATCCTAAGCATTGGAGGAAGTCAGGGCAGGAACTCAAGCAGGGCAGGGACCTAGAGGCAGGAGCTGATGCAGAGGCCATGGAGGGCGTGCTGCTTACTGCCTTGCTCCCCATGGCTTGCTGAGTCTGCTTTCTTATAGAACCCAGGACCACCAGCCCAGGGATGCCCCACCCACAACGGGCTGGTCCCACCCACAATGAGCGGGGGCTCTCCCGCATGAATCACTAATTAAGAAAATGCTCTACAGGCTTGCCCACAGCGGGGGTATTATAAAGGCATTTCCACAACTGAGGCTCCTTCTCCTCTGATGACTCTAGCTTGTGTCGAGTTGACAGAAAACGAGTCAGCACACTGAGAGAAGGGAACGTACCCTGAACATGGTTGGTATCATCCCATGAGCTAGAGTCCCGGACAGAAGAAAGCAAGCGGAGCACCTCATTCGCCTCTGCTCCCCGACTGTGGCTCTCATAAGTGCTTCCCCTCCCTGAAGGACTCTTCCTCCGCTGTTTTCGAGGGCTCTTTTGTTGAAGCAACTAGATGGTAAGAATCAGCAAACAACCAATACAAAATGGGCAGGGGGATTTGTATTCCAGTTGGAATACATAATCAAGTTGGGGGAGGCTGTGAGATTTCACACTCATGGTACAAACCTAACTTTGCATCTTTACACACAGTGCCCTGCCAGGCTCAAACTCACTCTCCCGAGCAGGCCTGACAACCATTTTCTCTGAGGTGGCCATTGACACCGTGCCGCAGTCTGCAACCCTCATGAATGGCCAGCCTAATAGGGCCGAACTGCTCCTGTTCAGTTGGGGGAAACCAAGGCAACTTGGTCAGAGCCATACTGTCAGAAAACAGTTTATAGGGCTTTTGAACCCAGCTCTGTTTAACTTAACAGTTGGCATTCAAAAACCAGCCGGGCAGTGGTGGCGCACGCTTTTAATCCCAGCACTTGGGAGACAGAGGCAGAACGCTGAGTTTGAGGCCAGCCTGGTCTACAGAGTGAGTTCCAGGACAGCCAGGGCTACACAGAGAAACCCTGTCTCAAAAAAGAAAAACACACACACACACACACACACACACACACACACACACACACACCAAGATCTCAGGCTAGGGAGGTGGCTCAGCAGATACAACACTTGCTCTGCAACCTTGAGGGCCAGAGTTCAAATCCCCAGTAAGCCACATAAACAATAGCTTACCCTGCAATCCCAGTGGCCCTGCTACGAGTTGGGAGGAGGAGGGCAGGAGAACCCAGGACCCTCAAAGGGCCATGGGCAAAAACAAGGAGAGACCATCTCATGCAAGGCAGAGGCTAAGGACCGACACCTGAGGTGCTTCTCTGACCTCACACACAGCCTGGAGTCACACAAGTTCATACATGTGGGCTCATGCTCACGTGTGCACCTTCCCACCCACACACATAAAAATCATTTTACACCTAAGGCAGATGTAATGGCGCACGCCTTTAATCCCAGCACTTGAGAGGCAGAGGCAGGTAGTTATGAGTTCAAAGCCAGCCTGGTCAACGACAGCGTGAGTTCCAGGACAGCCAGACCTACATAGAGAAACCCCGTCTTGGAGAGGATGGGGAAAGTAAATAAAATAAAATGAAAATATTTACGCCTAGATTTTTCCAGTCATCTTTGGACCTAACCTGGAGCCAAGCTAGATCTGCAAACCAGGAGAAGAGACCCTGTGTTCTACTCTTGTCTGACGCTTCTGAGCCCCCTCAGTGGAAGTCATCCAGGAGCCGGAGTCACACTGACAGAAATCCAACAAGCTCAGAGAGGGAGTATGACAGCCCAGAAGCCACACAGGCAAAACTCAGGGCCTGTTAAAACAACACGCTGAACACCCATCAACAAAACTGTCCTTTGTTGGATTTCTTTGAGCTGCTTGCCGGGCGGGCTCCGGGCCAAGTCTCCAAGCAGCGGCGGCCAGCGCGCACCACGCTCACGCCAGGCGCCGGCCCTTCGCCCCGTCTCAGCATTTCGCTGCAGCCCAGAAGCGGGGCTCAGCGCATTGCACAGCCCGGATCCCAGGCCTGCGGCGGGCGCGGCGGGAGGCCGGGACGCAAGGAGTTAAGCGCGGGCGGCCGGGCCGGGCTGCGGGGAGGCGGCAGGCGCGGGAGCTCGGGCTGCAGACTGCTCCAGCAGGGCCGGGAGTGCGGGCGCCCGCGCAGCTCCAGCCTCATCCCCCGGCCTCAGCCTCGCTCAGCTCCAGCCCTGGCTCCGCGCTCCGGGCTTCCTGCTCCGCGCTGCGCCCTACCGGGCACGAAGAGCTCGGCGCATCCCCAGGTAAGCAGCGGCCGCGGGTCCCCAGCGAGCCCCAAGCTGTAGAGAGGTGACAGGCGGCTCCGGGGAGATGACAAACTTTCCTCCGGCCGCGGACGCGCGTGGGAGACATCCCTGGGGCTGCCGGAGCATCGGGGGGCCTTGGATCACACTCGTGCACTCCGCTGCCTGGTCAGCTTCCAGCCTGGGGAGAAGGGGCGAGCAGTGCCTGTGAGCCGGCCTTGGGGTGGTACCCGCACTGGGGAACCAAGCGTCAGCCAGGGCCCCGCAGCGTGGGCTCTGCCAAGCCCACTTTGCAGACTCGCTTCTGTGGGTCCTGAGGGGCGTGTGGTGGGAGAGAGCCACTTGTCCCCCGTCCAAACGCCAGCAGGCCCGAGTGCCCTTCCAGGAGACCCTCCACTCCTTTCCAGACCCCCAAGGGGCACACCCCACTCCTTGAGGTTGCTCCTTTAGGGAGAGAAAGAAAGCTTTAAAAAAAAATCAGAGAGCTGCCTGTACTCCTCAATGAGAGGAGCCAGCCGCAGGGCAGGGGGCTGAGGGGCCCCGGGCTGCTGGTGACCTCTTGCCCAGCCCATGACTGCCCACTCCGAGTCCCTGAGGCTGTCTCAACCTAGAGAGCTGCGGGCCACAATATCTTTCTCCCTAGTGAACGCACACTTCCAAGAAGCCACCCCTGTGTCCACAGGGAGGACATCACTGTCTTCCATTCCTGCCCCGGGGGGCCGGGGGTCTTTGGTAGGCTTCCTGTCCCCTAGAGATATAGTGGATGCTCTCTCTTCCGGCCTGGCCAAGAGCGGTGTTTGGAAGTGACCCCTTGGTCGTGAACCAGCCTCCTACTGGAGCTGGGGTGGGGGGTGTCTGCCTTTGGGGAACAGCCTTGCTGGGGGTTCTTGAGTTCTTGGGCTGTTAGGTGAGATTTTAAAGACTGCCTGCCTTGGCTTAGGATTCCGATCTGAGGCCGGAAGCCACTTTCCCAGGTTGCCTAAATCCATGCACTCCTCCAGGGTGTCAAAGGTCTGTGGTGGATATCTTGGGGGAAACGCAGCTCTGATTCAGGAAGTGGCTTCAGACTCGTCTTTGACTTGCTGTGTAACCTATGTCCAACCGCTAACCCTCTCTGGGCTACAGCGGCCACTTCTATAGAATGAAGAGGTGTCCTCAGAGACCCCCATTCAGGCCACTGTGTCCCCAAGCAGTGTGACAGATGGGATTTTTAAAATCTCAGGGTGTGTGTGTGTGTGTGTGTGTGTGTGTGTTTTGCACATTAGTGTTTAGGAACTCAGGTCTCAAAGTAGATCTGAGTGGCTCCTGGCCACTCCCCCACTGTAAAGAGTTCATAGTTCCTACTTTGGAAAGGTGCTGTGAGCACTCATCAAGATGATGTGGGAGCACTCCTGAGATGATGTAGGAGCACTCACTGATATGATGTGGGAGCACTCACAGAGATGAAGTGGGAGCACTCACTGAGATAATGCTGGGGAGCATTCATCACAGTCTGGCAGAGTATAGGAGCAATGGGGATGCCCATGTGGAGGTCTTGTGCGTAGATCCTGAGAACCGGTTCCCAAGGGAGGCTTTCCCTGAACCTGAGGATCCCCAGCTGAGGCCAGGGTCTCAGGTCTCTCCAATCGTAGGATACCTGCAATCCCCGCCCCCTCTCTGCTTCCTTTTAAAACCGCCGCTGGACCAGCTGTTCCCAGTGGGGAGCCCAGGGCAGTCTGGGAGGGCTGGATGCACCCAGCTGCCGCGTCGTCATGACAACGGGAGATGGAGGTAAGCTGTCTCCATGGCTTCAACTTTGCAGCTATCTAGGGACCCAGAGCAGGGACGTTCTGTCTGCTCGGGTCAGGCATCCATTGTGCCTCAGGGTTGGGTATGCCAGGCTGCTGTTCCCGGTGGCAAGAACAGCCGATGCTGTGGAGAAGAGTGTTTTCTGGGTCTGTGGTAGGGGCGGGGCATAGTCAGAGACTGCGGGGAGCGGGCAGTAGACAGTTCCCTTCTGACTGGTTGTGAAGCTTGCCCAGGGTTCTTGCACCGGTGGGGAGCAGAGTTTGTGCCAGCCACTCTGGACTGAGGCGCAGCTCATGAACACAGGGATATGAGGCGAGTGTGCTGTGCAGTTAGGGACACTCATATCTGTGTGACTTTTAGCACATTCCAGGTCTGTCTACGCATGTTTAGAGGCACAGACTGACACTGGCTCATCCCTCTCTGGGCATGTGTACATATCTGCATTCAAGTGTCTGCAAGTCTCTGCACATGATTTCCGACACTTATGAGTATTGTGTCTCTGCCTCTGTCTTGCCACGTGCTCTGTGTGCGCACAGACATACGTGTGAGTGTGTACAGGCAGGGGACGTTGCGTGTTTAGTTGTGTCATGCGTGTGCATATGTTTCCTAGCGTGGGCATCTTCGGTGTTCGTTTGAGTGTGCCTGTGTTTTCTGGAGTGTCTAACTTTCACATACATCTCCTGGGGGTGAGTGAGCTGCTGGCTGGATGTACCGGGGCTATCGGCTTACGACATCTTGCATGTTATTGCAGTGTGTGCCTGTGTGTGGCCATGTGACTTCTGCGTGAGTGTGTGTGTGTGTGTGCGCGCGCGTGTGTGTGTGTGTGGCTGTGGAGGAACAAACTTATGTGGAACAGGATGAATATGATCAGTGCTTCCAAGCTCAGGCTAGCCTAAGCTGTGGTACCTCTACTGTGTACTTCATGCTGGGCGCCGTGTGAGAGCCAGTTTACCTGTAGCAGCTCTGAGCTTGCTGGGATGGTGTGTGTGTCCCAGGCACTCCAGAGCACACTCCCAGCTTCCCTTGACACCCACACGCCCAAGTCTGTCTCTACCTAGGACTGTTGCTGCACACACCCACAGATGCTAGGAGCACAGGTATATACGTCCGGACAGAATGTCTGCAAGCAGGCAAATCCGATGAGCTGAGCATCTCCGCGGCGCTTCTAATTAGGAGCGACTTGTTTTCCTTAAATAAACAAATCAAGTGAGGGAAGAAATTGCCAGAGATTAATGGCTCCCCGGAGCAGGTCCAGATGTTTGGAAGGTGAAAATCGGGGTGCTGCAGGAGTTGGGTCTTTGGTCCGGGGAACAGAAAGGATGTCTGCTCAGGGTCCTCCTGGCGTGGGGGGCAAGTGTGAAGGTGAGAAGCTGATGAGGGAGGAACTGGCTCTTCCCAGGTTGGCTGCTGCGGGGTTGTGTTTCTGCCCCTCCTCCCATGTTGGTGGCCTTGGCCCTGAGACCTCATTTTGCTTCTACTCCAGGGACAGGCAATCTTCACAGTCTCAGCCCCATGGCTGGGCTCAGCCCTGTGATTGTCACTGCTCGTTAGAGGAGGTAGGAATAACAATACGTGAGGCCTTGCTTAGGCCTCAGAGAGCCCGTGTGTGTGTGTGTGTGTGTGTGTGTGTGTGTGTGTGTGTGAGTGTGTGTGTGAACCTGGCTGACAGGGTTCCTGTGAGGCCACTGCTGCCTCCCGTAGCCTCAGGGAACCTCAGAGTTTAGCCTGGTCAGAAACAGGTGAGCTGGAAAAGCCACAAGGGCTTGTTTGATAGACACCATTGTTGTGGTCCTGGCAGGGTGACACGGTGGCCACTAAGTAGCTTTGACTCCTGACCCTGTCTGATCCTGGCGTTCTGTGTAGAGTCACACAATATGCTGTTCACTGTGGTCACCCCAGCCCTACCTACTCTCTGCTCAGCCCAACACGATGACACTGAGAGAGCATTTACTCAGCTCACACCACCTACCTCACACACACAGCACCCGTCGCTTACAGAAGCCCCATGAGACAATTTCTGTTATGATCTCTTGTGGGGTTCAGAAATGTGTGTTAATTATCTGGGTCGCACGGCCCAGAAAAGGCCTTCCTGGGGACTGACAGAGGCCACCTGATGTCAGAGAGTACATTTTAAATATGATGTCATATTGCTTCCCCAGGGCCAGAAGACAAGTTTGACATAATGGATGTCAGAGCTGTGAGACCTTTTCTGATTAGCTCACCTGAGGGATAGGTTGGTGGGAATGAGTCATGGCACAGAACAAGCCTGTGTTTGTGTGAATGTGGGGGAAGTTTCCCATTCAACCATCAGCCCTTCCCCTACCCACCCACCAACCCATCTTTCCATCCATGTATTCATCTGTAGATGCAGTTGTCTGTCTGTCCATCCCTCCACCTACCCACCCATCCATCTGTAGATATAGCTCTCTATCCATCCATCTGTCCATCTGTCTGTCCAACCATCCATCCATTTGCCTATCCATCCATCCATCTATCCATCTATCTATCTGTCTATCCATCCGTCCATCCATCCGTTCATCTACCCATCTATTTATTATCTATAGGTATTTGTCTATCCATTTATCTATCATCCCTCCACCCATCTGCCCATCTGTCTTTTCACCTCTCTGTCCATCCACCCACCCACCCATCCATCCATCCATCCATCCACCCACCTCCCCATCCATCCATCCATCCATCCATCCATCCATCCATCCATCCATCCACCCACCTCCCCATCCATCCATCCATCTGTCCGTCTGTCTGTCCATCCATCTGTCCATCTGTCCGTCCATCCATCCACCCATCAATCATTCACTCACATATCCATCCCTCCATCTGGTGTCAGTATTTCTTGGTCCTGTTGCTTGCTCAAGGTCCTCTGCGTGACATGTTATGTGATGGTCACAGAAGTTACAGGGGTGAGATTCCCAGCTCTGTAAGGGTGTAGGCTCTGAGGCAGAACTGTCCAGTATCCACCCCCCACACCCCGGGAAGAACTCTGGTCCCACAACATAGGGCCGTGTAATAAAGAAAATGTTTGCCAAGCCCTTTGCGAATACCTGGCAGAATTCACACCACAATAAATGGCAGTCCCCCCCCCCCGCCCCTTCCCTTTACAGAACAGACAGCCAAATGGCACAGCACAAAGCTATTCTGGGAGGAGCCAGGGGTCCAGGACCCCGGACAGGATAACCCTGTTGCCTGTGCTGAAACCAATCATCCCGGATTAGGACTTTCATGCCAAAGCTGTAAAAGGCCCTTCGCCTCATGACAGTCTCCTCAGCCCAGACCCAGAGGAGGTACCAGACTCTGCTCAACAAAACCCAAAAGAACGGGAAACTGGTAAATCAGGCTTATGATTTGGTTTTTGTAAATAACATTTTACTGGTGCACAGCTATGTTCACTCATTTGCACGCCCTCTGTGGGGGCCCTGAGCCACGCCTGGCAGGGCTGGTAGTTGGGGCAGAGAGTATATGAGCTTCACAGCCCATTGTATTTACTGTTTGGACCCTGCCAGAAAATATAATCAATCACTGCTCTCCAAACTCCCCCAAGTCCCCAGGCTGTGGCCGGGGAGAGGAGATGAAGCCTTCATTAATGAACTTGGCTGGATCTCTGTGGATCAGCTGGTGTGTGAGGTTTCTGTGCTGTGCTGGTGAGGTACCCAGAGGTCAGGAAAGGCTGGCCACCCCTGAGACTGTGAGCCACCGGCTTCTTAGTTAGAGAGATGGAGAACTGAAATGGGATGGGCCTTCTCAGGGCCACGCAGACAGTGGGTGGCAGTGACTGTGATGTGGGTGTCTGGGAGGACATCTGTGTCCCCTCTAGTCTCACTTCAACATGCATTGAGAACCTCAGTCAGTAGAGTAAGTACCCCAGCCAAGAGATTCTAGGTCTAGCTGTCCACAGTGGGAGCTCGGCTGCTGGATACCACGTCCTGCACTGATTCCTCTCCGTGCATCGTGTGGTCCTGTGACTGAACTCCTAGGGGAGTTCCTGAGTTGGGGGGTAAAGGTAAGAAGCTCCATCCAGCTTTGTCTGAGCAGACATGACAACTCTGCATAGGTTCCCTTCCTGTGTAGGAGCCTCAGTTCTCCCATTTGTGGAATGGGAGAGAAGGATGGGTACCCAGGAAGGGTTTGTACAGCCTGGCTTTGAAGGTGCTCAGCTCCCTTTCCTCTCCTGGAAGCCTTTCAGAACATCCCGATGCTTGTATATCGGGATGGAGACGCCCTCGGAAATCGTGGTCCCCATAGCCTCTGAAGAAGGAGTTGATGATGGTGCCTGGTGCCGAGATCAAGGTTTCGTTTCCACTCACACTGGTTCTCCATCAATAGGACAGTGAGGCTCAGAGAACCTGCCCCCCCTCCCCCACCGCTCAGGGTCACACAACGAGCAAAAGGCAGATCCGAGGCTTGAGGCCAGATGTGCGTGACCCCAAAGCCTACGTCTCAGCCACTCTCCATTACTGTGAGGCCCCTGTTTACACTGAAAGCTCAAGGTGGAGGGGGTGAGCGTTGAAGGAACCTTAAGAAGTATATCTCAGTGTCTGATGGTGCACGCCTTTAATCCCAGCACTCGGAAAGCAGAGGCAGGCAGATTTCTGAGTTCTAGGATAGCTTGGTCTACAGAGAGAGTTCCAGGACAGCCAGGGCTATACAGAGAAACCCTGTCTTGAAAAACCAAAGAGGAGGAGGAGGAGGAGGAGGAGGAGGAGGAGGAGGAGGAGGAGGAGGAGGAGGAGGAAAAGGAAAAAGTGTACTTCCCTTCTTCTGTGTGTGTGTGTGCGCGCGCATGTATGCATGTGTTTGTGCATGTGTGTGTGTGTGCGTGCGTTTGTGCGTGTGTGTGTGTGTGTGTGGATGTTTGTGCGTTTGTGCGTGCGTGCGTGCGTGTGTGTGTGCGTTTGTGCGTGCGTGTGTGTGCGTGCATTTGTGCCTGCGTGTGTGTGCGTGCGTTTGTGTGTGCGTGCGTGTGTGTGTGTGCATGTGTGTGCGTGTGTGTGTGTGTGGATGTGTTTGTGCGTGTGTGTGTGTGCGTTTGTGCGTGCGTGTGTGTGCATGTGTGTGCGTGAGTGTGTGTGTGCATGTGTGTGCGTGTGTGTGTGCGTGCGTTTGTGCGTGCGTGCGTGTGTGTGCATGTGTGTGCGTGTGTGTGCATTTGTGCGTGCGTGCGTGTGTGTGTGTGTGTGTGTGTGCGTGTGTGTGCATGTGTGTAGTTTAGTGATATAGAAATGACCTGGCCTGACATGGTTTCCTATGGCTGTCACCAAAGCTGATGGCTGGGGAAGCATGGGTGGCCCCAAAGACAGAAAAGAGCCACGACAAGGGCAGGGCTGGGCGGGGCTGAGCGTCCCAGACTCTGTCCTTGTGGCTTCACAGCACAAAGCCTCAGCTCAGGGAGCTGCTGCACAAGGCAGTCAGAGCCACTGGGCTTCTCCAGCTGCCTCCCTCCCTGTGGCCTCCACTTGGCTAAGCAGCCTCAATGCCCCGGCCGGTGTGGCTTTTTGCAAAATAGCAACCTGGGCTCTGTATTTTTAATGCTTGCCTTGAGGGTCAAGTTAAAAGTAACAGTAATCACACACACACACACACACACACACACACACACACTCTCATATTCACAGTTACACACACACTCTCACATAGTTGTACTTACACTCACACATGCACTCTCACACTCACACTCACACTCACACTCATACATACACACACACATACATTTTCACACACTCGCAGTCACATACACAGTCACACTCACACACATACTCACAAACTCACATATACATTTTCACACACTCACACACACTCACAGTCACATATACACACATACACACTCAGTCACATACTCACAAACTCACACATACATTTTCACACACACACACACTCAGTCACATACTCACACACTCACAAACTCAAAATACACTTTCTCACACACTTGCACACACTCAGTCACATACACACACTCACACACACTCACACACTCACACACGTCCCATACTCACACTCAGACACTCACATATACTCACACACTCATTCACACCCCTACGCACTCTAGAACTCCTCCTTTCCACTCTTGCACGTGTCACCATTCACCCTGAACACTCACCCACCCCTGAGGTACAACAGGACCCACGTCCCACATAAGAACCAACGCCCTGGAGGGACAGACCTGCCGTGTGATGCTCAGTGTCTCTCAGAAGCTTGCTGACCTGGTTCTCAAGATGACCACATCTAGGAGTAGATGAGGAGCGTGTGGGATGGAGAAGGAGACACAGCTGGGCGTGACAGCCAGCAGCCCTGGGACACGGGTGGGTAAGGACTTAGAAAAAAATAAGACGTAGGGAAATAGGGCTCGGTGCCAGGGAGAACCTTGGTGGGAAGCAAAGGACCCACCGCAGCAACAGCTTTATAAGACAGAGCTGGTGGCCCTGGTGACAGCCCAGGACACAGTCAGAAAGGGCAAAGGGCAGAGAATCTGCTTGGAAGGGGTCAAGCTAGTGTGGGTGTCTGCAGGGGGAAGACTCATGGGCAGGCGATGCCAGGCTTCCGGGATATCCGCCTGGCTGTACTGAGAAGAGAAGGGGGCTCACAGCCCAGCCTCAGGACCCCAGCATCCTGTGGCATCAGACTTAGATCTCAGCTCCCTCACAGCAATGATCTGGTGGCTGTCCAGCCCTCCCACCCTCCTCTGGACACTTCAAAGTGCCGTGACCACTGTTCCTTGCCTCGGTTTTCCTATCTGTAAAATGGGGATGGTGAGCTTATGTTGCTGGGTAGCGTCCTCTCGTAGCTGGAGGGTGTCGAGGGGAGAAGGTGGCCTCCCGGGACTCAGCCCTGGCTCTCTGTTGTGGTTGTTGCGAGTTTTTGCTACATTGCTTTGTGCTCCCAGCAGATCGCACACACACCCGCCCAGGAGCTACCTTTGGGTCCTCAAATGAAAGACACACACGTTAGCTTAATTTTTAAATGCCTAGGCTACCTCAAAGGCTGGGCACTCCTAAACCTTCCCCGGCTACCCCAGGCCCAGTCGGGGAAATGGCCAGTGGTCACTTACCTGAATTCTCACGTGGCTGGTTAGCTTTATCTCCTGCCCCTCCTGTGTCCCATCCTTTTCCCCCAACCCCAGGCCCAGTCGGGGAAATGGCCAGTGGTCACTTACCTGAATTCTCATGTGGCTGGTTAGCTTTATCTCCTGCCCCTCCTGTGTCCCATCCTTTTCCCCCCAAGTCCTGGCGATTCTGTCCGTTCATCTCTGCGTCCTACCCGAGCTGCTCTACGGGTCCTGCCGTGCCCAGCCATTGGCATCTTTATTGATGGATCAAAACCCGATTGGGGACAATTCCCAATTGAAACCAAAGCATTAGAGCTGATCTCCAACACTCGGTTGCCTGGTAGTGACCGTGACAAAGCTACTCTGTGCCTCAGTTTCCTCTTTTGTAAAAACAGAGGTGATGAGCATCAAATCTACACCAAAAGGCCGGGCGAGAGCTTAGCATTGCAATCAGAGCCCACGTACCCATGGAGCTCAGGACGTTCGTCCTGTCACTACACCCCTGCACAGACAGTAGAGGGTACAGGGGAGAGGTGGGGAGGAACTGGAGACCCCTGGTTTGGGGGCTGTTTGTCCCAGTCATCCACCCCCAGAGGCTGAGAGGATCTGGCTTTTACTCTTCTCTGTCCCTGTCTTTCATGTGAGAGCTGCCTATCCCCTACTTTAGGGATTTAACTAGAGGCTAAACTTCAGCTTCTCCCAGAATGCCCCGGGAGTGTTCAACTGCCACCCCACCCCCCATGTGCCTGACCGGTCTTCAGTACCCACGTGTAGGCTCTGCTCTTCAGGGCCATCCTGTCTTTGAGTTTGAACTTAAGCAAAGAGGGGAGGGCGGGGGGTTAGAGGGTCTCCAGGGCTCACAGGAGTGGCCACTCAGCCCTGTCCTCCCCAAGCACTAGGGCGCACTGGGGCTTGCCTGTGGTTTTACAGAATTGATGACAGGGCCTGTGCTGGAAACTGGGCTTTCCAAGATGCGACCTGCAATGTTTCCTCCTACTTTACATCAGTGTGTTTCTCCTGTAACTATCTCTGTGTCCCGTCTCCATCTGAGTTCCACACCTCCTCCATGTGAGGACACTGTCTTCCCCTTCCCCATGTGACCTAGGCTAAGCCCCCATCAAGGGCTTCAACCACAGCTCCAGAACCCCTGATGGTGTGGACGGTGGGTTCACCAGATCCATGTGGTGTCCCTGGGGACTCCCCATCTGCTGTCTGTGATAAGGTGACCCCTCAGGCGGCCTCTGTGGGCACACTTGCTTGCTGTGCACACGGCTTGCTTACTGAGCAGCCTCTATGTTGAGAGTTGTCTGTGGCTGGTGGTAAAATAGGAACTCGTGTGTCTCGGGAGGATTCTGAGCTCAGGGCTGATCCAGAAGCACCCACTCGGACTGCGTGACACCATCAGCTCCCAGCGGGGACCTCTCCCTTCAGGAACCTTTCTGGATCCTAAGAACTCCACTGTTCTGTCCTGTTTGGCCTAAGCGAGGTTAACAAGTCCCCACTGAGGATGGTCCAGCCAGTCAGAGCAACTGTGCTCACAGCATCCATAGGTGACTGCAAGGCTAAACAAAGTGGGATCGTTGACAAGGTGTCTCACACACACACACAAACACGCACAAGCTCACACAACTATGCACACACAAGCATGCACATACACACACATATGAACACATACACTCACACACACAACCACTCACATGTACACACAAATACACATACATATGCACACAAATACACATGTATACAAACACATGCACACATACAAGCATGCACATGCACACACATATAAGCACATACAAACACACACACAACCACTCACATGTACACACAAATACACATACATATGCACACAAATACACACACATACACAAACACACACATACACACACATATATACACAAACACACGTGCACACAAACACACTTTCATGCGTGTACGCAGGATGAAATTTTGATACAGATAGCAACAGACTGTGGATGTGCGTTTACCATCCCTGAAACACACACTTAGACCCCATGTGATGTGTTACTTGGTTTTGTTGGTTGTTGCTACTGGACTTTCTCTCTATTCTGAGATGCTGAGAAGAACCCAAGGCCTCAAGCATGCTGGGAAGGTTCTCTATGTCCCAGCCATACCCCAGCCTCCTGGGTACTCTTCACAAACGGAAGGTCTAGAGGCTGAGAGCCCAGAGGCAGAGCTGGTATTTCAACTTCGACCCACTCCTGCCCTGTGAGCTAATGCAATGAGCTCTCCCACACACTTATAGGAGAGAACATTTCCAGAAGGCTGGAGTTGGGGGCCAGGTGTTTGGGCTGCGCCCAGGGAGAGCCCGCGGATTTTTGTCGTAGTGTGCCGGTCTCTGTAGAGACCTGAAAGGGAAATGAGAGAGTCCTTCGTATTATTATAGTTTGAAAAGAGCCTGGAAACATATACTCCAAGATGGAAATTGAGCTCATATGCACCATGGGGTAGTCCGCAGGCAGCTTTCCAGAGGGGGGAAAAAAAACCCCGAGGTGGGGGAGCTGAGGCTGATGGCCAGATCGCGGAAACAGCAGGGGCAAAGCCGGAGGCCCCGTGACTGAACCCAGGAGCACAGCCTGCAGGGCTTTGTGAGTGTGGAACATGCGATGCCCAGCAGAACACACAAGGGGGGCGGGGAGGGCTCAGGGGGCTCCGCTCTGTCTTCTGGCTCCTAAAGGGTTTGACTAAGGGCTGAGATGATTTCGTGACACTGGCCACAGCGGCAGGAGGCAAGCTGTCCTGTGTGAAAGGAGTCCACAGAAACCTGCCAGGGAGCCGGGTACAGCAGTGGCTTCTGTCCATGAAGCAGCCTTGATGTTGAAGTCGGGGGTAGCAGGAGAGAGAGTCTGAGGGGTTTCCTAAGCTGCTGTTAGTTCCACGAACCCCCTTGTCAGCTGGTGGCTCGTGGGCTGTTTGAACGACTATTCGTGAGAGTTTCTTTTTATTAAAGGGGACTCCCACCCTTCCGAAAAGCAACCCCCGGCTGTGTTTTGATGAAATTAAAAACAGCACTGGGGGAAATGCTACTGAGAGCCTCAGTTTCTCTCCTTATGGCACGGGAACAGATTCCAATGATAACTATGTACCTCTTTTCCGCACAGCCCCATTTTCCGCCCACCCTAGCGCAGCCCAAGGCCCTCTGGACACACACAGCTTCTAAGGGCCCCGAGGCAGGGGACAGCCCCCGAGGAGCTAAGGTTTCTAACCTAGCTGCCTCTGTGAGAAACGGGAATGGGGTGGGGGTGGGGTGCTGGTGCAGGTCGAGCTCTCTGCAGACACAGTTCATGGCTGGGTGGCGGGTGACCTTAGGCAATTTTTCCTGGGCAATGCAGAAATAATGGTGGCGTTCACCCATGATGCATTCTTGGTATTGTCCTGAGAGATACAAATCTCAACTTAAATGTTATTGCATTTTTTTGCAATAACAAAAAAGGGGGGGGGGAATGGTCAGAAAGGGGAATGTATCCACTTACGTAAAGTGTAGGGCTAACTTCAGGCTGGGCTGGATCCAGGAGCTTGAGTGTGCCCCCTCTCCCTCCCCCTCCCCTTTCTCTTCCTCCCCTTCTCCCTTCCCCTCCTCTTTCTCTTCCTCTCCTTCCCCCTCCCCCTCTCCCTTCCCTCCTCCTCCTCTCTCTCCTCCCTCCTACGATGTACTTGCCCTTAAGTTCATGTTTTCTTTTATGAACATCCTTCTCTGCCCAGCTCTTTCCTTTTAGAGCAGAATCCCATCAAGCATCCCCATAACCACCTAATTGAACCACTTTGATTCTCAGATTACAGCCAAATTCTCAATCAGGGTTGCTGGTGACCAACCAAAGCCTGGGGGACTGACCGGGTGGTGGGGGGATGGGGTTGTGGCTTGCCCTTTGTGGTTTCCCAGGTCACAGACACTGGCAGATGGTCAGGGAGGGGTGAGTCTCAGAGGAGAACCAAGGCCTCTCCAGTACCAGTCCTATCAAAGTGACTGGCAGGCGAGCTGAGCACTTCATGACCGAAAGGAGCCGCACGGCTTCCCCTGCCTCCAGCACAAGGCAGCTCCCAACTCACAAGCTGTCACTGACATGGCATCCCACAGGCCAGACAGGCTCTCAGCTGGGACTCAGGGCAGTGAGCGGAGAGCCCTCAATCTGGAAGCTCACAGCTGGACTTCACACCTATGGACTCCTAGCCACGCTCCCTCTGTCTGCACACTCATACGCTCCTGTGTGTGTGTGTGTGTGTGTGTGTGTGTGTGTGTGTGTACATGTGCGTGCACAGGTGCTGAACACTGACTTCCACTCCTTGGGAAGTCAGCTGTGCCTCCTTCTGCTAAGAAGGGTCTTGCTAGCGTGGGTGCCAGGAGCACCCCCACCCCTGTGCTGTGAAGGACCCCGGAAGCCCCTTCATTGCTCTAATGACAGGGTGGCTTCAGGCACCTTTGGAAATAGCCCACCTTGCGGTGGAGCCCCGGCTGAGTAGAAGCAGTTGGTTTGGCTGCTATCTGAGATGACTAATGCTTTCCCCGGCTTCCCAGGATAAAACTGCAGAGGCTGAGGAGAAGCTTGGGCTGCCATGCCTCCAGGGAGGGGAGGACTCCCTCCTGGCTGCCCCACTTTGAACTGTGTGCCCAACGGGGGGGGGCATGCAGCGTGGGCGTGCTAGCACATAGTAAGCATTTAATAAAACAGGTCCTTGCACACTGCAACCCCGGCAGCCCGAGAAGAGTAAGGCAGGTCCTTCCTGGCTCTTGCTCTCTCGCTTTCTTCATCCGTCCGTCTGTCTGTCTGTCTGTCTTCCTCTTCCCCTGCTTCTTCCCTCCCTCCCTCCCTCTCCTCTCCCCCTCTCCTTTTAGCTCCCCCTCTGCACCCCCTCTGCACCCCCAGGCTCTGCAGTCACAATCAGCACCCGCAGAACTGAGGTTTTAACCACAGCCCCCTCTTCTTGTGAGGAGAGCCACAGGTCTCTGCCCAACCTTCTGCCCACTCGCTGCAGCGTGTCAGAAACAGACAGATGCGGCCGTGTTTCCATGGTGTCAGAATTTATCGGCTAACAAATCTGCAAGGTTTAGTGTCTCAGTGATCACAGTTTGTCATGTAATTTGCCTGCCTTAGTGGCCTGGCCCAAGCAAATGCAGGATCTTATATTACTGTCTTAATTACTAACATTAGCTCTCACAGAATACAGTAAATGTGTATGTGCACATGTGAATGTGTGGACCTGAGTGCGTACATGTGTGTCTGCGAACACTCACATGGTTTGTTTATATATGCATGTGTATGTATGTATGTATGTATGTGCATATGTGTGTGCAATCATGTGTGTGAACACATGTGGTGTGTATATGTGTGTACATATGTGTGGATGTATAAGTGTGTATGAACTTGTGTTGTATATGTAAGTGGGTGCATGTATGTGAGAATATGTGTGGTATGTATGTGTGTGCATATGTGTATGAATTGTGCACGTGTATGAGAACATGTGTGTTGTGTGTGCACATGTATGAATGTATACATGTGTGAGAGAACACATGTGATGTATGTGTGTGCACATATGTGTATGAATGTGTACATGTGAGAGAACACCTGTGGTATATGCGTGTGCACATATATGTACGAACGCGTGCATATGTGTGAGAACACATGCTTGTGTATGTGCACATATGTGTATGAATGTGTGCCTGTGTGTGAGAACACATGTGGTATGTGTGTGCACATATAAATGGATGTGTGCATGTGTGTGCCTGGGAGTGGTGTTTCAGAATGGCTACAAGCCCCGGCAGCTGCCGCAGAGGTTGGGAGGCACCAGAAGGCTGAGGGAGTCTGTGTATGAGACGGTGAGCGTCTGTGGGTGAGACGGCGAGCCAAGGGAGCTAGCTGTGCCAGAGTTGGGTTTGAAGGCAAACTGCAGAGTTCAACCATAAAGTGAGAGGTGAAACCTGAGACCAACAGCAGGAAATGCTCCTCGGCAGGAAACAGTAGGGCGGGTCAAGGTCCTGATTGGCAGGCAGGAGGATGGGCCAGCAGACTGTAGGCCTGCATCAACATTGAGGGACAGGGCTGGGGAGTCCTGGGTCCTTGATACAGCAGGTATCGGTTATTGGGTGACAGGTTAGTGTGGGACATGCCAGCACAGGGGTAGGTGTCCATCACTTTATGGGGCCCAGGTGAGGGAGTTCCACCCTTTACTTGGTGTCCCATAAGTTCTAGGCCCCATTTCCCTATACGATTTTAACACACCCTGTGTCCCCAGAGTCTCAACTTTCCCTATTAAATTTAGAGGCAGCTGCCTGCTTAACTCTGGGGAATATGTCATTTATTCCCTTGCTGGCAGGGTGGAACCTGACAGATGGTGCCATTTCTGGCTCCGCCCAGGGACCCGGAGTCCTCCTCCTCCCTCAGAATGGAGTCAAATCTGCTTATAAATGGAGTCTCCTTGGCAGCGTGCATCCCGGAAGACTGTTAGACAATATGTCAGCTCTACCATCTCTACACTCTTGACCTCTCCAGGCCTGCTTTCTGAGTTTCTTAAACTCATGTTGCCTGCCCCAGGGCCTTTGCACATGCTGTGACGTCCTTTTGCCCAGTTGGCTGCACTCCCCCTTTCAGAATGAAGCGTTCCTTCTTGGCAGTCCTAGGTCCCTCCCTGGATCTTGCCACATCTGGAGATGCGTCATTCCCTTAGAGACCTGTGACCGACTTGTGACCTGCGTTACCTCTTCCAGACTGTCTGCCCAGGGACGAGGACCTGGCTGCCACTGGGTCTAATCCTTTTCCAGACTCACACTGGTGCAGCACAGATTGGAAGTTCACAGATGGAGACCTCAGGGCACTCACATACATGGTAGGGCGTGTGAATCTACATGCCTATTTGAGCAGATGGCAGCACTAATGTGGCCCAGCCATCTCCACACCATATCAAGATACACTCTGGACAGAGCGTGTCCCCGTAAAGATACTGACGGCAAAAAAGCCATTTAAATATCCGTGATCCCAGAATGCACGGGGAGCGTAAGACTCGGACTAACCAAGGAATAGTATACAGCCACAATAATGGATGCACTCTGGCTGTACGCCTATGCTAAAATAATACCAACAGAAAAAAGGCCCAATTAGCAAAAGGCACATGCTGCAAAACCGAGTATAAGAAGCTCAGAATGGAAGCTCAACTACAGTTCTGGAGATGTGTGTGCGCTCAGGCAGAGAGAGTGCCAATCAAAGGGAGGGGGATGGGCAGTGCAGAAGGGCGCTTCCTGGAAACGCTATCATTATGGGGCCAGCGGGCTGCACGGACTTGTTCATGGTACTTGTCTGGTTCTCTGTGCTGGTTTTTTGTTTGTATGCATGGGTCTTGGTTTTCACAGAGACGACTCCCATGTTCCCAGATAATTCTGTCTGGGCCAGCTGGCCAGGAAGCACTTAGACCCCAGTATAGACAATGGCTGACTGCTGCACTGCTGTAGGGGGTTATGGGGTTGGTGGGGGATCTTTTGCCACAAGGTCCCAATATGTAGTCTAGATTGGCCCTAACCTAGCTATTCTCCTGCCTCAGTCTCCCCAGAGTTGGAAAGAGAGGTGCACAGACAGATGCCACACCCAGCTCCACATCCTGTTTGCTGTAGAAAATTCCCAAGGGTCCCACCTGTGTGAACAAATGCTCTTTGAGTAGCCCCTGCCCTGGCTGAAAGGCCACCAGGCAACTGTTCCCTACCGTCCGGCCCCTTTCCCAAAGCGTGATAAGGCAGGGGTTGGGCAGGGAGGGGCCGCCCCAGAAAAAAAATTACAAAAGAGGAAAGAAAAATAAAACTCAAGATGCACTGTGACATCCCTAGCTTTGGAGGACACTGCCACGGGCAAGGAGATACCCATCCTGTGTTCTGTCTAGGGACAGGGTGACAGCCCCTGCAGGGTTGGGAGGGGACAAGGTGCTCCAAGGGGAGGTGGCAGAGGTCAGCCCATAGTGACAAGGCCCAGACAAGGAGCTGGCATCCAGGTTTACGGGGATCAGGTCTCTGCAGTCGATATTCATCTGGTGATGATCTCCTTCCTACCTAGGCAGGAGGGTGTGTGTGGCTGGAGACCTTCCTCTCCCGGAAGTAAGAGAGTGGAGATGCCTTCTGCCCATGAGCTAGAAAGCAGCGCCCCGGTGGTTCTCCCAGACCCTTGATGCTCGAACAGGGCAGGATGGAGCTGAATTCTTCCAGAGTGGCCCTGAAGTCTGGCCCTCCGTCCCAACTCCTCTATTAGGGGTGATAGAGTTCCGCAAAGCTCAGAGAATCATTGTAATTCATTTTGGGGTTTGCCCGGCATCTCCCCAACCCCAGCACTGAACCCCAACCCTCCTGATACCCTGGCCCCAGGCTGTCCTGGGAATTGTGAGGAGTGCTCTGCTGCCCAACCCTGCAGGACAGACACACAGCCTGGACGCATACCCAGGCACTGACTAGAAGTCAGGAGGCCCCCTCCTTGATGGTTGGAGGTCCATCATGGCTTCCTTGAGGAGGTGGCATCCCAAGTAGGGTTTTTGGAAAGAGGGGTATAGAGCAAGGTCATGCAGTGGACCGGCGAGTGTCACGGCAGGTCTTTAGCTCGCCGCACTCAGCACCCGACCTAGTTGGAGAGGTTGAGAAAAGCCAGAGTGTCATTTAGAGACAGCGCCGCAGTACCGTGTGGTGCCATGCACGTGTCATCCCTGCACCGAGCACATAGGAAGCTGAGGCAGGAAGTTCCACATTTCGGTGAGTTCCAGGCCAGCCTGGGCTACACCGATCCCTTAACAGTGACCCTGGAACAGGGGTCATGAGGGCTGCCATGTCTGTGACTCCATTATAGTGGTGACGTGGCTCCGTTAGTCCTAGTGGCAACGGTGTGTGCCGAACGTTTGCTGAGAGACTGAGTGACTGTGGCACGTGGAGGTAGGGTCTGCGCAGGAGTCATGGCGACAGCTGGCGTTGGAGGAAAAGGTTGGGGCGGCACTCGGGTGACAGACCCAGTTAGGCAGAGCGTGTTTCTGCAGTAGCAAAATGCACACCCACATCCTCTCCAGGACTCTAGTTATTTCCTTCTGGGCAGAGAGTCACAGAGGTCACAGTGGCCAGAGAAGGATTAATAAGGCAGACACAAGCAGGATCCACGGCTTTGGGAATGGAGCCTCAGGTTTACCGAGCCTTCTCTGGCTAGTGTGGTCCATCTCTGGAGCTGAGTGTCCCCAGGTAAGCCAGGCCATGGGAAGCCATGGGCAAAGGCTCCCGGTTAGTTCAACATCACTGCTGGAAAGGTTCAGAGTGACCAGACCCTCTTCCTGCTTCACTCTCCCAGACCCCGGCCTCTGCTGCCACCCACCACATCCACAGGCATCCAGATCCCATCTGCCCAGTGCCCAGTGCTGCCCACCTGCCGGGCTCCTCACTGCCCTTACCCTCTTAGGTGCTGCTGGGCTCACTCAATCACCTTCCATCACCTGCACTGACACCCTGGGATTGATTCAGCACCAGAGCCAGGCCCTCGGTTGCCCAGAAAGAAAGGGAACAGATGCGGAATGACCAGCTCAGTGTTTCTTCTCGTCCCTGTGACCTGGGTGGCAGAGGTGGGTGAGCTGAGAACATCTGGAACAACCGACCACACCCCTCGTCATTTTACACTTGGGGAAACTGAGGCCAGGAGAAAAGGCAATTCATCCAAGGTGTGAAGTGACTTGGGATCAAAGTCTGGATGCTGCCTGCGCCCGCCCAGCCCCTGCCCCGCCCCCGCCCCTTCCACCCGCAGTCTTCCCAAGACACCTTGTACACTGTAGAGCTACCAAAACATTTCTGAAGCACGCCCGCATGAGGCTCTGTGGGTCGGCTCCCTGGAAGCTACTGCTGTCTCTCTGAGAGCTTTTAGACATGAAAAGCTCCTCCACAGGGGAATGGCTAATTAATTGTTCTCTTTGGCGAGATAACACTTTTTTTTTCTGAGACTGTGTTTGCCTCCCTTGAGGTCCAACTGGTTCTTTCCAGCAAGTCTCTGCCCTCCCCCACCCCCCACCCCCCCCTTGCCAGGGCCAGAAGGAGAACTGAGCTTGATAAGAGGGTCATAGATCCCAGCCCAGACGTCACCCACCGTCCTCCTGGGTCTGTCTCAAGGCTACTGAAACGATTTGGTTCTTCACAATGAGGGCATTTAGCAGAACCCTCATCCCCTGGGACTTTGGAGAAAACTGAGGAAGAGGAGAAAGAAGAAAGACAGAAATCAGACCCAGAAACCTCCCCATGGAGGGAGACAGGCTGGCAGTCTAGAGCCAGCCAGCTCCAGTTTCAAGAGAATTTCAGCAAATGCCCTCCCTGACTCGGTTTCCCCACGGGCAGCTGATAGGGACATGGCCAAGGAATGACAAAGTTGGAGCCCTATTCAGCTCCAGGCAAGGCTCCAACCTGAGCAGGGCAGGGCAGAGAGTCAGGAGAACAAGGGCCCAGTGTGCACCTGGCTCAAATACTCGAACCAAGTGCCAAGCTCCGAAGCCGCCTGCCAGGCTCCCAGGGTGATCGGAAAGCCACCACATGGCCAGAGGCTGAAACCTAGCAGCCACCCATGCTGCAGGGTGAGGCCGGGTGGAGCGTGTGCAGGTCAGGCAAATGAGCAAGAGGGATGTGCCCTGCCTGTGGCTGATGGAGTCCGCGCCTCAGGCCAAAGAGGACACCAGAGAGTTATCCAGGTATCCATGGAAACCCAGAGGTCGTGACTTGAGCTTCTTTTGCCTGTCGGGGAAGGGCTGTGGCAGTGAGGGGCCCTGGAAAATAGCTGGGGTGTAAGACACAGGTGGCTGGAAGTATAACACGGGAGCATCTACCGTATCTGCGTGAGGTGGGTTCCGGACAGACCTTGGCAGTGTCATAGCCTGTGACACACTTGAGAGTTTGCTAGCTGGGTGCCTCTGACAGGCGACTTAATTCCCGTGCCTTGGTTTCCCCATATTGTAAAGGGAATCTGTGCAAATGTTTACCCCACAGGACAGGCCTAGAGCAGAGCCGACTCCACTATGGTTCGAGAGAAGCCGGGGCTCTGCCTTTGTTTTGAGAAGCTCCGTCTTGGAATGTGTCAGCGAGCAACTCAGGTTGAGGACCTGGGCTATGCCCCGTGTGACCGCAGCCTGAGTCCCTGGGCATCTGTCTCACAGGACGATCCAGTTGGAACTGAGGTAGCAAACCTCCGCCCTTCCTGTTCTTGGCCTCACCCAAGGGAATGAGCGTTCTGGGGTATGTTTGGAGGATCTGTTTCCGGGGATACACCACGACAGCTGAAGGCTTGCTCAGAGGGTAGAGAGATTGCAAGGACTGGCCCAGGGTCCCAGAGTCAGCCACAGGGAGGCGGGGGGGGGGGAGGTGTCTGCTTTTTTCCAAGTCAAAGGGCAGGCATGTGAGGGGAAAGGACCCTGTGTCTTGGTAGAAGGGCTTGGCTGAGTCCGGTGGCCCTGCAGAGAGTGGAGCTGAGGACGAAATGCAAGTCCTGAGCTTCCTCAAGCCACCCTGGGAAATGCCAGAGATATGGGGAGCACCGGAGATGTGGGGAGCATCAGCGATGTGGGGAGCATTGGAGATGTGGGGAGCACCGGAGATGTGGGGAACACCGGAGATGTGGGGAGCACCAGAGATGTGGGGAAGCACCAGCGATGTGGGGAGCACCGGGGCCGTGGAGAGTAGAGAACACGCTGCTGTGGTCCCCACAGACCACCCCAGGCAGTCAGTGGGACAGAGGACAAGAGGGATTCCAGGGAGACTGGCAGAAGTTACAGGTCTGAGAAAGGATATGAGGGCTCCCATTCGTCTACACCTTGCCGGCAGACTTCCTCATCCAGGTACAGCCAGGACACGGACGGCAGACGGGCCAGATGCCTGGAAATACTAAGTGTCCCCCACGAGTGCTAGCGGTATTCTCCTCTCAGTAGCGATCCCCCATTCTGCCTTGGAATGGGGGACACACGGACAAACGCGCCCCAAGGCCAAAATGGATTCTGCTTGGCTAAAGTCAAGATCCGGGTCACGCCCACACACCAGAGATGCTCAAAGCATTGGGTGTTCTCCAGCCTCACGAAGCCGCCCGCCTCCCTGGGCCTGCTGCACCTTCCTTGTCCAGAGTGGGCACCCGCCACACTGAGGTCTCAGCTGGTCCTTGATGCTGGTGTCCTTGCCTGCCTCTCTCGCCCTTAGAGTGTCACCGTGTCCCCACGTGACCCAGACCAGCTTCCCTCTCATCTCAAGGCCTACTAATCACATCACAGTCCTGGGAGCAAGGATGCAGGCGTGTTTGGGAGCAGAAGAGGCTCCGGGATGCTCCCTGAGGGAGGCTTCTTCCGGTGTGCAGCCTCAGCGCACTCCTCCTGAGTGAAGGATCATGGGAAATATGGGTGCGGTGTTCACTTGGGACGTCCCCATCCCTCCTGAGACAACCGCATAGCCACTAACATAAGGAAAGTGTGTCTGACATTCTCCGCATGGCCTGCTGGGAAGCTGCTGCAGAGAAATGCACCCCTGCCGGTGGAGAGACCTGTTTGATGCCCTGCCCCCTGCCTCATCTGCTCTTAGCTGCCTCAGTCAAGGCTCACTACTTTCCAGACCTCAGTTTCCCCATTTGCATAAGGACAGTTCTAGCATTCTCTCTGGTGCAGATGTGACGTGACCTCGCTAGTAGCTTGTTAGGAGCCGGTTCGAGTGGTGTTGACAGCCTTGGAAGATAGCCAACATGCATGACGGCACCCCGTAACCAGAGCTACTCCTGTACTCGTTGCTCCTCACACACACACAGAGCGTGGCTTTCAGGAGGGAACTGGGTTTTATTCAGACCTGTAGCCACATGCCACTCTTACAAGGGCTCAATTTTGATCTGGTTGTTGAATGACTGCTTGACCAGGCAAAGAAAGGGCGGTATGATTCCCATGATAATCCGTGAGGTTGATGTTCAGCAAAATGTCGGCCCCCACCCCCCTGGACATCTCAGCGAACTTATGAGCTAGATAGCACTGGATTCAAATCTCAGCCCTACCATTTATTGTGTGGCCTTGAGCCGGTTGTTTTCACCTTTCTGAGCTTTAGGTGTCTTATGTGTACACTTGGAGATGATAAAAATACTGACTTTAGGAGTGTCTGGTTAGGTTTAAATGAGATGATTCATGCGAAGTGTTTGTTTAGGTTTAAATGAGATGATATATGTGAATTGTTTAGGTTTAAATGAGATGATACATGTGAAGTGTTTGTTTAGGTTTAAATGAGATGATATATGTGAATTGTTTAGGTTTAAATGAGATGATACATGCGAAGTGTTTGGTCAGGCTTAAATGAGGTAATACATTCAAAGACCAGCACCTGTCACAGAGCTGCACAAATATTCAGTTAGAAGCGCTTTTATTAACGTTGCACGATTACCCCCATTGGCCGAGGAGGCCATTCTGGAGGGGTGTGTGTGACCAGGGGTGGGGGGGGGTACTGTCAGGGCGCCTGTATGAAGTGGTTCCCACACACGGGCCCCATTCTGTCCCAGCCGAATTTCCGTAGCAGCTCAACTGCTCAGACGCCGTATGTTGAAAGTGTTCTCCCGAAGGCTCGCCAAAACTAAAAATTCCACACGAGCAGAAAATAGTCTTTTTTAATTTGGTTTTGCGTCGTGTGGTAGTCAGATGGGGAGAAAATGAAATGGAGCCAGACGCGTCGGTTTGTCACGGGGAGGAGGGGGCTGGGCTGGGCAGCCTGGGGGAGGGGCACCTCCCCTCCCCCCCAGCCTCTTGACCACGGGTCAACACATTGAGAGGTTCTCCAGGTGACAGAAAACCCCAGCTTAGCCAATGGCGGTAGCGCAGTTGTAGTGTTTCTAAAGAGACTGGGGAACACGGGGACAGTCCTATCTCCTATCTGCTCACTTCCTGGGAGCTGGACCCCACACTTTCAGGAATGGCGAGTGGCGGCTGGGTTTCTGAGGAGCCTTTTGAAGAACGGGTTGGAATCCGGCCCGGTCTCTGTAGGAAGGAGCCAGCACTCTGAAGAATGGGGTTAGACAGACTGCGGGACTGCAGAGGCAGACGGGCGTGGGTGTGTGTAAGGTGTGTGGAATCCGTCCCAAACCCCAATGCAGCTGTCCTGGAGACCCCGGGGTTTCTTTTCTTTTTTATTTCTTTCTTTTTTTTTGTTTTTGTTTTTTTTTTGTTGTTGTTGTTGTATGTTTTCTGTTTTTTGAGACAGGGTTTCTCTGTGTAGCTCTGGCTGTCCTGGAACTCACTCTGTAGACCAGGCTGGCCTTGAACTCAGAAATCCTCCTGCCTCTACCTCCCGAGTGCTGGAATTAAAGGCGTGCGCCACCACTGCCCGGCAACCCCGGGTTTTCTGAATCCCCTTCGACTCAAACCCAACATGGAATCCCCCCCCCCCCGACGACGCTTAATTATCCCTCCCGTGGGTGCGGCAAGGTGTCT
This sequence comes from Tokudaia muenninki, assembly GCA_036184385.1. Classification (NCBI taxonomy): domain Eukaryota; kingdom Metazoa; phylum Chordata; class Mammalia; order Rodentia; family Muridae; genus Tokudaia; species Tokudaia muenninki. The sequence continues at coordinate 3,604,535 of BTHS01000017.1, forward strand.
CTAGGGACACACCTGTCCACAGGGTGCTCAACACCCACATCTCCATCTTCGTGTGTGTGGCCAGAGGACCTTCTGTGTAGCTGGTGTTGGGGGCACTAAACATCTGATGTCCCTCCAGGCGCTGTGGGGGTTTGAACAATTCTGTCTTCCCCTTGCCCCTCCCACCCGCCCGATACCCTCCTCCCGGAGAGTGAGTTAGCAAACGGAGAAGAGACTGGTTTCCTGGCTGGTTTTTGTCATCCCAGGGAGAGGAGCCTCAATAGAGAAACATATGGGATTGGCCTGTGCAGAAGTCTATAGGTTATTTCCTTGATTGATGATTGACGTGTGGGCCCTGCCCACTGTGGGTGGAGCCACCCCTGGGCTGTGGTCCCAGGTTCTATAAGAAAGCAGGCTGAGCAAGCCACGAGGAGCAAGCCAGTAAGCAGCACCCACCACGGCCTCTGCATCAGCTCCCGCCTCCAGGTTCCCACCCTGACTTCCCTCAGTGATTAGGACGCCTAAGCCACACAAACCCTCTCTTCCCCGTTTGCTTTTGGTCGGGGCGTTTATCACAGCAAGGGACAGAGTGCGGCCTCAGCCTTGCTGTGGCCGCGGCTCCTTCCGGTTCACTCGGGGTGTTTATTTGCTTTCTGCGCAGTTCTAGACTTGCCTTTGGGGAAAGCTTTCTGTCTAGAAAAAAAAAGTTAGCAGAAAGTAGAGAGTTCCTGCTCTCCTCCAGGTCCTCTAGAATCCTATCAGAGCAGCTTAGGGTCTTACATATGTGTTACTGAGACCCGTGGCTGGCTGAGGGCTCCCTCTTGTATGGTCTTTGATGGTGACAACTGCCAGGCACGATAAAGAACTCACTCCGTTCCTCAGACTCTGTCCCCATTGTTCATTCCCTTGCCATTCGAGCCCCTTGCAACCACAGAGATTTCTCCCATCTTCGTAGTGTACCTTTTCTCCATTTTTTTAGAACAATTAATTAGCTGGGCATGTGTCTGCAATGTCTTCTTCACTCCAGAAACAGACGCAGGAGGATCACCAGTTTGAGGCCAGCCTGGGCTACCTAGCAACACATACCTCAAAAAAGATCAAAAGCTTTATAGTTAATTTCGTTTCTAAGATTTAAAAAACGGCACCGTGTCATAAACAGACTCAGAGAAGCGGAATTTCTGAGCACATGCTGATGTCCCAGAGGACCCTGGGGAGAGGCCACAACTCCAGCAGGGCGGTGGCTCTCTCCCCTCTTTCTGTCCATCTGTCCATCCGACCCTCTCCCACCCCTGAAGGAATTTGAGTCTGAGACTCTGGCCTTCCCCCCTGCCCCCCCCCCCCCCGTGATCACAGCAGTCTGTGTTTGAAGGTCATTCTTGTCTCTGCCCAAGTGTCATAGTCTGGCCACCTGCTTAAAATTATAAAGAGTGACAGATACGGGGACACCATAGGAGTGAATCCTCTGGAATTCAAGAGCAGCTCATATGAGGTCACTTAACCACCCAGCCATGCTGCTTTCCTGGGCTCCTCCACCCCCACCCCGTGCTCCCTGATCAGCTGTGCTCTGACTTCCAAGGCTGCCCACCCCACAAACCCCCTCCTGCGGCTGCTGTGCTCTGGGTCAATAATTTATGCTAACACCGCACCTCACCCCACTGACCCCCTTCCTGGAGTAAGGCAGAGAACTGGACACCCAGAGATTAAATTGCACACCTTAGGGGACTAGTGCTGGGGGGGGGGACGAGGGGGGAGCAAGCAGGGTGCTCCAGGTCAGAGCACAAAGACAGGAGGAGCCCTTCTCCAAGCTGCTCAGTTGCTGGACTCGGGTCCTTCCTCTGCCTTAACGGATGACACAGGTGTTTAACCCACATCTTAATGAATCTCTGTGAGCCAAGAGCCCCACCAAGGAAGGAGACAGCACCCATCCTGCCTGTGGGGATGGGACGCTAGGCAGCCGCTTTCCTTCCTTGCATTTTTGTGTCTTAGATGCCTGGCCCCTCATCTGCAAGCTTCCCTGACCTGCAGCCCCTGCTGTAGTGTTCTCTGCAGGGCAGCCAGCCTTTCCCCAGCCTCCTGAGGCTCCCAGGCATGAAATCATGCTCCGCGCCAGGCTGCAAGTGAGCCAGGCAAAGCCCTCCTGGCTGAATGTTCTCCGCAGCCTTACTGCATTCAGGGAGGTTTTCCCACTCCGCTCTCTTCTCTAGACTCCTCCGGTCAGCTCGTCTGTATTTCTGGCTCTCCGTGTGCCTGGCTCCGTGCTGATCCTGGATCATATTAATTCCTTCGGTTCTCATTCTCACACCCTGTTGGGAAAGAATCCCTGCTTGTCTCAGGGAAGCCACACACAGACAAAGCTGCCTCTGCCCAACACAGCCCTATGCATGGAACAGGTTTCCGTTGTGCAGTCTCTGCTCCCCACCTCCAGCAGCCCACAAGACCGTCAGCACTCAGCAAACCCTGAACCACAATGCTCCCACTACTTGGGTCACATGAACGGGAGGACTTGGTCTCCAGGCCCAGAGGGTCCCTGAAGCATCCCTCTCGGGGGGGGGGGGAGGCAGCTGTGGGAGGTGGGCTGTTGACAATGCACGCTTTTCTCCCTGGTGACATTTTTTCCAGCATAAAACTGCCCCAGGCTAGAAACACAGTCCAAGGGCTTGGCATCGCTGGGCCTGTTATTGACAGCACAGACCTCTGGGGTTCCTCATGTGCTCAGATAAAGACATTTGCCCAGCCAGACCCGGCTGGCTGTGTGAGAGCTGGAAGGCCTTCTTACAGCTTCAGATTTCCTACAGCTACGTAGTGGTGGCTTGACTGGTCTGGATGAAGACCTGTGATTGGGGGACCTGTGAACGTGAGCTGCTTCTGGGACCCGAAATGACAGTCGTGATGGTATGTCTCGGGGGATGGGAACCGTGTGGCTGGGCTGGGCTGGGCTGGTCTGGCCTGGCCTGGCCTGGCCTGGCCTGGCCTGGCCCCTAGGACTCTGCAGAACCCAGTGGCAAGACAGAGCTACTTCTGGATCCCAGCCTTCTGGGGTTATGTGTGGCATGCGTGGTATGGTGTGACATGTGGCATTTGGGATGTGGCATGATCTGATATGTATGCTGCGATTTGGTTGGTGTCCCATGAGCAGCGTCATGTGACATGCATGTGACATACGGTTTGATCCACAATCCAAAGCCATTCTAACCCTCCTCAGCTTCTGATGGGACCACATCCCAGTCAACCCCAGCACGAGCCCAAAGCAGGACTGTGACGATGCTCTGAACACCTGATTTTATGGGTCACCCCAGCTCAGGTACACACCTCTGTGTATGTAGCCTGTGAGTACCCCCTCAACACCAAGACTTAACGCTTGCTACCACTGCCCAGAAACAGGAGAGAGACCTAAACTACATAGCCACATCCTGGGGGAAAGTCCCAATGGAGGAGATAGTTTCCACACAGGCCCTCCACGCTTTAGTAAATTTGAACATCCAAAGTCAGATCACTATAAAGCTACAACTCTCCGTAGAGTACTGTGTGTGACTCTGCCCAGAATAGAATAGGGAGTGCCTGCTGCCTTCCCTTGTGGAGACTGACAGACCTGAGAGATAGTGCAGACCTGGAAGCTCCCTAGTTAAGTCTCAACCTCATTGCCATTTCTTGGAGGGAGCTTCAGTTTTCTCATTTATAAGGTGGGGATGTAACCCGGGAAGATGAGGGGCAGTGCCTTCAGCGGGCAGACAGTTAGATAACACTGTGAAGGTTGATATCGGGTCTCGGTGCAACCATGATGCGCATGCCTGGGTCTGTGGCTTTAGACGAAGTCTTCCCCTCCCTGAACCTCAGTTTATTTGCCTGTCAAGTAGTGTAAATTCCAACCCGCCCGTAAACAAACCACCACAGTGCATTTAGGGATTGTGATAATTCAGATCGGGCGTGTCTCTGTCCCTTAAGGCTTATGTGCTGAGGCTTGGTCCCCCGTGTGGCAGTGCTCAAAACTGTCTGGGTCATGAGGGTTCTGACCTGGCTATCAGATCATCCACCAATGGACTCATAGCTGAGTGACAGGCTGGGAGATGAGGGCTATTGGAGGAATAGCCTAGCAGGGAGAAGGGAGTCCCTGGAGGGGTGCCCTTCTTTCCTCTCCCTCCTTCCTTGCTTCCCCTTCTCCCTCCATCTCCTGATCACCATGAGGTGAGCAGCTTTCCTCCACTGTGGGTCTCCACCATGATGTCCTGCCCACCACAGCCCGGAAGTGATGGGACCGAGTAGACAGGGACTAAAACTTCTGAGCCAAAGCAAACCCCTTCTGGCTCTACATTGTCAAGGCAACAGGAAGCTGACTGACACGGGAGAAGCGCTGGGACTCAAGTCCTAAGGCCACGGCCTCAGAACACAGCCTGATTTGGAAGCAGATTGTTGGAGAGATCAGTGCTGTGCAGTTGAAACATAGTAGATTGGGCCCAACACAAAAGGACTGGCTTTTAGAGAGGAGAGGCTGGAGAAATGGGTCAGTAGGCAAAGGTACCTGTACCCCCTGACCCTCGTGGTGGAAGGAGAAGACAGAATCTTCCTGCCCCACTGGCTCCTTTATCTCCGTGTTGAACCCTCTATTGATGAGTTGACGAGACCATACTTTGGGGTTCAGCAGGTACCTGTACCCCCTGACCCTCATGGTGGAAGGAGAAGACAGAGCTGACTCCCACAGTTGTCCTCCAACCATCACATTCACATGTTAGCTAGATGATAGATAGATAGATGGATGGATGGATGGATGGATGGATGGATGGATGGATGGATGGATGGACGGACGGACGGACGGATGGATGCGTGGATGAATGGGTGGATGGATGGATAGACAGATGATGGATGGATGGATGGATAGATAGATAGATAGATGGGTGGATACATAGACAGATATAGTTAGATAAATGATGAATAGATGTATAGATAGATAACAGGTGGATGATGGATGGGTGGGTGGGTAGATGGATAGAAAATAGATGGATAGAATAGATAGATGGATAGAATAGATAGATGGATAGAATAGATAGATAGATAGATAGATAGATAATAGACAGATAGACGATAGAAAATAGATGGGTGGGTAGACAGACAATAGATAGATGGATGGATGGATGGATGGATAGATGGATGGGTGGATGAGTAGGTAAATGTATGTATATATGTATACATAGATAGATAGATACATAGATAGATACATAGATAGATACATAGATACATAGGATAGATACATAGGATAGATAGACAGACAGACAGATGTAATCTTCTAAAAGCACCCATTCTTCAGCCCCAGCTCCTGTCACCATCTGAGGTTAGCTCTAGGTCTACCTCCATGAAGCAGCTTCTTGCTATAGCCTCTGAGTGGAGGTTGCAGTGGACATCACTGGGAAAACCCAAATCTGGCCAGTGTGTCAAGAATAGGAGCTGGCAGAGTGCTCAGCCTTAACTGTGGCAGCTACATCCCTCCCTCCAAGACTGAGGGAACAGCAGAGAAAAGTGCTGTAGAGACAGGCTTGGGTAAGCTGTGCAGCAGACCACCTCCACCCTCACGCAGGCAAACAGCCCTGGTTATCGGTGGGTCTCACCCAAAACGGAGGCCTGAGTGGGATGGACGTATGGTGAAGGAAGGGTCCAGTGGGAGAGGGAGGGGTGAGGGAGGGGAACAGGGCATGAGAGCCACTCAAGTTTATTATGCAAATTACAAAACTGTTGAGCAATCGTAAAAATGATTTAAGATGGAAGGTAAACAGACCCAGGAGACTGGAGTGCAGGGACAAAGGCAGGCACGAGGAGGGTGGGTGTGGCTACCAGTCGTCTGGTACCACAGCAAAGTCAGGGCAAGCCTCATGCCCTCAGACTGCAGGACTTCTCACCTTCCTAACGCTGCAACCCTTTAACACAGTTCCTCATGCCGTGGTCACCCCCAACCAGAAGATTATTTTTGCTGCTACTTCGTAACTGTAATGAATCATAGCATAAATATCTGATAGGTGACCCCTGCAAAACATTTATTTGGCCCCCCACAAAGGCATCGTGACCCACAGGTTGGGAGCAACTGCCTCGGAGGGACCCAACCCTACTGACAGGTCAACAGGTGTAGACTTCTGCTGTAAGTTTGAGTTGGTTTGTGGTATCTTGTTATCAGCCATAGCAAACAGGCACGGTTCAGACCTTAACACGGGGCCCGGGTCAGCATGAGGGAGAAGGAGGAATCTTCCTGCCCCACTGGCTCCTTTATCTCCGTGTTGAACCCTCTCTTGATGAGTTGATGAGACCATACTTTGGGGTTCAGCAGGGTATGGGATAAACCCCATGAGCCTGCCACCTCACACTCTCTCTCACGGTTGCTCAGTTCCATTCTCTGTCTGTTGATTTCCATTTCTACCAAAAAAATTGTTTGGAAGTTAACTTACTTGAAAACATAAAACCAATGTGCCTTCCCCTAAAGAGGCCATTTATAGTCAAAGGCAGCAGGGTGCAGCTCTAGCAGCCTCAGGGCTCCGAGCCTGAGGCTGGGGTGTTAAAGACCTTGTAGACCATAGCCAGGGCTCTTCCTCATTAATGGAGGAGACTCAAATCGAATACTTTCCTCAGTCTGTGAACTGAGGTTTATTACACAGGAACCAGCCCCAACGATGTAACCTATATTACTTTGTATTGTCCTATTGAAATCTTCGATTCTGTGTAGGGTCTGTACTTTCATGTACTTTATCACATTGGACAGGCAGATTTACCTCTCCCGCCCCCATGTTATACAACAGGATTATCCTGGTACCTGCCTCAAAGACACACAAGAAATGATTCTGCCTTGACCTATTTGTGAGGTGCCAGCTCATGTATTGGGGGGTCCAGGGGTGGATGCAGGAGTCTGGCTGAACTCTTGAGCAAGCAATATAAGCTGCAGCTCTGTCAGTCAGGGTTCCTCCTGGGAGAGCTTTGGCAAAAGCCATTCTCGGGGGTGTTTATTGTCCTTGGGATCTTGCCAAGGTTAAATGCAAAACCAGTCCTGGTGATACTCACTCGCTTCCAGACAGGACTGCTAAACCTGAGGTGACTCACAAAACGTGACAACCAGATAGGTAACAGCCAAAATAGTTATGATCCTTCTCTTTCGAGGAAGCCATAAGTGAGCAGACCTGATCCCTCTTGGATCTAACTAACATCACTTCTTAGATTGGGTATATGACCGTCCTAAATCTTTGACTCAGAATGGGAGTGCCTCTACCACCAAATTCCACACGTTAGGTACTACCCACAGCCCAGACCTAGAGAGTTCAGAAACCTCAAGGTTGTCTGCAGTATCCCTCACTCAGACAGGATTCCGCTGGCTGACAGTGGTCTGAGTGGGGCTTGCTGAAAAGAGAATCACTTATTTTGACTCAAGGACACCATGATCCACCAGGATCTTGCTTCAGTTGTGGCTTGATCCAGGCTCAAACAAAGCCCGTCAAATCTCAGTTTCTCACATTGCAGCCTACCTCCCTGGTTTCCAGCTGTCTGCAAGGAGCCCAAGCTTACCTCTCCACCGACCCAAATCCATAGGATGTCAGAAATCCCAGTCTCCCAGCTCAAGTCTGTGATGGTTATGGTGAGCAGGAGAGATGAGCTGTGATTGGCTCCGGTCAGGCAAGACCGTTTTTTTTTTCTTGAGCTGAGTGTGAAATCAACTCTGCTTAAGCTCGACTGGCTGGAGACGCTGGGAAGAGAAGTGAGGCAAAATGTATGGTGTGTGTGTGGTGTGTGTGGGGGGTGTGCATAGTGTGTGGGTTGTGTATGTGTAGTGTGTGTGTGTGTGTGTGTGAGGTTTGTGTGTGGTGTGTGTGATGCGGTATGTGTATGTGTGTGTGTGTGGTATGTGGTGTGTGTGGGGGGGTGTGCATAGTGTGTGGGTTGTGTATGTGTAGTGTGTGTGTGTGTATGTGTGAGGTGTGTGTGTGGTGTGTGTGGTGCGGTATGTGTGTGTGTGTGGTATGTGGTGTGGGGGGGGTGTGCATAGTGTGTGGGTTGTGTATGTGTAGTGTGTGTGTGTGAGGTGTGTGTAGTATGTGTGGTGCAGTGTGTGTGTGTGGTATGTGGTGTGTGTGTGTGGTATGTGGTGTGTGTGTGTGGTATGTGGTGTGTGTGTGTGTGTGTGTGTGTGTGTGTGTGTGTGTGTTGGGAGTTCAATCTAAGGTTCCCAAGGTTCCTATATCTTTTCAGAAAAAGAAATGACTCATTGCAGAAACCCAGCAATACACATACACATACTTACATATACACACATACACACACATGCACACTCACACACTCACACATATACATACACACACAGATGCACACTACACACACTCACAGAAGTACATATAACACACATGCACACACATTCATACACAGCACATACATGCACGCACATACAGATGCACATATATACACACACTCACAGATATACAAATAACACAGTCACATACACATATGCACTCACACACACACTCACACAAAGAGACATACTTTCTCTTACACACACACACACACACACACACACACACACACACACCTCATCCCCAGTGCCATGTTGCCTGGAAGTAACAAGATAGAAGTCAACTTGATGAATGGGACAGTGTTCCTCTGCACTGAGTTCACCTGAAGCTATAGCTATTTTGGGTTCTGGTGGAGCCCTGGTTAAGCTTAGCTGGTGACAGCACCCCGGGGCACCTGAGGTAAAAGGGAGGAGGGAGGAGCAGAGAGAAGTAGAGACATGGCCCTAGAGCTAGCAGCCCTGGCTGAGACCTCACTCCACACTGTCAAGCTGGAGCCTGCGATGATGTTAAAGTCCCCTCAGAATCACCACCTCTGCATTGTCCCACCCCACCTCTGCTAGGTGTCTCTGTGCATCTCTTAGGTCTCAGCCTGACTTCCCATCCCCAGACTGGCCGGGAACGCCCTCTGCATGATTCCACATCCCCAGACCCTGGAGCCCTCTAGATTCCACATACGCTCCTTGAGTGACTGAGCCAAGCCTCTCTTTCCTTGTCTGCCCAGTGGGATAACTAGAACTCTTTTGTGTCAGATAATCATGTAATTGATTGACACGGGCGAGGCTCAGCAATGGCTAGCTTGAATGAGTAGCAAGTGGGGAAGCCAGACTTCCGCTTCTTCCCTATGTGGGAAAGATGGGCGTGGTGGTGAATGCCAGTAATCCCTGAGCTTGGGAGGATGAGGAAGAGGATTGCTGGATGACAGCAAAACCCGTTATCAAAAGAAATAACACCAACAAAGACTGGAGCTAGAGCTTCACCTACCGTCTCCTTCAGCTCAGTGCCCAGCCTATGCCTGCCCTGTGGCTCAATACAACTAGTTGAATAAGACTCCAGCTCCATACGCCGCCTGAGCACAGAACTGCATGATTTAGCTGCCCAGGGGCCTCACCAGAAAGGTCAAGTTTGATAGACCAGTGTGAACTTGGAGGAAGCAGCTTTCTGAGCTCTTGATTCCCAAGCATCTGATTCTGTGTTCTCTCCAGCTCTCCCAGCCCCAGCCTTGGGATGCAGGCTGATCCCTCGTATACAAACATCTATGCAGGAAGCCCCACTGCCAGTGTCCTGTTGCTAGCTTAAGGAGCATTATCGTGTCCTACGGGAACAGCACAAGGTGAGGGACTGATGAAGTCATGGAGAGACAGACTCTCCGGAAGACCGGACAGGGAGCCGGATGGCACACTGGCAGCTCTGCCCAGAACTTGCTTCACAGAGACGATCACAATGGCTATCAGAATCGCTAGAGCGCCACAAACAAGATGCCTTCTGTGGGGGCACATTCCAGACCCAAGAGAGGTTATTTTTGTTGAAAACTTATCCAAAGGGAGGCCAGGAAGCTAAGGACACAGCCTCCCTGTGCTGGGAAGGGAAAGCTAAACTCCACTGTGCTGGTGTGGCAGCATGTTTCCCTTCCCCAGGGCATTCTCTGTGCTGTGTGCTGACTGTATTCTCCATCCAAAGAAAACATCCTGGATGGAGGTGTGGGTGTGTCTGCGTGCCTTCCACACAGAACCATCTTTGTGCTTGACCTTCGTTCCATGTTAGGGAGTCCGACACAATGTATCACTTAGTGTTCTAGGGAGTTGGAAACAATATATCCCTTAGTGCTCTAGGGAGTGGGACACAGTGTATCGCTTAGTGCTCGGTGTTCACCACACACTGAGAGGCCGAGGAAAACGGTGATGGCAAGGACAGTAAACAGGGTGGCAGGTGATGTAAATGTTGGTGTGCGCTGACAATGGTTACAACCACCATGATGTTGACGATGACAATCATAGTGACAGTTGACAATGACTGTAATGGCGGCATAGACAATGGTTATGATGGTGTGGACAGTGACTAAGCTGATGTATAGATGATGATGATGTTGACAGCGACTATGATTAGCTAATGATGGTGTTGACAATGACTTCGGTGATGTAGATGATGATGAAGTCGACCATGGATGGTATTGACAGCAACTATGATGATGTAGATGATGATGATGTTGACATTGATGATGTCATTGACTATGATGATATAGATGATGATGTTGACATTGATGATGTTGAAGTGACTATGATGATATAGATGATGATGTTCATGGTGACAAGGACAGTGACAATTGACAGTGACTATCATGATATAGATGATGACATTGATGATGTTGACAGTGACTTTGATGTAGATGATGGTATTCACAGTGACGATGACAGTCGACAGTGACTATGATGATGGAGATGGTGATGAAGTTGACATTGATTTCGACAGTGACAGTTGACATCGACTATGATGATGGAGACAATGTTGACAGTGACGATGACAATGACAGTAAACTTTGGTAATATAGATAATGAAGTCAACAGTGATGATGTCATTGACTATGATGATGTAGATGATGATGTTGACAGTGACTATGATGATGTAGACTATGATGATGCTGACATTGATGATGTTGAAGTGACTATGATGATATAGATGATGATGTTGACAGTTGATAGTGACGATGATAGTGACAGTTGACAACTATGATAATGTAGAAAATGATGAAGTCAACATTGATGATGTCGTTGGCTATGATGACATAGATGGTGATGTTGACAGTGACTATGATGATGTAGACTATGATGATGTCGACAGTGATGATGTCGACAGTGATGATGTCGACAGTGATGATGTCGACAGTGATGATGTCGACAGTGATGATGTCGACATTGATGATGTCGACATTGATGATGATGTCGACATTGATGATGATGTCGACATTGATGATGATGTCGACATTGATGATGATGTCGACATTGATGATGATGTCGACATTGATGATGATGTCGACATTGATGATGATGTCGACATTGATGATGTCGACTGTGATGATGTCGACAGTGATGATGTCGACAGTGATGATGTCGACATCGATGATGTCGATTGATGATGTTGACAGTGACGATGACACTTGAGAATGACTGTGACGGCACAGACAAATGATGATGGTGTTCACAGTGACGATGTTGGTGACAGTGACTATAATGATGATAGTGTTGACGGATATGATAATGTCAGTGGTGATAGTGGCAGTGGTGATGATGTTGATAAAGATCATGATGATGATGTCAACAATGATGGTGGCAGCGGCGGTCATGCTGATGATATTGATGGTGACAATGACAAGGTCATACCAGTGACGGCGAAATAATGGTGATGGTGATGATGTGGACAGCAGTAATTACAGCGGTAACAGTGGTAATGATGATGATATCAACAATGATGTTGATGATGAGAACAGTATCAGTGGTGGTAGTAATGATGATGTCGTGATGCCAACGATGTTGACACTGGTGGTTGACAGTAGTGGCCGTAACAAAGATATCTGTGACAAGGACAGACATCCACTGACATGCGTTTCTCTGAGTGTTTTGATTTTCAGTGACTGCTTCGTCTACGAAAAAAACGTGGTCGCTGAATTCATCCCTTGCGGCTTGCAAAGTCCTAAACAAGTTCTTTGGGCTCAGTGTTCCTGTCTGTGAGATGGAGATGAAGCATTGGCTTCGGGGTGCATGCTTAGTCAGCATCTGACTGCGGGTGTTCAGGAGACAAGCTGGCTCGTACAGACCCTGCTTTGCTATTCCTTTCCACCCCATGAAAAGAGAACCAACTTTCATGATTTCACAGATAGGAGGCCAGTCCTGAGCTGGGTGTGGCTGAGCTGGGCCTCAGCGCCCAGCAGCATCTCCCTGGGGCTGTTTCTGACCCACGGGACTCTCTGAACTCAGGCTGGGCTCACGGGAAGCTCCAAAAACGAGCTGGGTTCAGTGAGCCCAGCCCAGCCCTCAGGCAGGGCAGCTAGAACCACCACAGGGAAGCCAGGTAAGGGCAGGTTGTGAGGACTTGTGCTTGTGTTATCCGGGGCTGGTGCTGGTCTGTCCAGCAGACACAAGTGTGGACGCCAGTGAGGTGTATCCATGGTGCTTCTAGACTTGGAGACTGAAGAATCTAGATAGCTCCCAGTTCTGCCTCTCCACAAACAGCCCCATCTCTCAGGGAGCAGAGAGATGAGCGCGATTGCTCAGCCGGATTTCTTCTTATGTGACCCAGACCCCACAGAATGGCCCCGTTATAGACTAGGTCTTCCCACCTCATTGAATACAACCTAGAAACTCCTCACAACTGTACCCCGTTGGTTCCATCCAAGGGATTCGGATCCTGTCTGTTAACAACCAAGATTAACCACCACAATTGCTCAAATGTAAAGCCAGGCACAAGGTCCAGCCGACAGTTGTCTTAGGGTGGAGGAGAACTGCAGATGAGCTGAGCTGAGCTGAGGTGAGAGCAGCAGTCATGGAGAAGACACTTGATTACATCTAAAGAGGCTCTTAGTCCCCCTGACACGGGGTTGGAGAGACTCCTCAAAGGCAGAGGACAAATGGCTTGCAGAATGCCCTGGAAACAAGGTGTCGGATATCTAGCAGAAAGCTTCTGGCTCCTAATGTCTTGTCAGGGCTGACAAACGCCTGTGTGTGGCCTGTGCGTGAGCACACACCCCCTGTACCCTGTGGGGTACACACCACCAGCACTTGTGCTCTCTACCTAGAAGCTCAGGGTCCCCGTCCTGCAGGTAAGAGCTTAGCTGGGCTGGCCCCCTCCAGCAGCCTTCTCCCCTCAGCTGCTTCCAACCAGATAACCAAGCCACCCCAGCATTCGTAGTATCCTGGCAGCTCAGGCAAAGGTAGAAAACAAACCCCTGCGTAAATGTGTTTTCGTGTAAACACGGCAGGGGGTGGCGGCTGCCTGCGGAGAAACAGAGAAACAGCTCGTGCAGCTGGTGCAGCCCAGGGCAAAATAATCCTGAGCTCCTGGAAAAGAGAGGGCAGGAGCTGGGGGCCCCGTGGGAATCCAGATGCTCCCTGGAGCACCCTGTCCTCCAGGTGAGGATCTCAGGGGCGCAGATAAGTGAACAGGCAGGTGCTAGCCCTGCTCCCTCGGGGAGGCAGCTGGCCAAGTGGCAAACTTGCATACCGTGGCTTGTTCTTGCCTTAGGGTTTTTATTAAGTGCAATTTGCCTACAGTAACACCAGGTTTAGTTGGCGGTACTGTGGAGCTTTGAGTTCAGTCCCCACCCCCTCAGCACTCTACACGCTGGGCTCTGGCAATCCCTGCTATTCGCATTTTTCCCAAAAATGGGATCCTACAGCCCTCAGACTCCAGGCTTCTTTCATTCTGGGCCGTGTTCGCCCGTTTGACTCCTCAGGGTTGGCCGGTCTGAGTAGCCAGTTTCTTCAAGGCCGAGTAGGATTCTCCTGAGACTGGAACTCACCACCTTGGCCTCACTTGCCTGGGACGGGAGGGTGGCGGAAGCAAGCAGAATTGCTCTCTGCATCTGAATTTGGGTTATGTCGTGAGCATGGCTGCCATTTCTCTCAAGTTAGCAACTGAGGAGGGAGATGGTTAGATACCACAGTAAGCGGACATTTCTTTCTTTCTTTCTTTCTTTCTTTCTTTCTTTCTTTCTTTCTTTCTTTCTTTCTTTCTTTCTTTCTGTTGTTGTTTTGTTTTGTTTTTTGAGACAGGGTTTCTCTGTATAACCCTGGCTGTCCTGGAACTCACTCTGTAGACCAGGCTGGCCTCGAACTCAGAAATCCTCCTGCCTCTGCCTCCCAAGTGCTGGGATTAAAGGCGTGCGCCACCATTGCTTGGTTAAGCGGACATTTTTAACACTGCAAGGAACGACCCTGCTTTCTTTCAGAGGGCTCCTGTTCCCTGCTATCATTGTGATTGGAAGTCCCACCCACTTCACACCTCCCCTCACTGAGTTCACTTTGCAGAGTCAGCCACTACATCCTGCCACCCTGGGCTCCCTCAGCAGACACTGGCTGAGGACAGCGGTCAAGGGCTTGCGTCCTACCTGGGCAGCCAGACTCCATCTCAGCCCTGGTCCACAATGGTCCCAGACCTAAAGGCATGTCTCATGTCTCTCACCTGCTCCCAAAGGCATGTGTCCTGCCCGCAAAGTGTGAGAGCGCAACAGGTTTCTAGGCTTGCTATAGTTTAACAGTCTGGAAACTTCATTGTAGGGTTGGCTTCAGAAAAATAAATTAAAGCCAGATGTGGTGACTGCCTGGTGATTCCAGCAAGAAGAAGGCTGAGGAAGCAGGGGTGACGGGTTCAAGGCCAGCCTGGGTTATATAGTGAGACCCTCTTTAAAAACAAAACACAACCCAACAGTATGTAAACTCACAAATGGAATCAAACACTTGGCTGAAGTGTCTTCCTCTGACTGAGGAGGTTTTAGGGACCCTTGTGCTGTGTTAGGCTTTCATTTTGTCTTGGGGACTAGAGCTTGCATCAGGCTTCCTTTAGGACTGGTGTGTGTTCACAGAGCCCACCAGGATGTCCTGGAGATGTGGCTTCCTGAATAGAGTCCCCCACAGAGACAAGGGGGAGACTTAGCTCCAAAGTGCCTGTTCCTATGGAAACAGGAGAGGGAGCACAGACACACACACACACACACACACACACACACACAGAGGGAGGGAGGGAGGGAGGGGAGAGAGAGAGAGAGAGAGAGAGAGAGAGAGAGAGAGAGAGAGAGGAGAGAAATAAAGACAGAGAAAGAAAGAGAAAGGGGAGAGACAGAGACAAAGAGACAGAGAGAAGAGAGAGACAGAGACAAAGAGAGGAGAGAGACAAAGAGATAGAAGAGAGACAGAGAGGAGAGAGAGACAGAGATATAGAGACAGAAGAGAGAGACAGACAGACAGGAGAGAGAGAGAGAGAGACTCACACAGCACACAAGCCCAGCCTGGTCTTGACTCGGCACTGATGGGTTACATGACCTTAAGCAAGTCTCTTGGCCTTTGTTCTCTTGACCTTTGGGGGCCTTGGTTTCTCACCGATGTGATGGGGTGGGGGGAGAACCTGCCCTACAGATTCATGTTGAATGCTGGAAGTTGTGTGTTTTGAGGCTCTGAAAGCTGAAGCAAGGTGAGACTTAATAACCAGCGCCTACCCCAAGGCTGAAACTATAAAGCCACCAGCTTCCTGGTGCCAGGGGTCACATCCTCTTGAGGTCCACAGCAGGCACTCCCTCAGTGCTAAGAGAACAAGCCAGAGTGTGCTGCCCTGACCCAGAGTGAGCCTGGTGGGGGAATCAGGAGACACCTCTGAGTGGAAAAGAAACTCTCCCCAGATGTGGAGCAGGTAGGTGTTGATGGAGTGATGAGCCCTCCCTGCTAGGATAGCCTCCAGTTCAGGCTGATCCCCTATGGCCAACAGACTGCAGATGAGGTTGGTACTAAGGGACGTTTGTTGATTGAATGAATGAGTGAACTGTAGTTTAACTGATGGAAAAACACTAGATAAGCATGGGGGCTGTAAAAAATGCATTCATGTACATGTACATATATGTGTGTATACATGTACATGTGTATATACATACACATGTATGTATATATACATATACGTACATATATACATATATGTGTACATATATGTATATATGTGTGTATAAATATATATGTATGTGTGTGTATATATATATATATATATTTGATCCAGAAGAGCAGAGAGCGTGATCTACCTGGCCAAGGCCACACAGCTATAGAATGACCTTGAAGCCAAAGAGAAAAGAAAAGAGAGAGATGTCACAGCTTGAGGTGCCCTGCACAGAACCTCCATCTGCCTACACCACTACTTGTGGGCAGCTGATATTACTCAGAGGACAGTGGGAAATGACAGTACCCACCTCATCTTATAACAGAATCACTCTCTTAGCAGTTTGCAAGAAGGTTCAGCAGAACACTGACCTAGGCAAGGCTTTTCTGGGTACAAACCACACCGACTGCGGGCCGTGGGCTAACCTATAGAAGTAGGTGTGAGACCACTTCCTTTGTGGACAGGAAACAACTCCGAGAGGCACACATCGTCTGAGACAGGAAGTCAGTTCCACCTACTAGCTTTGGAGCATTGGCCTTGCGCTCAATTGGCCCAACCCTGCTGGGTAGACTCCCTGTCCAGTGCTCTTGGATGCAGGAGCGTCTATCTCCACCAACAAACACATGGAGGCACCTTCCCTGTCCCCAGGTGACTCCAGCTCTCAGCCCCTGGGATGTAACCGCACAGACATCTCCCCTTCACCGGGTGGATTTATTCTTGGGGGTGTGTGGGCGATGAGTGTTTGTGTGGGGAAACGTTTGTCTAAATTTAAATTTAAAACATGTTCAACAGCAGCTTATTAATGCTGGGGCTGGAAATGGATGGCTTTTTTTTTTTTTTCCTTTCCTTTTCAAATGAACTGATAAGCAGGAGCTTCCCCCTGCTCTCCCTTACCTAACCCAGCCTTACCTTTCTCTGTGCCCTTGGGCTATCGGGCCATGAGGCAGCCATAGGCTATCAAGATTGGAAATTGGAAGCTCAGAGAGAGACAAGGTCTCCTGCCTCTGTCCTGCCTTCCTGCCCTCAGGCTATCTGGGCTACTTCCTGCAATCCAGGCAAGGCGTCCAGCTGCCCCACGCCCCACTGTAATGAGCCTGGCCCCTGCTATGTCAGACAGCCCTCTCAACAAACAAGGAGATAGAAGGAGATTGGTACTCTCACCCTGTGTTACACATAAGAACTTGCAGCCCCGATACCTTAAATGACCCTGTGTTCCTTCTTCCGTCTTGTGTGAGCATCAAGATCCAAACACCAGTCTAATTGGTAGAAAAGCTCACGCGATGGCTGGCGAGATGGATTAGCTGCTAAGGGCACTCTATGCCAAACCTGGCAGATCTGACTTTGATCCCCAGAGAGCACATGACAGAAGGACAGAACCAACTTGCTCGAGGTGTCCTTTGACCTCCATGCGTGTGCTGTGGACGCAGAATATCAAATCATTTTCAAGAACCCTCATGTGCTTCCCTGCATTTTTCAAAGCACAACTTGGTGAGGGAGAGGGGAAAAAGAAAAAAGAAAAAAATTAAAAACAACCATAAACGCACTTCTAACCCATCCCCTGGCTGGTGAGGTTCTTTCTGCCCAGCTCTTCTCAGCCCACAGGGAGGTTCCTGCCTCCTGTGGCTACTGTGGTGTTCTGTAATTGCTGAGCAATTTAGAGATGACTGGAAATATATAATTCATGGGTGTGTCTTTCTCCCCAGTCCCCTGGAAGGCACCGAGGCATGACTGTCTCCCTGGGAGCACTGACCTCGACACAGAAAGAAGCAGAATCTAAATGTCCCAGTCAGAGAACCCACTGCAAGTCGGTAGACCCTGGCCACCCTACTACAAAGTCCTGGAGATGGGAACCCCAGCATTGATCCCTAAAATAGAGCCAGTGATCAAAAGCTAGGGTACAAGCTGGGTGAGTGAATGGTGAGCCCAAGATCTGTGTCTTTGCCTAGGCTTGTTCCCCAGGGCAGGTGGGAGACTGTGCCTACAGCCATATCCCGGTGGCTGGCCAGCCTGTGATGCGGAGAGCAGCTCAGGTCAGCATCAGTCTCTAAGGAGCAGGAAGGAGCAGGAACATGGCCCGAGGCCTTTAGGCTCCAGCTGGTGGTTCACTTTCAATTCCCAAGAGCTAAAAAAATCTAGTTTTCAGCTTCTAGCACTAACCGGGTTTCTGGGGCAAATGGCAGTAGCTGCTGTTCCTCATTTTGAGTGGGGTTCAGGATCCCAGTCTGCGCTGGGAACGAGGAGAGAGCGTGGGATAGCACGCTGTATGTCTGTGCTGGGGTGGGAGAAGGGCCGGCAAGAATGTACTATGAGGCTGGGCAGTGGTGGTGTATGTCTTTAATCCCAGCACTTGGGAGGCAGAGGCAGGTGGATTTCTGGTCTACAGAGTGAGTTCCAGGACAGCCAGGGTTATACAGAGAAACCCTGTCTCGAAAAAAAAAAAAAAAAAAATGAGAGAGAGAGAGAGAGAGAGAGAGAGAGAGAGAGAGAGAGAGAATGAATGAGAATGTGCCACAAAGGGATCAGGTTTCTTCTCCTATGATGTGCAGATGATTGATAGGGTCTGGAGGACATCCACTTTCTGCCTGAAGTCCTCGTAGGAAGACATTGGAGGAAACAATTGTCCACAGGATACCACAGAACCCTTCCGGCCATCAAAGGCAATGCTGAAGATCCCAAGGGCCAGGGACCTCTGCCCCTTCTGAGGAGTCCTCATTCCCTGCACGGGGTTTGAACACACAAAGGAGAAAGGTTCCCTGAATCTGAGGGATTCCAATCACCATGCTGTCTCCTCGGACCGGAGGCCCCGGGTCAGCAGAGGGGAGAAGGTTCTAGACTGGCACCAACCAGAGTCTGAGAGGTATCTTGTTTATTGGGTTCCTCTTCCATCATTAGATTGCCTTTCTCGTCTGTCAAAGGAGCATCAAACCACTGTGGAGTCTCCTGGAGAGGCCGTGGTGTGGGAGATGAAGGCCCAAACAGTAGCAGGTCAGCCATGGCCATGAGGGAGCCACTGGGGGTAGGGCAGAGGTTCCTCCCCTACTACATGCAATCTGGTTGGGACCCAAGACCGGGCCAGAGATGCTCCTGGGTGGAAAATTCCTCCCTGGGGAAGAGTTTCTAATAGAAGCAGTCACTGTTCCCAAATTAGAGTCCAACTGGGTGTGTCAACAAGTGGTAGTTGTGTGTGATTGTGGCTAGAAGATGCTGAATGAGAACAGTGTGGACACGGGGTGGCAGTTTCTGGAGCTAGCTCAGTCCCACTTGGCTTGGTGACCCTGGGTCACTCTGTTGGGTTCTCTGAGTCCTCCCCATATAAATAATCCCACCTGTCCTGGCCGGTTCCTAAGAGCACCTTGCCCTCTGGGACAACAATGACAAGAACTGGTCCTACTAAACACAGCCTTCTATTCTCTGAGCCTCAGTTTCCCCTTCTGTTAGAGAACACCGCTTTGCCGGGTGGTAGATCTCAGCCTCTTATCTGGCTCCGTGCTCCCTACTCTAGAGAAGATGCAGCTGACGGGAGGGTGGCGTGAGTTCTGAAAGCTTAGAGATGTTCCTTGGTGGCCCTCAAGTCCCTCTTCAGAGTGTCCCTGTCAGTCGCCTTTGCTGACACAGGTCAGCGGAGGTGTTTTTCAAAAGGTCACACTGAATGACCCTGGCTTTGTGGCCAGAGGCCTGAGCCCCACCAAGAAGTCAATGTGCATCCTGGCTTTGTGCAGGACAGCTAAGGCATGACCCAAACCTACCCCAGAAGTGACCGTAGGACTTCCCTCCTACACCCTGTAGAAGCATGGACAGAGTTGTCCTCGGGTTCGGGGTCAACTTGAGGTTCAGCCTCTGCTACACGGCTCCTGTCCCTCCCAGTATCCAGTCAATGCATGTGTCAGTGCATGCGGCATGGTACATGATGTCCCCCTGCTGGGGACCTTCTCTAGAGACCTCAGCTCATAGTCTTCTCCAGAGGGCCCATAGGGCTCCCCTGCTACCCCCCCCCCCCCCCCCGTGGGTCTGGCCCCTGGATAAACATTCTGCCCATGAATACAACCATCTATTATCCCCCCTGACAATTAGCAGCCTATTAAGGATGCCTATGCAAATGAGTGCTAATTGACCCGCGACACATCAGCCCCTGCAGGAGAGCGATGGCTCCAGATGGCTTAATGATAGGAACCCAGAGCCCTGCTTTACAGGCTCTCTCCTGGGGAAGGGAGTGCTGGGGGCTGCAGAAGGCAGCCAGCTGCTTGGCAGAGAGGAACACAGATGTGGACTGGGTCTCAGCCGGGTCATCAGAACCACTGGACAGGAGACAGCTCCCACCTTGTCTGTCTGTCCCTCCCTTTCTACAGCTTCTCTTACGTTCCCAGGCCAGCGTTGGCAAGTATGTAACCATCCTTTCCTGGAAAAAAAAAAAAACCAAACTGTTGCAAACACTTTCAATTGCAGCTGAAATAATGGTGTGTGCTATAGGACACAGGGTGTTGTCTCAGTCCACCCTGTGCTTGTCGTGAGGTGTGTGCTGAGGTGACCCAAGGAACCAACCAGCTCATCTGTTGCCTGTGACATTTGTCATTTCTTTGGGTTAGAACATTCGAAACCCACTCACCTATTCGTTTGAAATGCACGATGAATTACTGCCAACCAGTCAGGTTAATGTGCAAACGATCATATTTGTTGAAGCGGCAAATAGGCAGAAGGCACAGAGCTATCTCCTGTCCCCCCCACCCCGCCCACACTGTCAACACCCGTGGGGTTCAGACCTGTGGTCATTCCTTCATTGTGAATACAGGCTTCAGGGCTGTGCTTAGTGTCATGTGTTCTTTGGTTCTGGACATAACTCCACATGTGCGCCATTATGGTATCAGCAGGACCGAGTCATCACCCCCAAAGTCCTGGGCTCCACCAGTCCCTCTCCCACCCACCTCCCCCCAGCTGCAGGTAACACCTCCAACATTGCTGTCTCCGTGATGCTGTCTTTCCCAGAATATCTCATGGTTGGAATCACACGAGTTCTTTTTCAGTGCTGAATCATAGTCCCCTGTCTGGAGGTACATCTAATTTCAGCTCCTTTCGGCGAGTCCCGGGGAGCACCTCAGTGTTAGTCTGTCTCTGTCTCTGTCTCTGTCTCTCTCTCTCTCTCTCTCTCTCTCTCTCTCTCTCTCTCTCTCTCTCTCTCTCTCTCTCTCTCCTTTCAGACACTGGTCCAAGCCTGGGGCTCTGCTCCCAGACACACTGGGTTTTCTCTGAAGTTGTCCCCACCCCTCATCGGCCAAGCATGCAGGCCACCCTCACTTCCCTGAGTGCTAACCCCGGGCCTGTACTTCATGTCTCTGTGACTGATTCACCTCAGAGAGAAACAGTGCAACCCAGGGAGGTTTAAACACTGGAGCAAGCGTCAAGGGAGGAAGAATATCAGTGTGCTAGAATCCCCAGACAGAGGAAAGGACTTCCTGCAGGAAGCATCCATCGGGGCTGTGGATGCATCTGTGGGCCTGGGAGGACGTCGGGCCTGCCTCAAAGGTTGTGAGGAGAGAGGAAAATGTGGGGCGTGTTTGTAAGTCCTTTCTACACAACACCTGGAACAAAGTAGATGTTCCGACAAGCGGGCGGCTAATTCTCCTGTCTGCTTTGAGGTGGGATTTCTGTCTGTGAGCAGGAGGAAGGGAGAAAAGAGACAAAGTCTTAGGGAGAGATGCTGAATGGGGGAGGGCTGGCAGCTCCCAGAGGGAGAGGCACTGCAGCCTGGAGAGATTTCTCTACCTAGATCCACCCAGTAACAAAATAATACAGCATGCTGCCCCCTCAAAGCCCCCACTTTCCACCCCAAGGCTATTATTATGTGAGCACACGGGTCTTTGCTACAAAGATTTGATTTTAAGGTGAGCGCCGGGGTGAGGGGCAGCCTCTTTTTTTGGTTTTTGGGGTTTTTTTTTTGGGGGGGGACAGGGTTTCTCTGTATAACTCTGGCTGTCCTGGAACTCACTATGTAGACCAGGCTGGCCTCAGCCTCTTTTTTTCTTCACCCTCTCCACTGCGAACGGACTTGGGGACCTACAGTACACCAGGGGTGCTGGGGCTAAGGCATGACGTATGGGGCTCAGACTCCAGGATGTTTTCCCCCCTAACCCTGACAGGAGGGTGTGGGTAGGAAGTTCCCATCTGTACCATCCTCCAGAAGATGGGTGGCGTGTCCCCTGCTCTGTGTCCCTCTTCCCTGAGTCCCCTACCTCCCCCTCCCCGCACCCCCCCATGCCCATCTCTTCCTGTCTCCTGTCAGCTGCTAATGAGTTCAGTGTCCCCCGATGTCCACTTGGCAACCACTTAAGGAAAAAAATGTGTGGCAATTATAAAGAACATAGAGAGGGAAACCAAAGAACCAGATCTAGAAACATCAGCGAGGGAATGGCTGCGGGGACTGACAGCATGTTCCTCACTGGTGTGGAAAATGGCTTCCTGGTTGCTAACATGAGGCAGATGAGCGGGGCAGCCTGGAGCATCTCTTTCCTCTATGCTTTCATTCAGTGCCCCAACAATGTGAGCAGGGAGTGGAGGGGAGTTGAGGCTGGTGGAAATGGGTGTCTCTCTCAAGTCAGGCGAACCCAGGTAGGCTACCGGCCAGGGGCCATGCTCTACCCTAAAGATCTGTGATCTGCAGAGTGGAGGGGATCCCTCAAAGTACCAGAGTGACTCCTGACTTCCTCTCTTCATGGCACATAGGCGTGAAGGGCGTGGGCTCCCGTGAGGCGCCAGCTTCGAGATGATCTTTCTACGGTGTGGCACGCGCTGGGCATATGGCTTGGTTGGAGGGGTGGCTCCTGGCATGCAGGCAGTCCTGTGTTAGTCTCCGGCGCTCCTTAAACCAGGTGTGGCGCATACCTAAAAACCGGCATTTGAGAGGGGGAGGCAGGAAGATGGGGAGTTCAAGGTCATCTTTGGCTCCACAGTGAGATTGAGGCAGCCTGGGTTACATGAAACACTGCCTCAAAAACGGGGAAGGGCTAAAATGTGGTGCTGGTGAAACCCACACATGCATACTCACACTCATACATATGCATGTTCACACTCACATGCACATTTGTATACACACACATACAGACACAAGCACACTCTCACACACTCACACTCATACCCATACATGTTCACACTCACATGCACACTCACACACACTCGTGTACATGCATGTTCACACTCATACACATTCACAGTACATATGCGTACACTCATACTCGTGCATGTTCACACTCACATGCACATTTGTATACATACATACTCACACATGCACACTCATACATGCATACTCACACACACTCATACAAATGCATGTTCACACTAATACGCACATTCATATACACACACATACACATGTATATTCATGCACACTCATACGCATGTATGTTCACACTCACACACATTCATACATACACATGTGCACACTCATTCCCATGCATGTTCACACTCACACGCACATTCATATACTAACACACATATACATACTCACACATGCACACTCACATACACATGTGCACATGTTCTCTGCTCCTAGCAGGACCAAGGCAGGAAGGACTCCTGTGTGAGGCTCCCCCTATACCTAGGTCCTCTGCCTCCTGACCTCGCTCTTCTCAGCTCTCCTCTACCTGGAGAATATCTACCTTCCCCGGGTCTGCTGAGTCAAAGGCTGCTCCCTGGGGAAGCCCTCTTTGATCTCTCTCCCGGGCAGCTGTAGACTGCCCACTGTTCAGGTTCCCATACCCCAGCCCCTGGACTCAGCAGGGTCCTCAAATATCCTGACTTGGTAAACTCAAATCTGGGACCTCAGTGCAAGGACTCAAGGGCTCCTCTCTACTGTGTGCTTGGACTTCTGATCGCAAAGTAAGTGGCAGATGCTGGGTAGGAGTCTGTCTGAAGTCCTGGGGTCCTCACAGCCTCCTTCCATTTACCCGCTGTGTGTCTCAGAATGAGTTCGTCAATCACTGGGACACTCAATTCTCAGCTCCGTAAGATGATGCAGAACCTCACAAAATCATTGTGAGAATTAGAGTGTGAGTGTGCATGTGTGAGAGTGTGTATCATGTTAGTGTGTGAATGTGAATGTGTGGATATGCATGTGTGTATATGTGTGTGCCTGTGTGTATGAATGTGCATGTGAGTGTGAACATGCATGTGTATGAGTGTGCATGTGAGTATGTACATGTGTATATATGAATGCATGTGAGTGTGAGCATGCATATGTAATGAGTGTGAGTGTGCAGGTGCATGAGTGCATGTGTGAGTATGTATGTTAGTGTGCGTGTGTATGAATGTGCATGTGAGTGTGAAAGTGTATGTGTGTGGGTGTTCATGAGTGTGCGTATGTGCAAGTATGAATGTGCGTGAGTATATATGTAAGTTTATGAATGTGCATGAGTGTGAACATGCATGTTATGAGTGTGAGTGTGCATGTGTGAGTGTGCATGTGTGTGTATGTGCATGTATATGAATGTAGATGTAATGTGAATATCCTTGTGTATAAGTGTGCATGTATGTGAATACGCATGTGAGTATTGTGAGTGTACATATGGAGTGGCATTTGTAAGTGCTTATTAAACATTATTAATGTGAATTGCTCTTCTGTGTCGTGAGATACATACTCCCACCCTGGGCTTTGTCATTGTGTAACTGACACAGCAGCTATGTAAGTTTTCCTCCTTGATTCCCTAAAGGCAGACCATAGATTACATAGTCTTGTGTTCCTTTAAGTTACATTTATTTATTATCTATTTGTGTGTATGTGTGTGTGTGAGTGCATGCGTGCGTGCGTGCACACATGCACACATATGCATAGGATCATGCCACAGCATGCACATGGAGGTCAGTGGTCAACTTTCAGGAGTCAATTCTGTTTCCATCATGTGGGTTCCTGGGGATTGAACTTGAGTCCTCGGGTTTGGAGGTCACCACCTGTCCCTGCTGAGCTATCTCCCTGGCTCTGTTCTATGTAGCTGGAAGGACAGATGGGGCCCAACTGAGTGGAGAGATGGATGATGGGCTGTCACAGTTTGGATGGAAGGATGGATGAGTGGGTAGGTGTCCTGAAGGAAGATAACAGACTGACAGATGGATAAAAGGGTGGATGGCTGGGGGGATAAACTAATGGGTGTGTAGAGGTTGAAGGTGTCTGTACCATGCTCAATTATCAATTCCACATGCCTAGGAGGTGGTTGCTGTAGTAAGTTGCTTGAGTCCAAAGGAGTGTGGTGGCAGACACCATCCAGAACCCCAGTGAAACTTCCGAGCTGCTGTGTGGCTTGAGAGGCGGTCCCGGAGCCCTCCTTCCACTGGTGATGGACAACTGGGTCTCCCTTGCTTTGGTTGAGAGCATCCTGTCGCCCCCTGCTGGTGGCAATACGAAACAGCGTTGCCCATAGTCAATCTACATCCAGGTTTCCCTTCTGGCAGATAGATGGTCCAGAGTAGGGTACTCAACTTTTCTTACCCATGAGCCCTCTCCAAGGACGCCCTGTGACAGCAGAGATGTAGTTGAAAAGCCAGAACTTTTCAACACCTCCCAGGGAAATTTGAGTTCCTAACCATCAGACCCTCTCAGAAAGCCCTGACCAGGGGAGGTGGCTGCAGTTGATGGAAAGATATGGGCTCTTGCTTTGAGGTTATCTCTGAATTGTCAGGCAGTATCCAGAGTATGTGTGGAGAGACGGTGTCAAAAAAGGTTAAGAGCTGTGGTTTGGCCAAGCAAGATGACACTTACCTGTAACCCCAGCACTTGGGAGGTAAAAGCAGGAAGAACAGGAGTTCAGGGATAGCCTCAGCTACAGAGCAAGTTTGAATCTAGCCTGGGCTACATAGAACCCTCTCTAAAATAAAAAACAAGAAAAAAAAACCACCCTCCAAAGAAAAACAAAAACAAACAAACAAAAACCCTGTGGTTTTAAATTGCAGTGCTACCCCACTCATCCTGGAAGCCCTCCCTTCCCTCACCTGTAAGATAAGGAGAGAATAAATTAGATTATATTCTATAGAGGACACTCAGCCCGGAGCTGGCCACCTGGAAGCCCACAGTCAATGCCAGTCACACGGGTGGGTTACTTACTGAACCTGCTTCCCTCCCTTCCCATCTCCTGCTCAGGCAGTGATGATGGTCTGTAGATTTGATTTCTGCGTTAGAACACAAGCCCTCAGGTGTGTGTTCTATCTCTGCATCTCAGCTATAGCTGGAACACAGCTGGTCTCCTTAGGGGAGTCATAGGAATGAATTTGGGCTCAGCAGAGTCTCGAGGTTTTCTTTGGACCTATGGGAATCCACACATCTGTGCATGTTTGATAAATGTATGCAAAACTTGTGTAGAAAGGGAGGAGCAAGCAGCTTGGACCTGCCCTGCTGGTGTCTTCTGCACACAGATTCAACCAACCATGGGTGGAAAACGGGTGAGGGGGAAAGCCTGGAGCTGGGGGCATGGCTCAGTTGGTGAAGAATTGGCCATGTAAACATGGGGACCTGAACTCAGATCCTCAGCAGTGGGAGGGCAGAGGCAGGAGGATACTCGGAGCTCACTGACCAGGCAGTGGTGCCAAACTAGCTTCCGGTTTTATTGAAAAGACCATGTTTCAAAACACAAGGGGGAGTGACTGAAGAAGTTACTCAACATCGTCCTCTGACCTCAACACACACTTATAACACACACATGCACACACACATACACAGAGACACAAACAGACTCACATAGGCACACCTAACACACACATACATACATACACACACATACATACATTCATACATACATACATACATACACATATACATACCAGAGACACACAGGCACACACTCATAACACACACAGACACACAGACACATACATATATACATACATTCCAACTCATACATACACATAAACATACACACATACATACAGACATACACACCGACTCATACATACATATGCATACATACCAGAGACAGAGACACACAAATACACATAGACACATTCATACAGACACATATGTACATACCAGAGACACTAATACATACACACACATATACACACATACACACACATATACACACATACATACCACAGACACACAGAGACATACAAATACATACACACTCATAACACACACACACACAGGGTTCACACTGAGATTGTATTAGGTGTTCTAGGCCATGTGAGATGTTTGGAAACCCACTGGAGCATGTGTGCAAATCCTATACAAACCCCATACTCCAGCCCAGTCATTGAAGCTCCCCAATTCCTGTGTGGCAGAGAGTG
The DNA here is from genome assembly GCA_036184385.1 of Tokudaia muenninki. Classification (NCBI taxonomy): domain Eukaryota; kingdom Metazoa; phylum Chordata; class Mammalia; order Rodentia; family Muridae; genus Tokudaia; species Tokudaia muenninki. Next base: position 3,631,708 of record BTHS01000017.1, read on the forward strand.
AAGGCAGGGTTCTGCACCCCTAGAGCCCACACAGCCCTGCTCTCAAGGCGCTTCCAGCCCTCTCTGGGCCTCCGCACACCCCATTGAGGTTGCTAAGGACCTCTTTCCATTCTGGGCTTCGGTGAGGAGCCCTCATGCCTGTGTCCGATGTTTTACAGATCATAGCACGGTGGCCTGAAGCTTGACCAGATGGAGTCCTTCCAGCACATGTCCCCAGAAGGTGGCACACAACTTTGCCACCCACTGGAGATAGAGAAGAGGCCAGTATCAGAGCTCTCAGTGAACTAATCAGACTCAACAGCCCAAGGGGCTAAGAAGGGGGTCAGAGTGACATTACAGCCGAGGGACTTCCTCCCCTGATCCCTGTCACCAGAGTTCTTTAGCCACACTCTGGACGAGGAACAAGATGTGGGAAATGGAGCTGGTGTTCTGGAAATCTCCTCTCTTGGCCCCAGGCAGCCCACCTTGACCTTAGGATCCCAACAGCCTTTGTCCTTGTCACCTCTGGACTCAGCCAGACGCTGGCTAGCTTTCCTGCTACAGTGTCATTGTGGAGGGATCAGAGCACCAAGCCCTTGCGGTCTCATTCCTGAAGAGTCCGGAGAAGCCACGCCCTCCACGCCCCTTCCCAGCCAGTCACTCAGCCAGCCCTGAGCCAGTCCGGAATGATCCTGCTATGGCCAAGCTCTGGTTCAAGTTCCAGCGGTGTTTCCGGTATTTCCGCAGGAAGCCCGTGCGCTTCTTTACCCTGCTGGCTATCTACCTGACCGCCGGGAGCCTCGTCTTCCTGCACTCGGGCTTCGTGGGCCAGCCCGCGGTGCCCCAGAGCCAGGCCAGCCCCGCAGAGGGGAGCCAGGCAGAAGGAGCCGAGCTGCCTTTCCTGGGTGACTTGCACCTGGGCAGGGGTTTCCGGGACACGGTGGAAGCCTCCAGCATCGCACGCAGGTACGGACCCACATTCAAGGGCAAGGACACTAGCGAGAGAGCCAAGCCGAGCGACTACGGAGGAGCCTGGAGCCGAGCCCTCAAGGGGAGGGTTGTTCGGGAGAAAGAGAAGGAGAAGGAGGAGGAGAGAGGTAAGAACCTGGAGGGATTGAGGGAAAATACAGACACCAATGTAGAAATTACAGCCACTGACTGGTCTCAGAGCTCCAGACACACGTGAATGTAGGGAATTGGTCCTGTCATCCATAATGAGTGAGTCACGTAGCTACTCATTAATTGGGCAAGTTCCATTTGAACCCCCAATCTTGCCTTGGTTTAGAATCCGTGCAGAATCAGCTACACGGTGCTGAACAGAGCTGCTGCCCTGCCTGGTGTAAAGACAGGGTGTCAGCTGGGCAGGATGGTGAATACTGACATCCCTGCCCTGGGGAGGCTGAGCTGGGAGGAGTCAAAGGCTAACCTGGGTTATGTAATGAGACTCTGTCTCAAAGAGAAAAAAAAAAAAAAGACCCCAGGAGCCCAGGATTAATGGCAGCTACTTAGAAAAGTGAAGCTAAGGCTGTGCTAAAGAGTTTTCATCCTGGGAAGGGGAGGAGTCAGAGGCTAGCTTGGGCTATATAATAAGACAGTGCTCCTGTTACTAATACTGCCCTGGGAAGGGAAGGAGTCAGAGGCTAGCCTGAGCTAAAATGTGAGCCAATGTTCCAGGCACTAACACTGCCCTGGATAGATTCCATTGCCTTGTATTTTCTCAGCCTTTTTACAGCCAAAAGGATTCTGATTACTGGTACATACCGCAGGCTAGCACAGGGTACAGATGAGCTCATGCCTGTTTACCAGATGTGGACAGCTGGCGGGGGTGGGGTGGGGTGTAGCTCAATTAATAGAACACTTCCCCAGCATGCTTGATTCACAGGGGCTTGATCCCCGGGCAGGGTAATGAACACCTATAACCCCACCTCTACAGAAGTAGAAACAAGATTCACAAGTTCAAGGTCAGACTAGGCTAGGAGACCCCACCTCACAAACAAGCAAATGGGACTGGACAGAAAGTCCATCAGGTTAGAGACCAGATGCATACTATTCTTGCAGAAAACTCAGCTCCATTCCCAGCACCCGAGTTGGATGGTTTACACCTACCTGTAACCCCAGCTCCAGCAGGATCTTATGCCTCTTACACCTAGCCACCGCCACACGTACAAAGAATTTAAAATTTAAACTGAAGAACCAGATGTGGAAATGGGGGCATGAGAGGTAAAGATGCCAGTTCAGGGCTTTGCAGCTGTTGGCCATATCACCTGGGGGTTTAAGGACCATCTATCTAGATGCCTGGCTCTCTCTCTCTGAAAGTGTCCCCACTCCACTGACAGCTATCATGTGACCAGCGGGCTGGGAAAATCTGCCATTGCCATAGCTCACGAGATTATAACGGGAGGATGTGCGAGGAACCCAGTGAGGATAGGGTGAGAGGACTGGTCCCCTCTGTATGCTGCAGGAAGCCCTTCTCTACCCCTGGAAGGCGCAGGATTCACAAAGGGACTCATCCTAGGGACAGGGACAGTGCCCCTGCCCCAGTCCTAGCCTGAACCTGGCTCAGAAGCTGTCCAGGAGATTCTTACCATCCTCTCCTGTGACAGAACCCCAGAACTCAGGGAGACAAGAAGACAGATCAGGCTGGGGGCCTTGGCCTAGGATTCTAGCACCACCTTAGCCATCTGTGTAGCCCAGACAATGGCCAGCGAGACAGATCTGACAATGCATCTGAGACAGAACTGGCAGTTAGCAATGCCTCAGAAGTCCCCCCCCCCCCCCGCCTCCCCGTTATCTACTCAGGGAACAACCATCTCTTAGCATTGCAAGGATGGTCTGTTGGAGAAATCTCTGCTCTTTCCATGTTATCCCCTCAGATTTCACCTCTGGCCACTCTAAACCCCCGGTCCTTTTAAGTCCCCAGAGTTCCGGCTAGCCTGCTCCTTAAGTTCTCAGATTCCCTCCTACACAGCAGCCTTCTGCCCCTGCTGTGCACCGAGCAACTTCCTGCTCTCTTTGCCTCAGGAGCTCAGTCCTTTAGCCTATTTACTCTTTCCCCACAAACATCTCCACACAGCTCCTTTTTTGGAGCCTCTGCCTCCCGTCACCACTTTCCAGAGTGACCTAACCAGTTCCACCCGGCGCATGGTCACAGCCGCACTCCCTAGCTTTACCCTGCAGCCATGCACATCACAGTTCAAAGACATTTTGCTTTGAACCGCTGGCTGGGTCGCTGACGCTGTGCCGCAGAGGGCCGGGGTATTCCAGTCTTTGCCAGCTCAACCCGTCAGCACCTGGGACAGCGCCAGCTGCGCGCTCGATCTGGCTGCACCCAGCGCGTGCTTCAGTGGCAGAACCGGTAAATGAATGTGGGACTCTCCCTGTGCCCGGGGACCTCCCGGTTTCAGCTTTATCCAGCTCCAGCAGTCTGCTGTTTCCAAGTCTGACCAGATGCGTGTCACAGGTCACGCAGTGGCTCCAGTAACAGCCGATCCGCATGATGACGTCCCTGCGGGTTGTGAGAATCAAATGCCGTCAGCTCTCCATAGCTGAGGGTTCATGACCAGGGATTTAACCCACCACAGACAAACAAAAAAGCCCTAAGGAGCACACACTGGCTTTTCCCTTGTATTTCCAGGGTTCACACTGCGTTAGGGGCTAAAGTCGTTTAGAGAGAGAACTGCTGAACACGAGAGGGGGGAAGAGGTCTGAGTTCTGTGCAAATGCGGCACTCTGTAACATGTTGGGGACGCTGGACCCCACCCCTGTGAGACCGAGAGACCGTCGCATCAGCAGGAACAATGCCATTTATGGAGCGCCGGCTCCATGCTTGCTGCCGTTTATTTCTTGTTCATGCCTTAGCATGGAGCGGTCTGTGCACGTGCCTGGCTCACCCTCTGGTCCCCGATGTCTCTCAGTAGCTGCTCTAGTGTTAGTACTGGTGCTAACCATTGAGTGGCCGCAGCGGGCCGGACCATGTAGGACTGATTCGTTGCTTTATTTAAGTAGCACCGGATTGGAGGCTGTTTTGGTTCATATTGAACATGGTAAGACTGAATTCAGAGAGCAATGGCTTACCCTGGTTACAGAGATTGCTGGATAAGTGAAGCTATTGGCTTCCAAAGCATGTGTGTCTTCTTCTTAATCCTGGGCACAGTCCAGCAGTTGACCTTACACATGTGTTATGAACTGACAAAAAAAAACCACATAGAAAAGTAGCCCCCAGCTTTGGGCTTTTGGCAGGCGGCGTCATTAGGAAAACACAACTTGTCTGTTGATCGACTTATTTGAGGTTCAGCACCTTAGATCATCAGCCCTGCCAAAATCAAAATGCTTTTCTGACCTGACACGGAAGCCTGGCTCCCTCCTAAGCCGGCAGTGCCCTGCTGCATGTGGGACCGAGAGCCAGGCACTGCCTGGAGCTACACACATACATCACCTTCCCACAACCCCACAAAAGCCAGTGAGTGGTTTCACGACTCCATCTAACCAGGAAGGAAGGAATGTAGGAGCAGAAACCTAAGGAACAACACCTGATGCTAGCTGCAGTGTGCACATGCGTGTGGAATTGTTCATCCCATATACATGTGTGCGTGCACATGCACACATACATGAGCATTCACCCTACATACAAACACACATACATATTTACACCCAGGATCACCTACACATGTGCACATATACTGTGGACATGCATACGCCAGATCTTTCCAGTGTACAGGGGCACATCCCAAACACTGTGTCCCCCAGTCCTGGCTTTGTTTATCCAAGCTGTGTCACCCTGAGCAGACGGCGACCTCTCTGGACCACAGAGTAGAGACCATATCCTCGCAGAGCCTTGGCGAGGATTCAGTAAGCGATCTGTAGGAAGCACTTACCATAGCTCGCATCCAGAGGTTGGGAAAATGTTAAAAAAAAAAAAATAGGAGATTTTGCAGAGACTGTAAGGTGCTGTCTGTGTATGACTTCCTGCTAGACACAAAGGGAAGTATTCGCGGTCTCCACAACTACATGGTTCTTAGATATGGTTTGAGGTGTTTCTTGGATGGAAGCATCCACCCAAGTCCCCTAGAGAGACAAACTATAAAGGGTTGAACCCAGCCAAGTGAATGGTCAGTGTCTTATTCTGCTAACCGGGCCCTTGCACCTAGCACACATAAGACAATGTAATAGAGCGTTCATGAGACATTCACCTCTAGCCATTGATTGGTGGTTTCATCCCCATTGTAAGGAAAGCTCATTGAAAGTCATCCCATCTAAGCCCCATCGACCCAGGCTGGGAAGTAACCGTGTGAAGGGAGGCTGGAACCTAGAACGGTCCAAGTGCAGTGAGACTCTTGAGGCAGGCCATAAAGGAGTGGAAGGTTCTAGACCTTCCACAGTCACTAAAACAGGCCTTATCCTGGGTGACGTAGGGCTCCTTCTGGGCTACAGCTATGGCTCTAGTGTTCACTGTCACCAGGACGTGGCTGTGGTCCAGGGAAAGGAACCCCTCCTGTGTCCTACTGTCTTCAGGGTCTACAGGGAACAATCTAGTTCCCACTGCCCTGATTGGCCAAGATTCAGAAGTTCTCATCTCTTGCTTGTGTGCTAAGGAGAGAATCAGGAACTACACACTTGGCAAAGCCACACAGCCAGGGGCACATGGGCCGCCTCTTGCAGCCCTCCGCCTTCATCCTCAAATATACCTGACTCTTCCTCTTTCCTCACAGCCAAGTACATCGGCTGCTACCTGGACGACATCCAGAGCCGGGCCCTGCGAGGTGTGTCCTTTTTCGACTACAAAAAGATGACAGTCTTCCGTTGCCAGGACAACTGTGCTGAACGGTAGTGCCCCGTGCCCCAATGCTGTCACCGTATCCCCAGACATGTCCCTTCCAACCCTTTATGCGGGGTGTTCCTTCGATAGTGTCATTTGCCTTGGCTTCTCAGAGGGTGAACAGGGGAATGTAGAAAGGATTGCAAGAATGATTGGCTAGTGTGTATGCACGTGTGTGCACATAAGCATGTGTATCTGCATATATATGCACATGCATGTGTGTGCACATAAGTATGTGTGGACACACTTATGTACATACCTGTGTACATGCCTGTGCACATGTGTGTCTGCATGTGTGTGCATGCATTTGTGTGCACAAGCATGTGTGTACACACATAAATGCATATGAACATGTTTGTGCACACATGTCTGCATATGGTTGGGCATGAACATGTATGCGGATAAGCATGTGTGTACACACACATATATAAATGTGCATATGCGTGTTTGTGTACATGTGTGTCTCCATGTGTGTGCACAAAGATGCATGCGATGGAAGTATGATCATACAGCTGTATGGAGTGTGCCGAGGAGCAGTCTAGTAAGGCGTGGTGTATGTGGTCAGCTGGTTACAAGGGTGAGCTTAGTCTGGACAACTGATTGTTTCCGAGACATGGTGGTTGTGTGATCACAAGTCTTGGCAGTCCTCTTGCCTCGAGCTCCGGAGTCACCAGGATTGCGGGCCTGTGCCGTCATGCCTGGTTTTAAACTCCACCTCTTAAAGAACACAGTTTACAAACACCCTGTGGACTTCCAGCTCTCCTGAGTCAGGAGGTCAGCTGGCATGCTAGCCCCTTCCCTGGCTGGAAGCTGTTGAGCCCTCTCTAGAACGTGCTTCTCTTCCTCAGCCTTCATCCCTTCTGGCTCTGAGGTGAAGGCTGCCTCCAGTTTCAGAACTGATAGCATACTTCCCTTGGGAAACCCTGTTTCTGTCAGTGGGTTCCACTGTAGGAGAGGGCCCCAAGGGATGTCTGAGAAGCAGGAGTCTGGGGACAGGGACATAGAGGCAGGTCCTGCAAGTGAGGTTCCAAGATACCCAAGTGGTATCAGCTGTACTTGCTTCATCTTCTAGGAGGAGCAGGTAGACGGGGCAGGGCAAATGCCACCAAGCAACCAGGACATGGGCAGCCATAGACCTGGGTGGCTCTGACCATCTACTCAGCACCACATCAGGATCCGGGAGACAGTGGTGGCCACCAGCATTTCCTCTGTCAAGGAACATTCTTGCAGGCTGCTCTTTGAGGAGCCCTCGTGGCTCTGGGAGCACGGTGGGCAGGAGGCTGGCAGGGCTCCCCCTTCCCCGAATTCTCAGCCAGAGCCTCCTTCCGTGTGTTTAGATGGGTGTCCACCGAGTGGCCTTTTTAGGAAAAGATTCCACGGCTAGGAAAAAATAGCACATCCTTACAGTCTCTGGAATTTTGTTTTGCTTTGTTTGGAGGAAGAAATTTTCTTCTTGGCTGGGTATATGAGCTTGGTTTTGTAGCCTGCCAAAGGGATCCAAGTGCCCTGGCTCCTCCCCCTTCTCCAGTGCTTCCCAAGGGACCTGGCAATGAGGTGATAGGTTCCTGGAAGGAGGAGGTTGGGTTCTTCAGAGGTGGAAGAGGAGGGGGAAGGGGAGGGGTGCTGGTGTGTGGGTGTGTGCGCGCTCAGGATCTGGTGGGTGTGGGTATGGCTGTGCATAGCTGTATGGGTGTGAATGTGTGTGTATGAATGAATTGTGTGAGTGAATGCGTATATGCATGTATGTGTGTCTGTGTGAGTATGTAAGAGTATGTGTGTGGCTGTATATGTGTGTGGCTGTATAGATGTATGTGTGTGTGCATAGCTGTCTGGGTGTGGGTGTGTGAATGTGATTGAGTGAACGTGTAAATGAGTGTACGTGTATGTGTGTACCTGTGAATGTGTAAGTATCTAAGAGTATGTGTGTGAATGTATTCATATGTGTGTGAGTTAATGTGTGTATATAAATGACAGCATGAATGCGTATCTATGAATGTATGAGTGTGTGTGTGTGTGTGTTGTGTGACTGTGAGTGTCACAATATGGACGTGGAGGACGTAACACATCAGGCAGTGATGAGGGCTGTTGGGTGTCCCCAGGGGTCTCTGACTCCCCACCCTCTGTGACCCTCAGCAGGGTGTCCTGCCCTGTGGAGTAGGCATGACCCCTGTTCCTCCTCCATCCCTGCCCTCCCCCTTTTGTCCCCATTCTGAAGTCTCCCGTGCTCTCATTCCTTGGTCTCCATACCTCCTGGAGTCTCCTGTCCCCAGGGGTCTCCCTGGTGCTGTTGCCCTGCCTGACAGCTGCTCCCCTCCCCCACACTCCCAGGGGTTACCTGTACGCTGGGCTGGAGTTCGGCGCCGAGTGCTACTGTGGCCACAAAATCCAGGCGGCCAACGTGAGCGAATCAGACTGTGACATGGATTGCAAAGGAGAGCGGGGCAGCGTGTGTGGTGGCGTCAACCGCCTCTCAGTCTACCGGCTGCAGCTGGCCCAGGAGTCTGCCCGAAGGTGTACGTGAGTCCACCCCACCCCTCTGCCGCTCGGCCCTCCACTGCCCAGCCTGAGGGTCCCTGATGGTTGCAATGTCTACGCTGCACCTTCTGGGAAGCCCATCACTCCAAGGCTTCACCTCACTCTCCAGCCACTCTGCCTTCCTATGTCCCTGCTCTCCTCTGCCCTACTGAGTCTGGATCTGATCTTGGCCTGTCTCCTTCTGAGACGAGATCGTCCGCACTACCTAGGACAGGGTAGTAGCCAAGACCGAGAGAGCAGGAAGCCCTTGTCCCTTTCTGAGCTCATGATACGGACTAGCTCTTGTCATCTTCAGGGTGACCCTGAAACAGGCAGGAGGAAAGCTAGGTCTCGTGGCACTGAGAGGGACGGAGGGAGGGAGGGAGGGAGGGAAGGGGGAGGGAGTGGACAGGGAGGGGGAGAACGGAAGGAAGGGAGGGAGGGAAGGAGGGAGGGAGGGAAAGGAAGGAGGAGGGAGTGGACAGGGAGGGGGAGAAAGAGGAAGGAAGGGAGGGAGGGAGGGAGGGAGGGAGGGAGGGAGGGAGAAAGGAAGGGAGGAAGGGAGAAAGGAAGGGAGGAAGGGAGAAGGGATAGAAAGGAGGGAGGGGGATGGAAGGAAGCACAAGACACTGCTTTTAGACGCCCCCATATGAGATGAGAAGCCTGACTTAGCCACAAAGCCCATGAGCAGTGGGGAACCTTCTCCAGTTCAGCCTTACCTGCTCCTTCTGGGAAAACCCTGCAGTTTGCAAGCCAAGGAGAGGATGTGTAGGGAGAGGCAGGAGACATCTCTTCTGTAGTCATTGTCCCACAGCCCTTCCCAGAGCCTCAGCCTCCAGAGTAGCAGGATGACAGGCCTGAGATGCCAGGCACAGCTCAGCTGAGTTCTACACCCCTAAAGTGCCCACAGGCTGTCCCAGGCTGTCGCTCCATAACTCCCACTCTCTGTACAGTGAGACAAGAACTCATAGGCGTGTTTGGCTGCAGCTCCACACCTGGCCATAGGGGTGGGGCATCTTCTTGGTGGCTGTCTCTATCACAGCCCATGGCTTGAGATCCTGGACCTTGGTAGTAGCATCGTGCAAGCTTTGCCCTGCAGTGAACAGGGTTGAGCATGCCACCGATTTGCAAATGTGTCAGCTGCAATTTGGTTGAGGTCTGAGGGTCCAGCTGGCAAAGCACAGAGGTGGGAACCGTAGCTGGAGAAACCGGTGCTGGGGACCTGGTTCTGACTGTCAGTGAGGCGCGGTTCAAACTGAATGGCAGATTGCCCATCCTCGCTATTGACATCATTTGTACTAATATTTAAGTGCTAATAGTGTTGGCGCTTTGGCCACCTGAAGAGACAACCTTAAGCATTGCAGGCACTGACCAGACATGGCTGCTGACTGTGGATGCAGCCAGGATGGTGGGAGAGATTTAGGTGTTGTGTCTTGCTAGCTGGGTCATCTGAGAGGCGCCTCCCCCTTCTGGTTCTCTGGTGTTGCGCTTAAACCAAAGGTTTCTCAACTGGATGTGATGTGTGAGACACACACACAGGGTGGGATAGCCTGTGTGAGGTGGTATTTACACACGTAGGGAGGACTGAGTGGCAGGGATGTATCTCTGTGGTAGTAAAGGTCCCCAGGTGGAGCACCGTACTGCCCGAGAAAAGCTTCTTTGTGTTGTGTGGTGTCCAGGAGGAGATGGGGATGTTTCTATTGAAGAACTGTACACCCTCTAGGTCAGTGGTTCTCAACCTTCCTAATGCTGTGACCCTTTAACACACAGTGCCTCATGTTGTGGTGATCCCCCAACCATAACATTATTTTCATTGCTATGTTATGAGCGTAATTTTTGCTGCTGTTCTAAATCATAATGGAAATGTCTGATATGCGTGATATTTGATATACGACCCCCATGAAAAGGTCATTAAAACCCAAAGGGGGTCACGACCCACAGGTTGAGAACCACTGCTATAAAGCCCCTAAAGATGTTCCCAGGGTTGCGCAAGTCATGAAGCCCTCCATCGGAGAACTAAAGAAAAGCCAAACCTTATTGCGAACCTCAAGGCTGCTTCCCCTGAGACTAGAATGGAGGTGGTGTGGGTAAGAAGGAAGATGGTTGACCAGATGCCTGCTGGACTCCCAGTTAGCAACATGGTGTGTGGAGATTCTGAAACAGGGCACTGTGTAGTCTCATGTAGACTCAATGTGGGAGGTGCAGCCGCTCTTCCCAGGAGGCCACAGTTCTGGAGTAACAGTTGATTCAGCCTCAGGGAAGAGCCAAGGGGACGATCTTCTCAGGAGGGTTGAGGAGAGCGAGCGACCATCATTCAGCCAGAAGCAACTTCCACATTCAGCAGATGCCTTGTTGGAAGCGGCTTTCCCTGTGTCTCTGCTATAAACTTGTGGGAAATGATGTGTAGAGAGCCGAGGTGGCTCCGTGGAATGCCCTGGGAGGCACCGCAGAAGAGAGCGCATTTGGTGTGGTTATCGAAAGATGGATAAAACTTGGCCTGGTAGAGAAAGAGAGGACACCCAGACTTGAGACACGCTGCCAAGGAACCTGGAGAAATCTAGGCAAGAGGAGCTGGACAGGAGGGTGGTGGTGGCGCATGCCTTTAATCCCAGCACTTGGGAGGCAGAGGCAGGCGGATTTCGGAGTTTGAGGCCAGCCTGGTCTTCAGAGAGAGTTGCAGGACAGCTGGGGCTATACAGAGAAACCCTGTATCAAAAAAAAAAAAAAAATCCAAAAACAAAAGAGGAGCTGGGCACAGGAAAGCCTGGATACAGATCAGACATTACTGCATTGCTTCCTGATGCCCTGGTGCCTTCTGGGAACGGCTGGTGGCTGCAAATGAGTTTTGACACCCAGTTGGAACATCTCCACTTCTTCAAGGACTCAGCTTGAACCTCACTCCTCCTTCCCCTGACCCCTAACCCCTGACTCCCTTTCCTGCCTCCTGACTCTAAGATTTATGTCATCTCTGCTGCCTTTGCCCTGACTCCAACACACCCTTGACTCCCATACCTGGGATCTGCATTAGCCATAAACAACTCAGAAAGTTGTCGTCTAAGTCACTGGCTCAGAAAGGTGTCATCTCAGTAACTGGCTCTTGGCAAATATAGATGACATGAACACCTTCCCAGGAAACGAAGAGAATAGTCCCTTGAGAATTCACAGAGAACACTTCCAATCAGAAGGTCACACAGGGGCATTTATTTCCTGAGGACCACCCTGATGGGCCCATGAGGAGGTCGGTTGTTCCTGCAGTAAGGAAGACATTCGCGAGCTGGGCCAGTCTCTGCAGATGCCCTGTCTTCCTGCCTTGACACAGACTCCAGGGCACACAGATTCATTCTTGGTACAAACGAAGCAAGAAATGGACGATCTTCTTGGTGGGATTACATTTGTCACAAGAGGTTTTTTCGCTAAATGTGCCATTGAGTTTAGCTTTCTTCCCCAAGGGACAGACCAGCTGGTGGTGGAGAACATTGTGATTTTATAGGAGGTCACAAGAGAGTGTGTCTGCCTGAGGATGCCTGTAGGATTTGGGGTGGAAAGGATCCAGAGAGCTGTGCCTTCTTCAGGGAACTCTCCCCACCCCCAACCCCACCCACCCTTGGGTGGCTGTCCATGGTGCTGATTTCCCTCGGGTACAAATCAAATCCCATGATGGCTACCCAGCAATCCCTGGGCCATCTCCCCTCCCTCAGCTCCTTCCTCTCATCCCTTCTTAGAGCTTCTTCTTCATCCTCCCCCTGGTTGCTACTCTGACCATTGCCCTCTCTTCTACCTTGATGATGCATTATACAATTCACAACAAAACTGAAGATCCCAATACCCAGTGGAATACATCCCAGTCTGGGTAGTGAATTCTGCCCATGACTGTTAGCTCTGAAGATTCCCATCTCTGAGAGCTGGAAGGAAGATTGTGTGCCTTTTCCGCTTCCTGCTTATTGGTACCTCCACGCCTGCCTCCGCCTTGTCCAGGAAACTCATGTCTCTTTGGAAGGAGCTTACCAGCGCCTTCTCTGCCAGACGCTAACATATGGCACCGGTGATGCTCATGGTCCTGGGAGACAGGGCCAGTTGTAACAGGTGGACTCAGCTTGTGCCTCCCCGCAAAATTCACAACACAGGCGGACATAGGTGTGTGTGTGTGTGTGTGTGTGTGTGTGTGTGTGTGTATTTTTCCACCCCGATTTTTATTCCTTTGCTACACTGGCCAAGCTGCAGGTCCATTCCGAGTCTCTGATCATTGTCTGTAAATTGGGGACAACCCCAAACATCACTGGGGCCATCAAGCAAGTGACAGCCTAGACAGCATCAGCACAGTGCACGGTGCTCCTGACGGAGTCTCTACGTTTGCTTTGAGAACTACCCAGGTTAAGCAACTTGGATTTCCAACATCCACAGGATCTTCTGATGATATCTAAAGATAGCCACCACCACCCCCGCCCCAGTCAGAGAGGCTCTTTGTGTCATTCAGTGCGTCTCTGACTATAGGTAACTCATTGGCTGAGAACAGCTCCAACTAGTAGTACCCCTCCTAGCCAGCATCTTCAATGTAGTGGAACATGGCCTAATTACCCAGGGGGGTGATGTCCTCTTTCAGACCAAGGAGGACTCCTCCATGTCTGTCTCTGAGCTGATTCCCGGGGATATTTACAGAACAATGTAGTGACGGGGCTTCCGAGTCTTGCAGCTGCCCTTAGCGACGAGTCTCAGTGCACCATTGCTCTTGCTTAAGTCTTTCCATAAAAAAGTTCAAGGTGCTGGGTCACACACGCCCCTGCTAGACTGCCAGTAAGAGCTGACATTGTCAAAATGTGGGGCACAGGCTTTGGAAACCGTCCCAGTATCCTGCTGTGGAGCCCGAGAAGAATTCTGGGAAATAAGCGTGGCTGGCATGGGGTCTCCAGAGCCCCACCTTAAAACTAGGCGTAGCACCAGGAAAAGGAAAAACACCTTTGATGTACAAGAAGACCAGGGACAAAGGTTAGCTCTGCTCCCTGGGGCTGTGGGACCTGGAGATGAGGTCCTTCCACGTCTTGGGCTCTCTGCCTGTAAAACGGGGTAATGGAACTGATGATCTCACAGGCTGTAGTGAAAGGGAATGAAGTGTGCCCGACATGATGACGCACACAGCAAGCCACTGTCACGGCCACCATTGGAATGTGACTGGGAGGTATCATTCACAATCTGCGGTCAGTGAAAGGCTGGGGCCTTGCCCTTTATAAGACATTCTTCCTTAAGAGTTCTTACACTGGGGGCTGGAGAGATGACTCAGCGGTTAAGAGCACCGACTGCTCTTCCAGAGGTCCTGAGTTCAAATCCCAGCAACCACATGGTGGCTCACAGCCATCTGTAATGGGATCCGACGCCCTCTTCTGGTGTGTCTGAAGACAGCAACAGTGTGCTCAGAGAGAGAGCGAGAGAGAGAGAGAGAGAGAGAGAGAGAGAGAGAGAGAGAGAGAGAGAGAGATCTTACACTTTCCCCACTGTGCCTCTCCTGGAAAATGGAGTAGTAGGGCTAGAAGCAGCCAGCGGCCAGTCCTTCTTCGAGCCAGCCACACGTGAAGACTTCCCCTGCGCCCTCTGGAACTCTCTGCAACATGGCTCTATACATGCTTCAAAAGTGACCGTCCCAAGGAACAGAAGGCTGGAGTATTTATCCCACCCATGTTTGGCTGAGGGTGGCTCCTGAGGAGGTCACCCTTCTCAACACTAAGACATAGTGTCCGGTCACCCTCATCCTGTCCTGGGATGGGCTATCTATTAATGGGACACTGACAGTAGCTGTTGCCTGGTACTGAGCCTCTAGGTGCACATGTGAAGGAGGGGGAGACCCCATTCACAGATGGGGAAGATTGAGGCTCAGTGAAAATTGAAGATGGCCATCTAAATCTGCTAAACCGGAGAAGTCAAGGCATCTGCACCCGGTCCATCTGGCTTAAGGTTGATCTCCTTTGCACTGGACTCCAGAGATTTTTTTGTTTGTTTGTTTCCAACAAGAAAACATCATCCTAGTGCTGTGGAAATCTAAATATTTTTACACCACAGGGAGGCCAAGGGAGCTACGGAGGTCACCTCACTTTTATTTTCAAATGTAAGAGACACTGGGCAGATAGTCGTGTGATCCATATCAAAGATGGGGAAAGGAGGGCAATTGGAAGACCCAGGATCTCAGCCGCCATTGGCAAGTTCAGTGTCCAGCTGACTAAGCTATAAAGGACAGACACTTAGGGGAGAAATGGCCTCTGTCAGGCTCCAGGAGTCGGCTGGACTCTCTCCTTGCTGACTTAGAAGACTCACATATCTTCACTGACTGAGGAGCTCTACTGAGACTCTCCACTCTTACCCAGGGTCTCTGAGCTGGACGATCCTATGTCTTGGTGACCGGCTGCTCCAGGAACGAACTCCCAGCCTGCTGCCCCCTGCGCCTGCTCCCAGATGCTGTCTCTGGCTCCTTGAGACTCTCAGAATCAGGGCTCCCTGTTCAGCCCCCCTCCCTGGGCTCCATTCATGGACAACTGCTAAACATCAAAGAAGATTCCTCTCCAAGCACTGGGCTCCCAAGTCCGCAGGCTCTCCCTGCGCTCTGCAATCTGGACTCCCGATGTCCAGGCTGTGACTCTCTCCCTCTTGGTCTCAGTCTCAGGGCAGCAGGCGAGGAGGCAGACCAGCCACAGCTCACAGCTCCTTCACATCGCTCCCAATACAAACATAAGAACATGGGGACTCCAGCCCCTCCCCTACCAAATAGGACCAAAGACAGGGAGATCTGAGACAACCTATGCCCCAGTGTGATGTAACAATCCCTGCAAGTCAAATGCAGTGCCTTTGCTGTGGACCAGCGCCGGTGTAAACAGAGACCTAAAACTCACACCCATTATTCAGGGACATCCCACCCGCTGCATAGACTTAACTCTCCATCCTTTCCCAGCCCATAAGCCAAAGCGAGTGTGACTGTGCACGTACAGGGACGTGGATCCGCGTCACGATGCTACCACATCTGCAGAGCTGGAGGCCTGTGCCTTCCAAACCTCCCTTTACCTTTCTGAGGCCAAACAGTTTGTTTCTGGAAACAGCTGGGACAGAATGCGGCGCCTCCGCCAAAGAGCAGGTTCTTAGTTTATTGTAGAACGTCCTCGACAAGTGTGCCTCTGTGGGCTTTGCTTTGTTCTATAGCCCAGGCTGTACTCAAATTCACTATATAGCCAAGGATGACCTTGAACTTCTGATCATGCTGCCTCCACCTCCCAAGTACCGGATTACATTCTTCTGTCCCCATGCCTGGTTTATCTGGTGCTGGGGATGGAACCGGGTTTTGAGCATGCTAAGTAAGCTCACTACCAACCAGGCCAATTGCTAGACCCCTTGCAGGGAGTTTTCAATAAAGAGGAACATGCTGGGATCTCTTCGGTGCTCCTCAGGGGGCTGGCACACAGTAGGGCCTGTGCTGGCACACAGTAGGGACTGTGCAAGCACCACCTGCCCCTGTGCTCGAGATTTAGGTGTTTTTGTTGTGACTGTGCCTCTGGGAAGGTACGTTCTACCTGAAATCTGAGCAATAAAGGACTAAGGGTATATAGCCCAGGGGTAGAGAACACATGCCTGCTCTAAGGGCTGAGTTTGGTTCCCAGAAGTGCAAGGAAGCAAAGATCTGAGTTTTTAAATATGCTTCAGGAACCTTGCAACAAAATCCCAGGGGCTGGCCGGGCAGTGGTGGCGCACACCTTTAATCCCAGCACTTTGTAGGCAGAGGCAGACGGGTTTTTGAGTTCAAGGCCAGCCTGGTCTACAGAGTGAGTTCCAGGACAGCCAGGGCTACACAGAGAAACCCTGTCTCGAAGGAAAAAAAAAAAGCATATTCAGTCTTATTAAACAGAGAAAGAGAGGTGCACTCCCTCCCTCCCTGGACCAGCCAGAGTTCTGCACTTCCCACCCCAGAGCTTTCAACTACACGTGTGCCTCAGGTTCTGCTTCCCCAAAACCAGCCTCAGACGTGGTTCCAGGTGTTTTCTTCAGGGGCGAGCGACTTCTCCTGCGGACCCGGCAGTGGGACCCAGGTTTTCTACTATACGATTATATTTCCAGGTTAAGGATCTTAAAGAGAGCCCCCTCCCCATCCCTTGACAAAAAATTAGCTCTTGTAGCCCCTAGGCATCCGTCTTAGGTCAGCAGAGGTTTCTGGGGTCCAGGAACTGTCCCTCAGACAGGGAGGACCCTGGGACTGGAAGGAAGGTATGCTAGGATGTTACCGGGAGCTCTGCTTCCTGCAATCCTGCTGCACTGCAATCCTTTCCACATCGGATGTGAATGTGGAAACCCCTGTACGCCATGTTTCATGAATGAGGCACAGGGATGCTAAGAGAAAAAGGGGTTCGGCCCACGGAGAACCCATCTCAGTCACCTGTTGACATAGACGCTGGGGCAGAGGAGACTCCCTTGAAATATTGAACTCATTCGCTGGGAACAAGCCCATTCTTTTCCTCTCTGCTTTGGCATGCTGTGTGACCTCGGGCGAATTCTACCTTCTCTGGGCTTCAACCTTCTAGATCTTCACTCCAGAAGGGGATTTATTGGAGTTCCTTAGTGACTGACTGGCTGTGATCTGAGTAGTCCAATGGCTGTCTCCTGACAGAAGAGCTAATGATATGGTAGTTGTTCAGTCCATGAGGCTGGATGCCAACAGTCCCAGTCTGGCTCTGAAGTGCCAGGGAATTCCTGGAGAACTGCTGGTCTTCAGTCTACGTTGAGATTCCAAAGAAGTAGATTGAAATAACAGTGAGAGAATGCCTTTGCAGCAGGGTGGATAAGCTTGCCAATGAGCATGGGGACAAGCAGGCAAAAGCTTTCCTCTTCCGTGTCCTTTTATGAGGGCTGATACCAGAGGTGTGGCCCAGTGTCTTAGGGTTTGTATTCCTGCACAAAACATCATGACCAAGAAGCAAGTTGGGGAGGAAAGTGTTTCTTCAGCTTACACTTCCACATTGCTGTTCATCACCAAAGGAAGTCAGGACAGGAACTCAAGCAGGTCAGGAAGCAGGAGCTGATGCAGAGGCCATGGAGGGGTGCTGCTTACTGGCTTGCTCCCCATGACTTGCTCAGCCTGCTTTCTTGTAGAACCCAGGACCACCAGCCCAGGGATGGCTACACCCACAATGAGCCCTCCTCCCCTGATCAGTAATTGAGAAAATGCCTTACAGCTGGGTCTCATGGAGACATCTCCTCAGAGGAGGTTCCTTTCTCTGTGATAACTCCAGCTTGTGTCAAGTTGGCACACAAAACCAGCCAGTACAGCCAGTCCCACCTCAAGTGATCCAATCAGGGAAAACCCCTTGCAACCTCACCTAGCTACTTGAATTTGATCGGTTTCAGATGCAGTCGGGTTGATTAGTTAGGTCTGACAGCCCGTCTTCCCTCTGGCCTCTTTAGACGGAAGTGCGGTGTTCAGGGGCTGCTTCCACCGACCCAACAACCTCTCCCTGGCCTTGCCTGTGACAGCCGCCATGCCAAACATGTCTGTGGACAAGTGCGTGGACCTCTGCACAGAGAAGGTGAGCCGGGGCTGTTGACAGCACTCAGGGTGCAGGAGCAGGGTGGCTGAGGTTACTAAGGAGCAGAAGTACCTCACTCAGGACAGATGGGGTGACAGATCGTGACCTACGATGAGGTCATATGTCATGGGGTGTAGACCTATGACGTAGTGTGTTGGTTCATAGGTTCAAGGCAGAGGGGCCACAGAGCAGAAGGAGTTGCCTGCTTATGTCTAACGGTGAGAGAGAATGAGGTTGAGGACAGCTGAGGAGGAATAATAAACTCTCCTGGCTAAGTAACATCATTAGTGGTAGCCCAGGATAGCCCAGTGGGACCCTGCTGCGTGACACCTTTCTCTCTGTTCTTAAGAAGTTCCTATAGCCGGGCAGTGGTGGCACAAGCCTTTAATCCCAGCACTTGGGAGCCAGAGGCAGGCAGATTTCTGAGCTCAAGGCCAGCCTGGTCTACAGAGTGAGTTCCAGGACAGCCAGGGCTACCCAGAGAAACCCTGTCTTGAAAAACGAAGGAGAGGAAGAGGAAGAAGAGGAAGAGGAGGAGGAGGAGGAAGATGTTGAAGTTGAAGCTTATAGAATATCTTAGAAAGAAGCAAGACCTGTAGGGATAGAGCTCACTGGATGCACCGTACGATTTCCTCTCTTGAGTCTTCCTGGACCCAGGGGGAAATCCGGGCTGTTTCTGGTTTAGAAACCAATGGGACAGAGATAACCTGGCTACTCTGAGGGCAAAAGAAACATCCCAAGGCAGCTCTGGTATGCACACAGCACATCTTGGGCCAGCAAGATGTCTCAGAGGGTACGAAGGCTTACCACCAGGCCTGAAGACCCGAGTTTGATTCCCAAGACCCACATGGCAGGTTGTCCTCTGGCCTCTACATGTGCACTGTGGCCTGCAGGTGGATGCCCAGTCAATTGATAATTTACAGCGCAGGTTTTGACAGAGCTACCCAGGACGAGTGACATTGTCATGAGAAAGACAGAGCCAAGATGGACAGAGGCATGCCCCTCTTGGCTCTCGCTTGTTCCAGGGGGAAATGTCAACACAGTCTGACACTGTCTACCACGGCCCTCAGTGAATCCCTTTTGCTGGAGAAGATGGCACTGACCGCAGGCTTACTCTCACAGGGGAAAAGGACCAGGGAGAATTTATCAACACTACTCAGTATCTTTGGGACCAGGGAGAATTTACCAACACTAGCCACTTAGTATCTATCGCTGGTGTTGGGCTCCAGCACGCCCTGTGGATACCTGGATTCCAAGACCCTCAGGGGTCTTACTGAGCCAGGAAGGCTCTGCACATCCTCTGACTCCTTTACACCAGCTCTAGGTGACTTCTAAACCCCAATTTGATACTAATGCTGTGTGACGCATTGCTATGGTGATCGCCCAAGGAAAAAAAAGGGTCCAGGTTTCCAATGCCCACTCAGTACTTCCTCCCCCCCCCGCCCCCGCAATGTTTTTGACCTCACTGTGGAGCCCGCAGATGGGGAGGGTGGGGTCCCTTTGCTGCCTGGGAATGTGCTGTGCGTGCGCCTGCTTCTCCATTGCCCTTCCTGGTTACGGACACCAAGTCTCTCCTGAAGTCTTATTTCAGGTAAGGGGTCAGATAAGCAAGCAGTACAAGAACCACGATGGAGTAAAGCGGCCAGGGCGGGGCGGGCGGCCGCCAGTGTCCGGGGACGAGGATTTCGGGGATGCACTGGGTGACTCTTGCTCTGCTCTCCCGCCCAGGAGTTCCCCCTGGCAGCCCTCGCTGGCACCGCCTGCCACTGTGGCTTTCCCACCACACGGTTCCCTCTTCATGACCGGGAGGATGAGCAGCTGTGCGCCCAGAAATGCAGCGCGGAGGAGTTCGAGAGCTGCGGCACCCCCAGCTACTTCATCGTGTACCAGACGCAGGTCCAAGGTAAGGCGGGCCGCCTGGTCTGACCCTCCTTCCTAGACGCATCCCGGCCAGCCCGTCCCTACGCCAGCAGGAAGAGTTGCTGAAAGGGCAGAGGGCTGGGCTGCTGACCCTGCCTGGCCTGAGGGCTCCTGGGTGTAGGACAGAAGGGAGGTGCCTGGAGGAAGGTTCTAAGGAGCCCAGAGGAGCAGCATCTGTCTGCCTCTCACCGCCAAAGCAGTTCCTTGCTGATATCAGAGGCAGAGATTTTGGGTGGAGAGAGAGCCCAGGGTCTCCTCTCCTCCAGCACCGATCAGCCTGTGATCCCAGACAGACCATTCCCCTGTGCAGGCCTCAGTTTCTCCATGTGGGAAATGAAGCTGTAGATGGTTGGCCTCCAAGGTCCTTTTGAGTTTCAGAGTTCTGTTGATGTACCTAAAGCTGCTGTTTCTTCTTCTTCCTCCTCCTCTTTCTTCCTCCTCCTCCTCCATCTTCCTTCTCCTTCCTCCTCCTTCTTCCTCTTCCTTCTTCTTCCTCCTCCTCCTTCATCTTCCTTCTCTTTCCTCCTCCTTCATCTTCCTCCTTCCTCCTCCTTCTTCCTCTTCCTTCTTCTTCCTCCTCCTTCTTCCTCCTCCTTCTTCCTTCTTCCCCCTTCTCCTCCCTCCTCCTCCCCCTTCATCTTCCTTCTCCTTCCTCCTCCTTCATCTTCCTCCTTCCTCCTCCTTCTTCCTCTTCCTTCTTCTTCCTCCTCCTTCTTCCTCTTCCTTCTTCTTCCTCCTCCTTCTTCCTCCTCCCTCCTTCTTCCCCCTCCTCCCCCCTCCTCCTTCATCTTCCTTCTCCTTCCTCCTCCTTCTTCCTCTTCCTTCTTCTTCCTCCTCCTTCTTCCTCTTCCTTCTTCTTCCTCCCTCCTCCTCCCCCTCCTCCCCCTCCTCCTCCTCCTCCTCCTTCACTAGGGGAGCCCTCACTGACTGTTTATCTCTCTACTGCCCAAGGGGATGCCAGGGATGACGGCAGTGGCTGGGGTGATGATGGGGATGAGAGGGGATTGTGAGGTGACAGTTTGTCAGTCCAGGTCAACCAGATGCAAGTCTAGATATATCTGGGAGGAGGGGATCTCAGTTGAGGGGTGTCCCCGTCAGATTGCACATACCTGTGGGTGTGGGGTGCTCTCTTTATTAATGACTGAGGGGAGAGACTTTAGCCGACTTCCGGTGGTGCCACCCACCCGTTGGCCGATGATCTTGGGTTGTATAAGAAAGCAAGCTGAGCAAGCCAGGAAGCAGTTTCCTCCAAGGTTCTGGCCACTGCTCCTGCTTGAGTGCCCGCCTTCACCTCCCTCGGTCCTTGGCGGTTCCTTCAGTCGGTCTGGTGTTTTATCACAGCAGCAGAGAAAACTGGGACATTGGTGATGGTGGTGGTGATGTGCTGCTGCTGATGGTGGTGATGGAGGTGATGATGGTGATGCTTGTGATAAAGACGGGCAGGTGCACACTGCACGGGTGTGTCAACAGCAAAAAGTACACACGAGGCAGCCCGCAGTTTCACACCCGAGAGGGAAAGCAGCAGACGCCTGTTTGCGATTTGCATACGCATCCTGTGTGTCACTGGTGGTCCCTAGCAGGCAGTCCCACCCGATCTGATGTTGTGTACAGAGTCCTGGAGAGCAAACACCACTTGTTTACAGTCCAGTGAGGTGGGATGAGTGTGCACTGGTGTCTTAGTCAGGGTTTCTATTCCTGCACAAACATCATGACCAAGAAGCAAGTTGGGGAGGAAAGGGTTTATTCAGCTTACACTTCCACATTGCTGTTCATCACCAAAGGAAGTCAGGACAGGGACTCAAGCAGGTCAGGAAGCAGGAGCTGATGCAGAGGCCATGGAGGGATGTTCCTTACTGGCTTGCTTCCTCTGGCTTGCTCAACCTGCTCTCTTATAGAACCCAAGACCACCAGCCCAGGGATGGCTCCACCCACAATGGGCTGGCCACACCTACGTTGGGAGGGGCCCCCCTTGATCACTAATTGAGAAAATGCCCCACAGCTGGATCTCATGGAGGCATTTCCCCAACTGAAGCTCCTTTCTCTGTGATAACTCCTGCTTGTGTCAAGTTGACACACAAAACCAGCCAGTGCACAAGGTAAAAAGAGTTATTTCTATGGCTAGGCCAATCTTAGTCTCCTCGACACCATCGTGCCTCTCAGCTCTTCCCGATACGACCTTGTTCCCAGGGCACACCGCGCTGATCCCCCCCACCCCGTCTTTCCCCCCACACCCCCACAGACAACCGCTGTATGGACAGACGGTTCCTCCCAGCCAAGTCGAAGAAGCTCATCGCTCTAGCCAGCTTCCCAGGCGCCGGCAACACGTGGGCTCGCCACCTCATCGAGCTGGCCACCGGCTTCTACACCGGCAGCTACTACTTCGACGGCTCTCTGTACAACAAAGGTGAGAGACGGAGGGTGAGGGAACGGGCACTGCTCAGCACACCTAGCCTCATCGGTCGAGCCTGCCCTGTCCCTCTTCTGTCTGACACACACACACACACACACACACACACCGTGTCTCCTGTCTTGGTTCTTCCCCTGAGCTTGCAGACTAACAGACATCTATTAAGCACCTAATGTGTGCTGGGCACCTCAGCCCAGACAGCGACAGCCCATCAGCTCTATGCTATCAATAGCGGTATAATAGCTGTTTCCTTTGGGGTGATTATTGAGTATCAACTGTTCACCGGGCTTCTCGCCTACAGCATTTGCCATGTGCGGTGCTTTCTTTCTTTCGATGCTCTTCACAGACATTCGCCGGGCATCGTTATGACGGAAATACGCTTCCCTTGGGTGGTTTTCAAGATGTGTTTGTGGACTGACTGTGTGCCAGGTAGCTCAGGGACATCCAGCCACCCCCCAGATACCATGGTGAGCTAGCGGTGACAGGTGCTGCCCTCTCGCCCTCCCTAAGCCCTAAAAAGTGGGGCCGAATAAGGGAGAAATAACTGGCCCCAAAGTCAGTTTTTCAAGTGAGTTCCACTGTTTCCTAGTTCACTCTCGCGCCCTTATTATTCTTGGGCTTCTTGCTGGGGAGTTAGAAAATCGGGCCAGCCCTGGACATGAAGCGCTCTCCTTGGTCCAGGTTTTACATCTATGTGTGGACAACCCTTTGTTTGTGGCTGTGGCTGTGTTTAGGGGAGGAACGCTTCCTGACTGTGTGATCTTGGGCACACTGCTGTACGTCTCTGGTCCTGTGATCACGAACCTACTAAAGCTGACTTCGTGTGCCTCGTGAGCGGATGGGTTGGTGCAC
This sequence comes from Tokudaia muenninki, assembly GCA_036184385.1. Taxonomy (NCBI): domain Eukaryota; kingdom Metazoa; phylum Chordata; class Mammalia; order Rodentia; family Muridae; genus Tokudaia; species Tokudaia muenninki. The sequence goes on from BTHS01000017.1 coordinate 3,654,743, forward strand.
GGGACAAGCTCAGCATGTGGAAAATGGGCCCTGTGGTCAGGGCTCAGCTGAGGAGAAGCTGGACCGCTCTCAGGACAGAGAGCATGAGGGAGGCAGAGACTGGAGGGAGGGGAAGAGGGAGGGTGGAAGGAAGGAGCAGGGCAGGGGTGTGGGAGCAGGGCAGGGGTGTGGGAGCAGGGCAGGGGTGTGGGAGCAGGGCAGGGGTGTGGGAGCAGGGCAGGGGTGTGGGAGCAGGGCAGGGGTGTGGGAGCCAGCTTCCTAGTTTGTTTTCACTTACTGAGATTAACACTGACCAAAATCAACTCAGACAGGAAAGATGCAGAGGCCATGGTGGGTGCTGTTTACTGGCTTGTTACCCAAGGCTTGCTCAGCCTGCTTTCTTGTAGAACCCAGGATCACCAACCAAGGGATGGCTCCACCCACAATGGGCGTGGTCCTCCCCATAGCTCCACCCACAATGGGCGGGACTCTCCCATATTAATCACAAGACAATACCCCACAGACCAATCTGACAAGAGGGGAATCCAAGCCGAGTTGGGGTTCCCTCTCCGTGAGTGTCTCTAGTTTGTGTCAGTTTTACAAAAACTAACCAGCACACGGGGCCTGTGCCTTCGGATCCCAGCTCTGTGTATTTGGTTTGGGTTTCTCAACTCATCTGATTAGCACCTACTATGTGTGAGGTAGCGCCTACTATGTGTAAGGCTCCTATCAGGATTTGAGCCCAGACCCTCAGCAGGACTGGAGCTGTGCTGTCATTTTGAGCTGGTGGCTGGGAACAGGTCAGGCGTCGTGGGTAGACCCATCCTCACTGCCCTGGCTCCACAGGCTCCCGGCCCCACCAGAGAAGGGGCTGCTGGGATCACGGAGGCCAGAGAGCTAAAGGGTTTTCATCTCCTGCGTCAAGTTCAGCAAACCCTGCTTTGCAGACACGTTGAGAGGCTTCTGAGGTTCTGTTCTCCCTCGGTGGCTTGAACCGAGGGGAGGGGAAGCAGCCGCCTTAACACCCTGTTCTGGCCCTCCCCCAGCTCCCCCCCCCCCAACTTCAGAGAGCGATGGAGCCGTCAGTCTGAATGGTCATGGTACCTTGAAGATGTAGGCTGGGCTCAGGTACTCCCTCCTGAGCCTCAGCCTCTTTATTTAGAGCAGGTGGAGTCAGCACCAAACACAGGTTTTCCAAAAACACAACCAGATAACGGCGGCAGGAGGAGACCTGGGGACACTGATCCAAGGCACACCTAACCTGTGACATTGGAGCTGTGAGGAGACACACAAGGGAAAACAATATATTTTTCTGTAGCTCTGAGGCCAGGGTTTGGAACAATTGTCCGGCCACTCCTCGATGCCTGAGGGTTACCTGCTCCCCAGATAAGTAGATAACTTAGGCGTTGACTCTGAAAAGTGATATCTAAATTTGCCACATTTGTGTAGCAGAGCTGCTTGGTCCATTTGAAAACAAGGGTGCGGGGGGGGGGGGCCTCTGGTGGTGGAATTCAACAACATTCCTCAGAGAAGCCCAGCCCATTGTCCTTCCTCAGGGACATAAAATTCCTTGGGTAAATGTTCTGCCAAATGGCACCACTCCTGTCTACTGAACATTTAGACTCAGGGGTAGGACTCTGTAGACCAGCGTGATTTATTTTCAATTTCCACAGTGTCGTGCTAAGGTGACACTGTGGTGGTGTCCAAGACACAGCATCTCAGGTCTCCCAGAGATGAGGAAGTGACTTTCCATACTGTCACAAAGTCATGAGTGTTGGTGACATCATAAATGCCTACCTTCGGGGTTGGGAAGTTTTCTTTACTGTTTTGTTAGTTTAGGTTCCTGGAGATTGGAGTCCCACACTCTAAGCAGGATGGCTTGGACCTCAGGGCCACCTCCAACATGGGGATGCCAGATATGGGCCGACACAGCTAGACCTGAGGCCATGATTCTGGGGACCTATTTTCTCCTCTGAGAGTGTTGGGTTCTTACACCACACCACCTGTGTGTCCCCATTGCTGGGTCTGTGAGAGAGTGGATCTCAGTGTAGACAAAATGACCTTGGGTGGAAAGTCCTTGTCTGAGGAAGTGTGGCGTGAGGCCCCATAAGCCATCCTCAGTGCCCTCAGGGATGTCAGGACATTTGATAAAGACCTGCCCACAGGTGCTCAGAACACACTCAGGGAGGAATGGCTGCGTGAAGAAGACGGTGAGGAAGGCTGAGGTGGTACAAGAGCGCGCACACATGCGTTTGTGTGTGTGTGTGTGTGTGTGTGTGTGAGACGTGTATATGTATGTGTGTATATGTGCATGCTTCTTACCCCCCCCCCCCGCCCCTCAACTTTTAACTTCTCAACTCCGGTTGGGCCCCCAGGATTCAAAGGTGAGCGGGACCACTGGCGAAGCGGGCGGACCATCTGCATCAAGACCCACGAGAGCGGCCAGAAGGAGATCGAGGCCTTCGACTCTGCCATTCTGCTCATCCGCAACCCCTACAAGGCCCTCATGGCAGAGTTCAACCGCAAATATGGAGGCCACATAGGCTTTGCTGCCCACGCCCACTGGAAAGGCAAAGGTGCGGGAGGGAGGGTCGGGGACAGCGTGGGGTGTGGGGTGACCAGCGTGGGGTGACAGGAAGGAGGGCCTGGGACACTGTGGGGTGTGGGTGACCAGCAAGGGGCTCTTAAGAGCCACACAGAGCTTGTGATAAAATTGTGGGGTGCAAAAGGCTGGGAGGTACACTCTCAGCAGCTACCATTCTCCTTATAGTGACACAGGCACTGCTAGTCAAAGCCAGATGGTGTCGATTGCCACATTTATGGGTCCTCTCCAGGGTATTACACGGCCTGTGTCTAGCCCCAGCTTATGTGGTGGTCGGACCGTACTGTGTGTCACACAAACAAGACCCCATGCTCTTCCCTGGCTGGGTGGAGAGGTTTGTGCCCATGAGCAGACAGTGGCTGGAACACAGACTCCAAACCCAGCCGGGTCTGAGCCCAGAACCCTGGTTCTCTCTACGAATGAGGAAACAGGCCTAGAGGGGCAAAGACCACCGAGGTCACTGGGATACACAATGGCCAAGCTAGCCAGTTCTCCTCTTCCCAGGCTTCCTGAGGTCTGAGAGAAGGAGGGAGTGTGGGTATCAACTCATCACTGAGCAGTCCCTCTCTCTGTCAAACCCTCCAGGAACTAGGGAGAAACTGTTCCTGTGACAGGATATATAGGGCTTAGTACACACCCCAGGTCTGCTGAGCTGGGATCCCAACCCAGGCACTGACCGACACCCCCACACCAGCCTCCGCATCCAGAGACACCCCCACACCAGCCTCCGCATCCAGAGACCCTCCCCCAGCAGCCACCTTGCTGGCCTCTGTTTCTTTATTTAAGACGCCTGAACACCTAGACCAACACCAAGTCAGGGCGCTGAACCAACTCAAAACCAACAGAGGGCGTGGGGAGGATCGGTCCACACTCAACTCATCCTGGGGCTACATTAGCCCCAGAAACCCCTCTCAGGTGAAGAGCGATCTCCCCAAGGAACAGAGCCCCCATTCTCCACTCCAGCCACCCACCCATTCCTCTCCTTGGACACCCTAGGCACCAGGACAACAAGGGGGGAGACTTATTAGCAATGCAAATAAAGTTACCAGGATCTACTTTTACAAGCCTTTGGGGGTCTTACACACACACACACACACACACACACACCTTAAGTTTCACTGCCTGAAAGCCTTTACTGTTTGTGTGTGGCTGGGGACCAGCTGCGGCAGTGTCCCCTGGGAAATTTGAGGGTCTGTGTCCAACCAGATTCCGCAGGGGCTCCGAGGCTCTCATGGGTTTTGAGACCTGCTTTGGGACTCCCTTGGTGTACAGTGGGTGGTGACCCGGGAGAAGCAGAGGCCACATAGCCGCTGTGTATGTCCCGTCACTGTAGTCCTGTCCTCTCCTGATTAGAGCTGAGATAAGCCTCCCCACCCCCACCCCTCAACTTTGGTTCTATAACGTTAATTTTACAGCCCCTCTGGAGCAGGACAGAGGCGAAATTTTATGTGATATGATTATACAAGGTGAATTGTCCTGGATCTGTTTAATGAAACAGATCCTGTGTTTAATGATTCCGTGGGGAACTGGCACCGAGAAACCATTAATCAGGGCCTGGTTCCTCCTGACGGCAAGAAGCTGGAACGAGAACCACCAGGCTGCCGCACAGACAGGAGCACCCTGGTACCCTGGGGCTCCTCAGGGTGCCTTTGTTTCCAGATATGTGGGTACTGATTGATTACCCAGAGCCCTGAGCTAGCGGAGGGCTTTTGTTTCTGTTCTTTGCAATGAAGTCATTTAGGAGCTTTGAGAGGTGAGGGGTTGGGGGTTGGAATAGTGTAGGTGTGCATCTGGTATGGGAGAGCGCCAAACAGCTGCTATGCTTTGGGGGTGGGGATTCAGGCCATCAGGAAAGCGCATGTGGGGAGTCTTAGAAAAACTGGGAGCCACTATCAGCAGGGATTGTCACAAGCAGCAGTTACTCGTCTGCACCTGGTGCTTCCTCAGGATGTTTGCCCAAGATATCAAGGCTGCCCATTTGCAGATCAGTACACTGCGACCCAAGAAGAGCAGATAGTACCAACAAGATCACCCAGTGCGGGTGGAGAGGAGCAGGGTCTCCAGCCTCAGGCACCTGGCTGCAGAGTCACCTATAGACAGCCCCTGGGTCTCAGCCAGCACCCAGAGGTGGAAGACAGAGAGGCAGGCAGCTTCCTCAGAACAAGAGATACAGGCCACGGGATCGGAAAACAAGCTCATCTTGACACGCCCGGCAAATGTCAAGAGGGTCACACTTGGCCACACCTGAATCTTGTGGGGTGCTAGGTGATAAAAGCCAGCCTCACCTGGGGTTCTCCTGGGATGGTAGTACCTGTCCTTAGTCACCAAGGATACCCCGAGGTGACTCAGAACGAGGGACAGGCTGACAGAGAGAAGGAGCCCCTGTGTATGCTTAAAGTTTTCCTGATCCCCCAGATACATCTGGTCCCAACCCATTATAACAGTACGGGCCCAATTAGTCAGCTGCCTTGTGAATAATCTATTTGAAGAATTAAAAAAAAAATAACCTGTCGTCAGCATAAATATTTCTCAAGTATCCGTGGGGTTCCAGGAGGGGACTAGGAGAGGCATCTAAGGACAGCTCTGATGTGTTCCGTCAAAAACAGCAGCCCTTCATCATGGTGCAATTTAGCTGTGGGAAATTTCAATTTAGTTCAGCAGCGACTACCCCCCTTCCACCCCCCAGCTCCTGCTGGGTATCAGGCTGTAGGAGGGAGCAGGGATAAGGCTGGTGGTGGCAGGACAGGATCGGGGCCAGAGTCTAAGACTGAATGGTGTTTCCCTGCTGTGGGACCAGGTTACTTTACCTGTCTGGGCCTCAGTCCTGGTGATGAGAACACAATAATTTCCTATGGGGTGGTTGGTAAGGATCTGTTGCCCAGCAAGGGGTTAGGATCAAGGGGGATTGTATGATCCCCAGCCAAGCTTGACTCACTGATCTCTCATGCGCTGCTCCCTCTAGAGGGCCGGAGGAGGACTGCACCCTCCGCCTTTAAGCCCCAGTGTGACTCCTGGGATTCTCCGGTTCTCCAGCCGCGTTGAGGCTGTTTGTAGCATCCCCGTGCTCACTTTGGCCGTCTACCGGCTTGTCCCCCGGCCTGAGCCTTAGCGGCTCTCCCTGAGACCTTCTCTACAACTACCCCTAAGATCACGCCATGTAACCTATCTCTCGAGTCCGGCAACCCTAAAGTCACCCTCCCAATCAGGTGATTTTCGATCACATGGCAAGATGGCTGACGAGTCCCCAAGAGGAGACAGCCCATGACAGAGTAGAGGGACCACAAGAAGCAGCTTAACAATCCTAACCCCAGCTCAGGCTGCAGTGGAGACATTTGCGTAAGCAGGGTGATCACTCGCCGCGTGATCAGGAGGAAGAATGAGACCTGTGTGAGCCCTGGGGGCTGGGACGATGACGTCGTCGTCGTACTTGAGAAAGACGGACCAGTGTGAGCACACCCTGTATACGGCCCACCATTCCCTGAGAGTGGGCTGTCATTGTTTACAACGCCTTGGTAGTAAAAGGCCCACTCACTCAGCCACCCAGACCTCCCAAATCCTGCTCTGCCTTTCATTCTGACTTTAAACAGCCCCTTGTTTATAACTGTGCCTCAGTTTCCCCTTCTATTAAATGATGACCAGGTAGTGATAGACAACCTGTGGGGACTGAGTAGAGTTAACTCCTGCCTATATCTATCTAGTGAAAATACAATCACAATCCAGCAATACACTTTTATAATTAACGTATTAATGGAATCGTAGACCTATGGTATAAATAATTTACATAAATTATACATACTCTAAATCTATTTTATAACACCGGGCATGGAGGTGCATACCTTTAATCCCAGCACTCAGGAGGCAGAGGCAGGTGGATTTCTGAGTTTGAGGCCAGCCTGATCTACCCTGAGTTCCAGGACAGCCAGGGCTACACAGAGAAACCCTGTCCTAAAAAACAAAAAACAAACAAACAAACAAAAACTACTTTATATAAATTTTATAAAATTTTCATAGTATAGTCTGGGAGAACATTGGAAGTACTTAGATACCAGCCTGATCTTTTAATCAGAATGGAGTCTTTGATGGGATATCTTTTTTCTTTCTTTCTTTCTTTCTTTCTTTCTTTCTTTCTTTCTTTCAGTTGATGAAACCATCTAGTTTATCCTTTGAGGAGGGCTCTGTAACTAACTTTGAATTTAGTTATCCTATTTAAAAGTCTTTTACAATACTATGTGTTATTCATTAACTAATAGTCCAAACTGAATAAACAGATGTAAATATTTGTTCATCAAAAAGTCTTACAACCATTATTGAATTTAGTAGGAACAGTCCAGATAGGCATAACTCTCTAAACAAATTTTAAATGATTAAAGCAATGACTGACTATTCAAAACTCAAAGGCATTGTTAATTGGGGAACATTTAATCAGAGGTTTAAATGTCCATTTAGTCAAAGGATAAACAAAGGGTTTGTTGTTGTTTTAAGTGATTTTTTGTTGTTGTTGTTGTAAAAATTACTAAGAACAAATCGATACTTAAGAAAGGATGGAGAATTAATCATCAGTTTTATCTCAGGGTATTGATGTGACCTTAAGCTCTGTAACTTCAATATTATTCTAACCTCGTTATAACCATACCCATTTTGTAAACAATCCTTTTGTGACATATTTTGATCTTATTATGATGGTTATTACAAAGTGTGGAAAACAATTTTAATGAGGTAAGTTTTAAAAGGAAGTTTGGAAGGCTGTAATGAAAACCACAGGAAATATGGTATCTTCGAATAGTTATAAAACCAGGTAAAGGACACTGACCGGATTTAAATTAAATATCGGTTAGAGATTTGAGCTACTCTGACAGGTACCTAGAAGTGTTTTGCTTTTGTGTATGTTCTGGTTTTGGTTGTCACTGATGGAGAAAGCATCTCCTTTTATCAGTATCTTTACCAGGTAACAAAAGTATAAGGCGTCCAGAGGACGATAGCTTAGCATCCATAACTTGACTCTTTTTAATTAAAAAGTCAAATAATTCCTTTAAATATGTGATTACAATGTAACACATTAAGAAGATCTGTAAACTCTAAGATGTCTATGCAAAGCCCAAAGTAGGTTTTTAAAATGACAGATCAAAAAACACACATTTAGGGTTTTCTCCCACATTGGCTTTGCTAAGATACAGATCTTGAACACCCCTCCCCCTCCCCGTTTTGTTCTTTTGCTTTTAAAGAGACAGTGGTGCTCAAAACTGTTTCTGAAATGTTGGTATGCATGTAATTACTCACAAAGAAACAAGACATATGGAAAGCACAGGCATGAGCTGGCTTTTTAATCTCTGGGATAGAGAGTTTAGTGTCTGGGGCGGGGTGGAGGGCAAGGTTGGGGGAGGGCGGCAACTATCACTAGGAAAAAATGTAAGCTAGAGAGGAGAGATCGTGTCATAGTTATTCATACCTTCCGCTGGATAAGGACCAAGGAGGTAACATCTTCATCAGAATCGTATCTTAAAGTTATTCATGTTATTAAAATGTTTAAATTTAAAAACTTGTTAATTGTTCCAAAGAAAGATATAGGACCATCGAAAGAGCCATTAAAGGAAGAAAAAGGAAATTTAGTCGATGTGGTCACACTGGGAAGGGGGACAATGAGATCTGGCAAACCCCTCAAGTCTGTCTTTAGGGACTTGAAATAAAATCTGGAGGGGTGAGCAGTCTAATCACCAGACTTGTCTGGGCTTCAGGCTTGTCTATAAGGTGTTACAATGTTGCCAGAACTCTCTGAAATCTCTCTCAGGGAGACAAGGTCCCCTCCAGCTGGTAACCCTTCCCTCTCTCAGCGTGAGATTCCTGGGGGAGCTCCTGTGTCCTTAGAGGCCATTGCTTCACAGTCTATTAGTCAGACTGACACACATGTATCTCTTGAGAATATCTTCATTTCTGCCAGACTGGTCCCTGGGGGATCAAGTTTTATGATGATGCCCAGAAAAGCCATGTGTTACAAATGACCCAGGGGCAGAGCTGGGTGGGTCTGAACAAAGTCTATGTTGGTGTCAGGGCCACTCAGGACCTCACAGTCGGGAAAGCAGACAGGAAACTCCCCTTGAAGATGGGTCTCAGCTTAAGTCCTCAGGAATGCTGGAGAGGGGGCACAGACATTTGTGCAAATATATCATTAATAGCCTGAGGAGTCCCCCACGCTCCCAAGATCCGGCCAAGTTGAGATGTTGGGCTTTAAGGCTGAAAGGAAGACTGGATAGTGCAAGCAGGAAAGTTAAAGGAAAACAAGTTGCTCAAAAGACTCGGACTGTTTTGGAGTTTGCCTTTGTTTTAACATAAATCTCTCTAAAGTGGTGGTAGTGGTGGCTGTTTTGGTTTGGGGATTTATTTTTGGTTGGTTTTGTTTCTTGTGGGTTTTTTTGGTTTTTTTTTGTTTTGTTTTGTTGTTTTTTATTTTTTGGTTTGTTTTGGGTTTTTGTTTTGGGTTTTTTGTTTTTTTGGTTTGTTTGTTTCTTTGCATTTACTTTAACTCACCTCACTCTAAGAGCTCCTAAACTATTTGGAGTTACCAATTTGATGGTGTTTTGGAGAGCATTTTATGTTTTAGTTAAAGCGGCTGCTGATCTGTGACTTTTTTTTAAAGATTTATTTATTTATTATATGTAAGTACACTGTAGCTGTCTTCAGCCACACCAGAAGAGGGCATCAGATCTCATTACGGATGGTTGTGAGCCACCATGTGGTTGCTGGGAATTGAACTCAGGACCTTTGGAAGAGCAGTCAGTGCTCTTAACTGCTGAGCCATTTCTCCAGCTCCTGATTTGTGATTTTTAAGACGTTCATTCGTTCGTTGCCTGGGACTTTGTTAAGGGCAAAACCTAAACCTGGAGGAGGAAAGTGCTTCGGTCATCTTTAGTCTATTTTGTTTTGTTTTGTTTTTTCCAGAACGCTTGCAAATTAGTCAGCAATTATTCACTCACTAGAGGACCAGATGGCTGTTTATCCACAGGCCTTCCTCCTTTCTGGAGCCTTATCCTCTCTCCCCTCCCCGCCCTTGTTTTCTCCTGAAAAGTCACCTGTTTACACTAACTGGGGAGTGTGTGTTTTGGGTCAGTTTTATGCGCTGCTTTCGGTGTCTTCTCCCACTGGGTCTGTGTTTATCCTACCTGTTTACACAAATATGAGGAAGCTCAGACAAGGGGCTTCCGTGGTATCTTTCCCAAAGAGCCAATATCCCAGCACTCCAGAGACAGAGGCAGGCTGCTCTCTTGAGTTTGAGGCCAGCCTGGTCTACAGAGCAGTTTCAGGACAGCCAGGGCTACACAGGGAAGCCCTATCTCAAAAACCAACCAACCAAACAAATACCTTAACAAAAAGAATGGAGCGTGTTTGTTGAGTTTCCCCCACTGTATGTAGTGAGGTGTTCCCCCTGACTCCAGCACACTTTGGGGTGAGGTGAGGTAGGGTGGGGTGAGAGGGAACAGGTGCCTTTTGTCTCCAGGGGCTTTATTATCAGATGATCGTAAACCTCCTAAGCTAAAAGTCGGGAGAAGTAGCAGGGAAGAAAAACAAAACAAAACAAAACAAAAAAAAACAAAGCAGAATTAAGCATTTGAGGAGTTGGGACACAAAGGCCAAAATTTAACAAATCGAAACATTTCAAAGACAAGGAAAACCAAGACAAAACACAAACTGAAATCCCCTCAGAGTTCCAAAAGCAAATGAAATATACCGGCGGAATCTAAAGTGTCTTTAGAGTTCAGAAGGAAAGGTTAGACAGAATGGCTTTCACACAAGCACTCAGAGCCCATACCTTAAAACAAATACTTTGAAAGCAGACAAAAAGAGATGCCTCTCAAAGCGTGGTCTGTTAGCCAGCTCAGAACAGACAAATAGGCGGTCCACAAAACCGAGGGAGGTCAGGAACCCCAGACAGAACCCACCAACCATGGCCGGGGCTCCGTGGATCCAGGCAGGTGCCTAGCGTCCATTCAAGCGATTCCTCTGGTGAGAAGTGGGCCGGTTTTTTTTGGAACCTAACATGTCACCACATCCGATGACATAAAAACCATAGCACTCATCTTAAAAGGAATGTCAGGGAACTTATTCTAGAGGCAGCGAGTGACCGTGGCCCAGAAACACAGATGTAGGTTACTCCAGATTCTGTGTTCCAACAGGGAGTAGTTTCGTGAAGTGTTTGTAGTTTGACAAAACAAAAAGGTCAGGAAGCAAAGGCAGTTTTAAAATACGTTGGTGGGTACAGGGAAGAGGCAGGTACAAAGAGACAGGGGAAGCCGTTCTATAGGTCCAGGGTGCTGTCTGATGACTTTCTTAGCCTCAGGGTTGGTAGAAACTAGCTGTCTTGTCTGTTAATAGGTTCCAAATGGTTTCTATTAGACAGGGGGAGTTAGTTCCAACACAGAGGTGCGCAAGAAAGAACTGTGCAGACGGTCTTTGCTACATTGTGGGTTCTTTTTTTTTTTTTCTTCTACCCTTTCAACCCCTAACGCCAGATAGAATAGAGGAAAAAAAAAAAAAAAGACAGGAAAGAAAAAGAGATATTATTATGGTTAGACTAGTTCCTGCTGGTTAGGGGTGTCAAGTTTCTTGGAGCAAGTTTGATCTTGGCCATTAAAATCTAAATTCTTCTTCTTTCTCCTTTTTCATGCACGACTACTTAACAAACCACAACCAACAAAGACAACCAGCAGCCCTCCTCCCCTCCTCAAGGCCCTAGCATTTATAGACCCTCTGAAAAGGCCCCAGAACCCCCAGTGTCACACAATTGCAGAAACCATCTGCAGCTGGCAAAATGATGTCCCTGCTAGGGCATGAGGCAGATGATAGTCAGCTGCCTAGGGCAGTCAGAAGCGGCCCCTACCCGCGCCTGGGATCAGAGCAAAAGCATATTCTTACATTTTTGTGTTTTTTTAAAAGATGCCGGGCAGTGGTGGCACACGCCCTTAATCCCAGCACTTGGGAGGCAGAGGCAGGCGGATTTCTGAGTTCGAGGCCAGCCTGGTCTGTAGAGTGAGTTCCAGGACAGCCAGGGCTACACAGAGAAACCCTGCCTCAAAAAGCCAGAAAACAAACAAAAAAAAATTGTCACTACCTAGGTGTTCCAGAGGTCTAAAACTAGCCCAAGGTAAGGTAATTAGCCCCTGGATCTGCGACATTCCAGCCTCCCCACAGTACTATAGCTCTGATCATCATTTGAGATCAGTACTCAAGGAGCTTCCTGCAAGCGCTCTCTGCTCCCCAGCCCTTCCTAATTCCGCATCTCTGTGCCTCCACAGTTTGGTGGTATCTGTTTACATGCTGCGGTTCTATCTGCGTATAGGGCTGTGCTCCCCGAGAAAGCACATGTGGGGATCTGGAAAGTCTGTATCTGCCCATCTGGTGGCGTGCTGACCCTCCGCTCTCTCCGCAGAGTGGCCCGAGTTCGTGAGGAACTATGCCCCGTGGTGGGCCACGCACACGCTGGACTGGCTCAAGTTTGGCAAGACCGTCCTGGTGGTGCACTTCGAGGATCTGAAGCAGGACTTGTTTACGCAGCTGGGCCGCATGGTCAGCCTGCTGGGCGTGGCGGTCAGGGAGGATCGGTTGCTGTGTGTGGAGAGCCAGAAGGACGGCAACTTCAAGCGCTCGGGGCTGCGCAAGCTGGAGTATGACCCTTACACAGCCGAGATGCGCCGGACCATTGCCGCCTACATTAGGATGGTGGACGCGGCGCTGCGAAGCCGTAACCTCACTGGGGTGCCTGACGCCTACGCCCCAAGATGATGGGCAGCCAGGGAGGGACCCGGGACCCAACACCCCGTGCCCCTTGGCTTCAAAGAACTGACTTCCCTCTGGCACAAAGACAGTCCCAGGCTCCTGCCTGCCTTCAGAAAGACCCCTCCGAGGCCTCGGGAGGAGATGTCCAGACACCTTCCCCTGGAGAGTAGGCTGCCTGGTTTGGGGTGTCCCTCTCCCTGCCGTTGGTGGGAGAAGGGGGAGGATGATCTAGCAGAGGTTGGAAGGTTGGATGTGGCAGCTGATGGGACAGTTGTAAGCAGTGACCCTGCTCTGTGTGGGCCCCGGCCTCTTCCCCTGAGCGAGCACCGGCTTTCTGATCTCTCTCAGGCCAGCTCTGTGTGACAGCCAGACAGCTGGGCCTGTCTCCGTGGCCTTGGGTGTCTTGACTTCTGAGGTATGGAGACGGGTGCTCTGGCATCATAGTGGGTGCTGCCCCCAGGCTGAAACACATGTGAGGCCCAAGTTGGGTGTTGTCCCACCCCAGGACGGCAACCCTGTCTTGTCTGCTCATGCTATCATGTCTTGGGGTTGGGGGTGACGTCGGGGTTCTTGATCCTTCTTCCAAAGTCCCTTAGGTACCAAAAAAACCAACCCGACAGGTTGGTCCTGTGCCACATACGGAGCCCTGGGGTCCCATTTTTGCAGGGTGGGGCCTGGAATGGCTTATCTTATACTGCCAGACTGATCCCTTAACCAAGGAGTCCTTTACTACCCAGGGCAGGGAACAAAAATGCTCCAACTCAGAGGGAGCTACACCCAAAGCTGTCCCCCACCCTCTAAGCCATCAGCTTCCTGTCCCTGTCCCTTGCTTGTAGCCCAACAGAGCCGGCCCCCACTGGGGACTCCTCAGAAATGGGGCAAAGAATGGCTCTCTCATAATTCCCATTAGGCCACTGCTGTCGACAATGCTGAGACACCAAAGGATTTCCAACTCAGTCGCTGATCAAGGTTTTTGTTTTTTTTTTAGGAAGCATGCATCCAGGATCCAGACTCGCCCCCCACCCCCACCTTGGATCCCTCTGGCTTCCCCTCCAGCCCGTTACCATTCCCATTACATACACACAAAAGCCATAGTCACGGCCCCTCGCTCTTCTGTCCGGAGCAGCCCCCACAGCCTTGGGGGGGCAAACAAACACTCGCTCCCACCTAGCCAAGAACCCTGGAGAAGGTTCGTGAAAAGAGATATATTTTTTTAAGAGGAATATGACCAAGACATTCTGCCCCTTGGACACTGGCCACACTAAAAGAAGGACTTGCTTTCCTTCCCCAACACCCTCATCCAGAGGGTTTGGCCCACCCCAGGGCTCAGCCAAGGGGGCTCTGAATGTATTTTGTACGGTGTTTCTCCACCCCAGACCAATTTCTAGTTTTCTTTCGCTGGGTAGTAGAGGGCTTGGCACTCCCCTTCTGCTTGGAGGTCAGCTCTCTCTCTCTCTCTCTCTCTCTCTCTCTCTCTCTCTCTCTCTCTCTCAGAGACTCTGGGTCCAGAACCTGGGTCAGTTCTTTGCTAGTGGCCACTTCCGGTCACGAACTTTCTGTTCGAAGATTCCTCAGGTCAACACTATCATTAAAAGAGAGTTTTGTTGCTAATTGGTTGCCCTGTTGTATGTGGTGTGTTCACACACGGGGTGTTTGCTCGGGCGTGTGTGTGTGTGTGTGTGTGTGAGAGAGAGAGAGGTGGGGGAGGGAGGGAGGGAGGGAGGGGAGGTCTGAGGTGTGCAGTTCTCTGGGTTTATTATGCACAGATATGGATGAGAGTGTCCATGGGAGATGTCTCTTCTGTGTATGTGAGCGGCAGAAACCCTATGTGACTGCTGTACACGGTCTCTGAAGTAGGGGGGCCAATGATGATACAAAGATGCCCAGGGACCCCATGGCTCTCCATCTCCATCAACAAACCTCCACCTGGCTTCTGCCACCAACTAGACTGGGCCTTCTGGGGGAAAGGCTGTGACCAGAGACTCTTACCCAATCAGAGGGAGGAGGAGCTTTTGATGTTGTCTTACAGGCAGAGAGGGAATGGGGGCAGCTGAGTAGGGAAAAGGCAGGGAGGGGCTTCTCCCCCCACCCCACCCCACCCCCAGAGTCCTGGGCCACCATTGCAGGAGGAGCAAGAAGAAGGACTTCAGTGTCAGAGTCCCTGGGGGAGGGAATGCTGTTCATGGAAGCCATGTTGGGTGATTGAGCTCATCTGGGCCCAGGCCAGCTAAGGCGTCAGTGTTAAACCAAGTCTAACCTGTCAGAGACACCCCTCGATCCTAGACCCTTGAGCCTGGGCTAACCAATCCTAGACTCTTGCTTTGAACCTGAGTAACATCTATGTTCCTGAGGCTATCGTCACACACCCGTTCCCAGTGAAGGAAGCCATATGACATCAAGCTGACCTGGATTCTTGTCTCAGGACCATAAGGGATCTGCCTCCCACTCCTTCCTGATGTCCCAGTCCATAGCCAGGGGTGAGGCTGGGCTGAAGCGCCTGTCACAACAACCAATGCCTGCCCTCCCTGCGGCCATCTGGAATCAAGCCTTTATATTTCAGACTTGGGAGGAACTAAAGCAGCTTAAAAAAAAAAAAAAAAAAAACCTCACACATAACTTCCTGAGCGTGGATTACCAGTCCGCCACAGGCCCTGCGCCCTGTTTCAGAGACTAAAAAAGGACTTAAGAACTCTCCATCCCTGCAGAGTTCACAGAAAGCATTTGGGGAAGGGGATCATGAGGCCCCTGGTGGCCCCTAGGTGGAGACTGATTTCAGGGCTAAGACTTTCACTGTGGAAAGCAGTGTGAACAATAGCTGGGGATTGGGGGTCATCCAGGCTGGATCCTGCTGTCTTCCCACAGTGACCCCCAGACTCAAGTAGAATAAGGCTGATTATTGGAATCAATGCCAGGTTTCCCCAGGAGCCCTGGAGGCGGCTGCATCCAGTGTGGGAGGGAAGAGGAAAGGCAAGGGGTGCAGGCAGCTCCTCCTAGGACTATCCTTCTGGCCGAGGCCCAGCTCCTTCCCTTGCTTGCATCTCTTTGTTTTCTTTCTCCTCATCCTGTCTCCTGTTCTTGTCTTTGACCCCTGGTTTCCCTCTTTGAGGTCTGACTTCCCCCAGCTGCCCTGTTGTCCCTTTCCTTTTTGCCTGCCCCTGAGTGTACCCTCTGCCTTTCTCTGCCCTCCTCACAGTCCTCCACTCCATCCTCTCTGTCCTCCTCTCCATCCTCCTCTCCGTCCTCCTCAATGTCCTCACTGTCCTCCTCACTGTCCTCTTCCCTGTTCTCCTCTCAGTCCTCACTATCCTCCTCTTTGTTCTCCTCTGTCCTACTCTCCGTCCTCCTCACTGTCCTCTCCATCCTCCTCTCCGTCCTCCTCACTGTCCTCTTCACTGTTTTCCTCAGTCCTCACCATCCTCCTCTCCATTCTCTCTGTCTTCCTCTCCATCCTCCTCACTTTCCTCCCCTCCGTCCTCCTCTCCATCCTCCTCACTGTCTTCTCATTCTCAGGCTGCAAGTGTCTCTCCCACCTCTACTCCTTGATCTTAGTGCTTTCCACTCCTCTTCCCTTCCCTCCCTCCCTCTCTCCCACTCCCATCTCCTCATCCTGCAGGGTGGGGGTGGCTCTGTGGGATCCAGGCCTAGTGAGACAAATGTACCCAGCCTGGTAACCAAGGAAGTGGTTTCCTTAGCAACAGATCTGCAGCACCAGGGCTGCGCTGTCCTGTCCTTAGCTCTGCTATTATGGTAATAAGCTCGAGGAAGAGAGAGGGAGGAAGGAAGTGAGAGAGAGGAGAAGAAAGGAAATGAGTATCAGACAATGCCTGACTCAGTGTGACGCTGCTGGAGATGACACCTCTCACTCAATATGAGGATGCTGGGGTCCCTCCTCATGGGGGGAGGGAACGACACCCCAGCATCAGCTCACCGTCTGATATTTTGGGAATATTCAAAATTTGAGGCACAGAAGCTGGAGAGATGGCTCAGCGGTTAAAAGCCCTGACTGCTCTTCCAGAGGTCCTGAGTTCAAATCCCAGCAACCACATGGTGGCTCACAACCATCTGTAATGGGATCTAATGCTCTCTTCTGGTGTGTCTGAAGACAGTGACAGTGTACTCATATATATAAAATAAATAAATCATTTTTTTTAATCAAGGCACAGAGGGAGTGAGGGCAGAGAGAGGCAAAGTGGTGGGTACTGGGGTAAGTGCTCAGAGGACTAGGCCACATACTGGATGTGTAGAAAAGACAAAAAAAAGAGGCCAGCAGGACCTGGAGCTCCTGGCCTCAGCAGTGCCCCCTCCAGAGGGATCCAGTGACAAAGATCCCAGTGAGATTTCCCCACTGAGAACAACACCGTGTGTGCATCACATCAGCGGTGGCGGGGGGGGGGGGGGGGTTGAGATAGCCCTATAGTCTCCCGTCCCCTGGGAGTTCTGTTTGCAGGAATGGAGGAGAAAGGGTACAGGGAAGGATGCAGACATCTCCAATTCCATCCTCTCTTCTTAACTGCCCAGGAGAGATGTGGAGACAGGGACCACCCAGGGCGTGGCACCAGCATGAGAGGCCCAAAGATGTTAAGCACTCACGTTGGGACACAGATACTGGTGATGATGCTGGGGTTAGAACCAGAAACCATCAGAGCCCATTTGGAAGGTAGAAGAGGCAGAGGGTGTGCTGGGAGAGAAAAGGAGGGAGACAGACACAGACAGACGGACAGCCTTAAATCATTGCTCCGGCATTGTTTTATACCCTGACTGCGTGAGACTACAAATGACTATCTCCAAGAAAAAAAACAAAAAACAAAAAACCTCCAGGTACATTCGTTCCCTCCCAGAGAGACTGATATGCAAGATTCAGAGGGACATAAGAGGTATGGGGGTGAGGGGCAGAGAGCTGTTCACGGTGACACGGAAACGCGTCCCACCTCTTTCCAGAAAGCACTGACGCAAGGCGCCCTCAGCGACGAGTCTGTTCGTTTGTCTACAGCAGTTTACTATCTCCGTCAGATTTACAGCCTGCAATCTATCAGTGTTCAGGAGAGATGTCTGGAAAGGAGGGCACACCTCGGAACACGGAGGAGGAGGGAAGGATGGGGTGTTTCTGCACCACCCCTGACTTGTCTCTCAACATAATAGTGGCTATATTCCAGCAGGCCCCGAAGTCCTGGTGCTGATTGAAATGCACAAGTCTCAAGGGAGGCAGCTCCTTGGTACAAATGGCTTTGTGGTGTTCTCTGCTAGACTACAGGGAATGAACAGTCAGAGGAATGGCAGAGCTCAGCGGTCGCTGGTGACCTTCATGAGTACCAAAGGAAAGGGCTCAGGGAGGAGACTCTGGTGAGGCCTGGGGTGGGCATTCAGTCCGTTTCTATGACTGCCACGCTTCCTGAATTCAACATCACTGCTGAGCTAAGATCTTCTAAAGCCAGTTTTCCAAAAGATTGGGCCCAAGGTCCCAAAGCCTCCTGGTGGAAGGTCCACAGCAATGTGTGTGTATGTGTGTGTGTGTGTGTGTGTGTGTGTGTGTGTACAGGTGAACCTGTGAGCTTGTCAGTGTAATGCAGGAAATAACACACTGATGTTTAGACCACTGAGGCAAGGGTCTCAGTGACAATGTCCCAAGGGCGTGGCACTGACAGCTATGGCCACCACCCAGGCCTTTAGCTATTTCTCTCAAACTCACATGGCATCCAACACATAGTAGGTGCTGGGATCCCCTGAAGCAGTCATGTCCCAGTAAAGCTCCTAAGAGGCACCACAGTCAGCAGCCAGGACAGCCTGGGGTCTGTGCCCCAGGAACAGAGATGTCTCTTGCTCTCACTCCCACCTGAGCCCCTGTGTTAGTGTGAATATGCTTGGTCCAGGGAGCGACACTATTAGGAGGTGTGACCCTGTTGGAGTAGGTGTGTCACTATGAGTGTGGGCTTTAATACCCTTGTCCTAGCTGCCTGGAAGTCAGTCTTCTAGCAGCCTTCAGATGAAGATACAGAACTCTCAGCTCTTTCTGCACCATGCCTGCCTGGATGCTGCCATGCTCCCCACCTTGATGATAATGGACTGAACCTCTCTGAACCTGTCAGCCAGCCCTGATTAAATGATGTCCTTTGTAAGAGTTGCCTTGGCCATGATGTCTGTTCACAGCTGTAAAACCCTAAGTGAGACAATCATGGCGTCTCTTCACAGCAATAGAGTAGTGACTAAGACATCTGGTTTGAGAACCTACTTAAGTAATCGCGTACTGGATGGTAGGCGTGGGGCAGATGTGGCGCCACCGGGATGAATAAGGGAGGTGTGGATCTGACAAGACTCTTGGGAGGGTGCTGAAGGCAACGCCTAGCAAGGAGGAGAAGGAGAGATGAAGAAGGAGGAAGGAGACACAGAGCCCCCACACAGCTGGGCTTCTGGGGTTTGTCAGGTTTAGATTGCGAAACAGTCCCTCAAAGTCGTGCTTTCCAGATTCACACAATGGAACCCCAACTTCCCAAATGGAGGTGTTTGGTAACATCTGGAGGGTTTTTCCGCAGCTGGGGGTGTTGCTGACTTTTTAATGGGTAGAGACAAGGCTCCTCGCCCCTCCCCACACAGCGCACACACAACACAGCTGAAGTGACCAGGAGACAAGGCGCTCTGAGGGTAGTGGGCTGGGGGTGGCCATGCAGACGCCTTCCCGTTCTTAGCTGCAAAACTTACAGGTTCCCATGACAACAGCAAGGAAGTACCTTGGATTCTGTGTAGCTCACCGCCCAGCTTTCTGCAAATCTTACCTCTGTTAGAACAACCTGCACCCTTCCCCCACAGCCCATAGAGAAGAATGTGCTGAAGAGGAAGGTGTGGTCCGAGACCTTTTCCTGATGATAAATGAATGAGGGCAGTGGACAAATTCGGGGTGGAGCATTTAAAAAAAAAAAAAAAAAAACAGGGAAAAAGACTATAAAAACTGCAAGCCGCTAGTTTATGTGGGAGAGACTGGGAAGGGTGGTGTTGACTCAAGGATAGTTTGGAAACAGCCGTCTGTGTGTAGTTTCCCAACTTACTGAGGGGCTGAGGTAGTGGCTCAGTGGTTAGGGTGCCCCATTCCATCCCTACTACCACATAATCCAGTGTGTGGTGGTGTATACCCGTAACCCCAGCCATCGGGAGGTGGAGGCAGGAGGATCACCAGTTAAGGCTATCCTGGGCTGTTGTGACTTCAAGGCTAGCCTGAACTACATGAGACCCCTGTCTCAACAAACCCCAAAATGACTAAATCAACTAGACCCTCCCTGTGAGAGAACAGTGGGCTTCTGTTTTCAGTGTTGGCGGCGACCTTTATTACAGAGCTCCCCACCCTGGGGTACACCCAGGAAATGTTTAAGCAAGGAAGGAGGGGAGACTCCTCTGACATTTAGTGGGTTGAGGCCAAGGCAATGTACCTAGGGGTGCCCCACGACAGAGGGTGGTCTCACCCAAAGGGTACTGGTGTCAAATCACTGACAGAGCCCAGTGTGACCTGAGAAAGGGAACAGCTCAGAGCTCGGTCAGAAACAGGAGAGAACACAACTAGCAGGACTTTTATTTATTTTAATTGACCTGGGCTAGGTGCTGAGCGCAGGACTTTTATTTAATTGACCTGGGCTAGCTGCTGAGCGCCTCTGAATCTCGGTGTCCTCAACACGGAATTTAAGACTTGGGATTGTTGCATTAGCGAGTACTGCATAGGACCAGGGTGAGCTGGAGGTGCAGGTGCTAATGAGCTATCAAAGGCTCATGTTTGCCGACGGCTACCTGGAGGGATGGAAGACGGACCCCCCCCCCCCCAGCAGAGCGGGCCGGATGCACCCTTCCAACGCTCGCAACCCAGCCCTGTCTCGGTAACTTTTTCTGTTGCTACGATAGAACCCCAAGCCCAAGAGGCCACAGGTGAGCTTGTTTGGGCTGAAGGTTCCCGAGGGGGGGCGTGATAGTCCATTGCTACAGGGAAGCATGGCAGCCGGAGCAGGAAGCCGAGAACTCACATCCTCAACCTCGAGCCGTGGTGCCACAGAGAGAGCGAGCTGGAAACAGCACAAGGCCTTTGATTTCAAAGCACACCCACCGTCTTAGTATTGCTGTTACGGGACGCCGTGACCAAAAGCAACCAGGGAAGGAAACGGTTAATTCGACTTACACTTCCACATCACTGGTTCATGGAAGCTACAGGAACTCAGGCAGGGCAGGAACCTGGAGGCAGGAGCTGATGCGGAGGCCGTAGTGGGTGCTACTTACTGGCTTGCTCCTCATGGCTTGCTCAGCCTGCTTTCTGTACAGAACCCAGGACCACCTGCCGACGGATAGCTCCACCCACAATGGGCGAGACCCTCCCCATCAATCACGAATTGGGAAAAGGCCCTACAGCTGTGTCTTATGGAAACATTTTCTTAATTAAGATCCTGTGTTCTCATCTTGTGTCTAGGTTTGTGTCAAGTTGACCCAAAAAAAAAAAAAAAAAAAACCAGCCAGCACACCCTCCCCTGTGACCACTTCCTCCAGCAAGATTGCACCACCTCAAACTCCCCGAAGAGCACCACAAACCCGGAGACCTAGGCTGCCTGATTAAGGAGAATGTTTCTCATCCACACCACCGGAAGGCCTCTGCTGCCCTGTGAGGGCGGAGCCTGCAGCTTCCAACTGTTCAGCCATCATCCGTAACTCGTTTGGCCTGCTCTCTCTAATCAGGAGCACCGTGTTTCAGAAATATCACAGCTAAACGGGGCCCTGCAGTGTCCAGAGCTCAGTAAGTCTCTTGTAAATCCAGGCTGTTGAACTACGAGAGCCCCTAAGGATTCCGTGTATTTACAAAGAAAGGGTCATTCGTAGGTCCGGAGTCACAGAAGCCAACCAACCATACAGGAAAGGACAAAAGGCTCAGAGAGGAGCAGAGCCCGCCACACCTATTTCCCCTAAACCAACAGCTACCATCCCCTTTCTGCGCACATCTACTGGCTAAAAGAACTGAGGCAGGAGAAACCCGGGGAAACCCACACCCACTTCCTGACCTCCCTAGGTTGCCCTGGAGCAATGACCAGCCCATCCCTTGCCTCCCTAGGCTGTGGAAAGTGTTTAGTTAATAAACACGCCTTTAATGCAAGTTGATGTTGAAGAGCGACATTTAAATGCTAATTATTGTTATCAGGGGCTGTTTTCTGCCTAATTAAATGCATGGATTCTGTAATTATTAGCTAATTCCCAAAGAGAAGCCAGGCCCTCAGGTGTTACAACTTTCTCTCCTCAGCCACTGACCTGATTCTAACTTCCTAGGCAAGCCTAATAGTCTGGGCTTGAACTGGGGTCCTGGGGAAAGAAAATGGGCCCTGTTGTCACTCTGTGCCTATTTTTTTAAAGCGTCAGTCACGGGGCTTAGAAGGATGGGTCAGTGGTTAGGAACACTCGATGCTCTTGCAGAGGACCTAGATCGAGTTGCCAGCGCCTACCTGGTGACTCACAGCCATCTGTAATTCAGTCTCAGGGGATGCCATTCTCTCTTCTGACTTCATGGCGCATGCACCGTAGGGTGCACATAAGTGGGATGAACCTCCTACCTGCGCACTTGAAGCCTGGTTTGGATCATGACTCTTCCTTTTTTTTACAAAAAGAAATTGCTCTGTTCAGTTGCATTCACTTGGTTCCCTGGCCATGTGAGTGTGAGTATGAGTGTGAGTGTGTGTGTGTGTGTGTGTGCGCGCGCGCGTGTGTGTGTATGTGGTGTGGTATGTGTGTCTGTGTGTGAGTTTCTGTGTTCATGTGTATGGTGTGTAGAGTGTATATGTGTGTGTGTTCTGATGTGGTGTGTGTGTATGTGTGTTGTATGAGTATATGTGTGTGTGGTGTGGTGTGGTATGTGTATGATATGTGTGACTATGTGTGAGTTTGATGTGGTTTGTGTGTGGAGTGTGTGTGTGTGTATATGAGTGTGGTGTGGTATGTGTGCATAGGGTATGTTTTGTGTGTGTATATGTGTAGTGTGAGTGTGATGTACGTGTGTGCTATGATGTGGTATGTGCGTGTTGTGTGTGTTGTATATGTATGTTATGGATGTGTGCTGTGGTGTGTGTGTGGTATGCATGGTATGTGTGTGCTATGATGTGGTATGTGTTTGGTGTGTTGTACGTGTGTGCTGTGTGGTGTGTGTGCTTTGGTGTGTGTGTGGTATGATATGGTATGTGTGTGCTATGATGTGGTATGTGTTTGGTGTGTTGTACGTGTGTGCTGTGTGGTGTGTGTGCTTTGGTGTGTGTGTGGTATGATATGGTATGTGTGTGCTATGATGTGGTATGTGTTTGGTGTGTTGTACGTGTGTGCTGTGTGGTGTGTGTGCTTTGGTGTGTGTGTGGTATGATATGGTATGTGTGTGCTATGATGTGGTATGTGTTTGGTGTGTTGTACGTGTGTGCTGTGTGGTGTGTGTGCTTTGGTGTGTGTGTGGTATGATATGGTATGTGTGTGCTATGATGTGGTATGTGTTTGGTGTGTTGTACGTGTGTGCTGTGTGGTGTGTGTGCTTTGGTGTGTGTGTGGTATGCATGGTATGTGTGTGCTATGATGTGGTATGTGTTTGGTGTGTTGTACGTGTGTGCTGTGTGGTGTGTGTGTGTGCTATGATGTGGTATGTGTTTGGTGTGTTGTACATGTGTGCTGTGTGGTGTGTGTGCTTTGGTGTGTGTGTGGTATGATATGGTATGTGTGTGCTATGATGTGGTATGTGTTTGGTGTGTTGTACGTGTGTGCTGTGTGGTGTGTGTGTGTGGTATGATATGGTATGTGTGTGCTATGATGTGGTATGTGTTTGGTGTGTTGTACGTGTGTGCTGTGTGGTGTGTGTGTGGTATGATATGGTATGTGTGTGCTATGATGTGGTATGTGTTTGGTGTGTTGTACGTGTGTGCTGTGTGGTGTGTGTGCTTTGGTGTGTGTGTGGTATGATATGGTATGTGTGTGCTATGATGTGGTATGTGTTTGGTGTGTTGTACGTGTGTGCTGTGTGGTGTGTGTGCTTTGGTGTGTGTGTGGTATGATATGGTATGTGTGTGCTATGATGTGGTATGTGTTTGGTGTGTTGTACGTGTGTGCTGTGTGGTGTGTGTGTGTGCGATGATGTGGTATGTGTTTGGTGTGTTGTATGTGTGTGCTGTGTGGTGTGTGTGTGTGGTATGATATGGTGTGTGTGTGTGTTGTTCACAGGCAGTTGTGCTGGGAACTGAGCTCAGGTCCTCTGCAAGAGCAGTTGGTGCTCTGAGGGGTGGGTCCTTGTTTCTCTCAGGGGTGAGCTGGGTGCTCTTTGTCTATCCCCACGGCAAGGGCACCATTGTTGGTGGTAACACATCTTGGCCTCAAGAGCCTTCCTGTCCACCGCCTATGGAAGTGTGGAAGCCATTCGCTGTGTTAGCTTGACTTGGTTTTGTCTGTCAGACATCTCTGTTCTTGTGAACACAGGCACACAGAGGCCTCCTCCCCAGAGCACCATTGTCCAAGTCCTCCTACAGATGCTGGTATGAGATCGATCCCCAAATGTCCCCAAATGTTAACATCCATTCCTCTGGCATCCAACCTACAACAGGTGGCAAATGTCTTAGGGTTTTACAGCTGTGAAGAGACACCATGACCAAGGCAACTCTTATAAAAGACAACAATTAACTGGGGCTGGCTTACAGGTTCAGAGGTTCAGTCCATTATCATCAAGGCAGGAACAAATCAATGTACAGGTAGGCATGGTGGGGGAGGAGCTGAGAGCTCTGCATCTTCATCTGAAAGGGCCTTAAAGTCTATGCCTACAGTGATATACTTACTCCAACAAGGCCACACCCATGTCAAGGCCACACCTCCAAATAGGGCCACACCTCCAAACAGCACCACTCTCTGGGCCAAGCATATTCAAACCACCACAGCAAGTAAAGACTCTGCTATGTCAGCCATTAAAAATGAGCCAGGGCTTGCAGGATGTAGCACTCCTCCTTACTGCTGAGGATCTGGGTTTGGTTCCCATCATCCACGGGGAGACTCACAACCATCTCTAACTCCGATCTGATGCCCTCTTCTGGCCTCTGCAGACACTGCATACGCATGGGATGTGATATAGGCAAAGCTCGCAAGCACATTTAAAGTGCATGATTCACAGCCTCATTCAGGGAGGAGCAGGCATAGAAATTACTCATGCTTTGCAGACAAATCTGTAGCCGGCTGCCCAGTTGATCTGTGCAGGAGCAAAGCAGCCATATCGAGGACCTGAGCCGACTCCATCAAACCTCATTAACAAAAGCAGCCAACGGTTCCATAAGCAAAAGTTTGCAAACCTCTGGACCACTTCAACATCTCTCCAACCAGAGGCAGTTGACAGAGGTCACTTAAGGCTCATGATTTGAGGGGACGCCATCCATCGTGGTGGGTCAGGTGCGGTGATAGATGAGTCTGCATATTAGGAGTGTCCTTCTGGACATATTAGGAGTGTCTTCTCCTCAGATAGGACAGGAAACTGAACCAGGCTATAAACATCAAGGCTTATCCCTCCAGCCTGCCCCTGGTGACCTATTTCCTCCAGCTAGGCTCCATCTGAAGGTTCTATAACATCACCAAAACAGCGCCTCTGGTAGCTAAGCGTTCAAACGCCTCAGTCTGTGGGGAGCTGTGGTGGTTTGGATAGATTTGACCTCCACAGACTCATGGGTGTGAATACTTGGCCATAGGGAGTAGCACTATTAGGAGGTGTGGCCTTGTTGGAGTAGGTGTGGCCTTGTTGGAGGAAGCGCATCACTATGGGGGGCGGGCTTTGAGGTCTCCTATGCTCAAGCTATGTCCAGAGTAGCACAGTCACCTTCTGCTGCCTGTGGATAAAGATGTAGAGCTCTCAGCTCCTCCAGAACCACATCTGCCTGGACGCTGCTGTGCTCCCGCCTTGAT